>CM026394.1:58253717-58362077 GCA_014843695.1 Archivesica marissinica | reverse complement strand
ATACAAGTCTGCGACCGTAACCACTTGACCACGGAGGCAGATAGGTGGTAACAGACATATACACACCAAAATGTTGCTTAAAGCAGCATTACATCGTAATAAAGGATGTTTTGGGTAAAATATAAATACTAATATGTGTGTGTTTACAACAATCGAAATACCGGTAGTCGCTCAGAAACAATAACATTCCAATACATATAAACCGTCGTATACGCGAATTTGTTTATCAACACACGAAATGTAAACACCCACAGCGCGCATGCGTGAAACAACAGAGGATGTAGAAAACAACGTATATATTTTGAACATGAAATACTATCTATCTGCCTTCCTCTAATGTCGAATCCCTCGCGGGGATGTAGACATGTCACTAAAAGATTTAGATAACAGAGGTATGAATCAACATCTCAAGTAATTTAATTAAAAAAGACAACGTGGGACAAATGGGTCTGTTCAGATGCATTCTGAATGTAAACAAGTGCGGACGATGCGTTCCGGTTGTAAACAAATTCGTGACCGATCGACTCGGAATGTCCTACTTTCGGTTTCGAGTTTGTTTTATCGCAAAAAAAAAACTGTTTACAAATTCAACATAAGTATACAAAGTATAATGTTAGAATGTGTAGCAGCATTGCTACCCATACGTAAAATTTGAATGTTTCAAATATCTTTTACTTCATACGATGTAATGCTGCTTTAACGATTTGATTCTATGCTTGCCAAGCAATAAAACATATTTATCACTTGTAATATATTACACGTAATAAATTAATACATGCTCGCTGACTCATCCAAAATGCTGTTACAATTTTCTGAACATATGTGACCAGTTTTATGACAAGCACATGAATTCAGATTTGTGTTAGTCATGGTTTATAACAAGCAAACAGATATTCGTTTTCATGTTTAACCCTTTCCATCATAGAGATTTAGGTTAATATACTATTATATCTCCATACAAACGACAGCCATTTAACTATCAGTGGATAAGTAGTGGCCATATCTATCCCACCTCCATAGATATTACTGGGACTACATGATATTTAGGTTAATATATTATTATATCTCCATACAAACGACAGCCGTTTAGCTATCATGCAGTGGATAAGTAGTCGCCATATCTATCCCACCTCCATAGATATTACTGGGACTACATGATATTTAGGTTAATATACTATTATATCTCCATACAAATGATAGCCATTTAGCTATCATGCAGTGGATAAGTAGTCGCCATATCTATCCCACCTCCATAGATATTACTGGGACTACATAGAGATTTAGGTTAATATACTATTATATCTGCATACAAACGACAGCCATTTAGCTATCATACAGTGGATAAGTAGTCGCCATATCTATTCCACCTCCATAGATATTACTGGGATTTCATAGAGATTTAGTTTAATATACTATTATATCTCCATACAAACGACAGCCATTTAACTATCAGTGGATAAGTAGTCGCCATATCTATCCCACCTCCATAGATATTACTGGGACTACATGAGATTTAAATTAATATACTATTATATCTCCATACAAACGACAGCCATTTAACTATCAGTGGATAAGTAGTCACCATATCTATCCCCCTCCATAGATATTACTGGGACTACATAGAGATTTAGGTTAATATACTATTATATCTCCATACAAACGACAGCCATTTAGCTATCATGCAGTGGATAAGTAGTCGCCATATCTATTCCACCTCCATAGATATTACTCCAGGGACTACATAGAGATTTAGGTTAATATACTATTATATCTCCATACAAACGACAGCCATTTAGCTATCATGCAGTGGATAAGTAGTCGCCATATCTATCCCACCTCCATAGATATATATTACTGGGACTACATGAGATTCTGGCCTTTATTATGAACATTGGTTTGGCTACTACATTGGCAATGTATGTCATATTGGTAATGGCATCAAGAGATGCTTCTATGAGGGAAAGGGTTAAGTCATGTTTAATACTTTCTGTAGAGTTTCTAAACTTATTGTAAAGTCCAAAAATGCACTTCGACTTCTTCATACATGCGAACCGTCATGAAAAAGTCGTGTCCCGTCACATGTCATGTCCCGTCACAATTCATGTCCCGTCACAATTCATGTCCCGTCACAATTCATGTCCCATCACAATTCATCACAAGTCATGTCCCGTCACAATTCATGTCCCGTCACAATTCATGTCCCGTCACAATTCATGTCCCGTCACAAGTCATGTCCCATCACAATTCATCACAATTCATGTCCCGTCACAATTCATGTCCCATCACAAGTCATGTCCCGTCACAAGTCATGTCCCACACAATTCATCACAATTCATGTCCCGTCACAATTCATGTCCCATCACACATGTCCCGTCACATGTCATGTCCCGTCACATTTCATGTCCCGTCACAAGTCATGTCCCGTCACAAGTCATGTCCCATCACAATTCATGTCCCGTCACAAGTCATGTCCCGTCACAAGTCATGTCCCGTCACAAGTCATGTCCCGTCACAATTCATGTCCCGTCACAATTCATGTCCCGTCACTCACACATGTCACAAAAGTCATGTCCCGTCACAATTCATGTCCCGTCACAATTCATGTCCCGTCACAATTCATGTCCCGTCACAAGTCATGTCCCATCACAATTCATACATTCATGTCCCGTCACAATTCATGTCCCTCACAAGTCATGTCCCGTCACAAGTCATGTCCCGTCACAATTCATGTTGTCACAAGTCATGTCCCGTCACATTTCATGTCCCGTCACATTTCATGTCCCGTCACAATTCATGTCCCGTCACAAGTCATGTCCCGTCACAATTCATGTCCCGTCACAAGTCATGTCCCGTCACATTTCATGTCCCGTCACAATTCATGTCCCGTCACAAGTCATGTCCCGTCACAATTCATGTCCCGTCACAATTCATGTCCCACCACAATTCATGTCCCATCACAATTCATGTCCCGTCACAATTCATGTCCCGTCACAATTCATGTCCCACCACAATTCATGTCCCGTCACAATTCCCGATCGTGCATTCCAAAATCATGTTTAGCAAAATATCAGGAAATATAGAAAAAAAATAAAACAAAAAAATATATAATTAATGGAACAAAAACAATGAAATACCCAACTCAATTATATAGATGGGACTAAGATGTGCATGTCTACAGCTATTATTCACACCTAAGGCCACAATTAAAAGAATGTTTGTATCCAATTTCCCTACCCTGATTTTTGATGGTGGGTGGTGGGTAGGAAAATAATTATTAAGATAACGCTTTCTCTCCTAGAACCAAAACATTTTCTATACTTGTGTAAATAATACAGTTCTGCTTGGCATAGAGAGAACGTAGCGCCACCAATGAGTTCGAACACTGGGCTCACAACTGTCAAACCTAAATTACTTGGTCGGCATAACTGGACCCTGCATACAAGAAAATAGCGTAAATGTTGAATAATTCTGATTGGTTTTTAAATATAAGGGAGTTAAATCTTTATGACTTACTCAGTAATAGAGACAATAACCCCAAGGAGTTACTTCCCTTCTATTATTAAAAACTACCTCGCTTATAATGGAACAATCTAAATTTATTGGGAAAACCATTTCTATTAATAGTAACAATACAACAACAGACTGAGGCTATGATCTTGACAAAATGACATGATCAAACATAAAAGGTTATATCAGATACTTGCCGATTAGCATGTATGACTCAATTCAGATGGTTTTGTTATTTGTGTATTTGAATCAGCCGAGGGAGGGAGTGGGGTAGGGGGTGGATGAGGGGAGATTGGGGAGGGGGTGGATGAGGGGAGATTGGGGAGGGGGAGGATGTCAGTCACATATTCAACTACATCAAGAAGCATAAATCATTTGTTTGTTTGTTTTTTAATGGGGATTAAAGTCACATCAACAGTTTAGTTCATATGGCTACTCTCCAGCTATTATTGACGGATGAACACCCATAGTGCTCCTCCGAGCAGTATCTCAGGCACAGACGGGCACCCAGGTACAAACACTGACCTACTGCAAGCCAGCTGGAATAGCTGAAAGAATTCGACATCCCCCAGTGGGTTTTGAATGAACATCTTCAAATTTATACGAGTGTGCAGTGATCTACTTCACTTCTCGATATAGTAACAGTGGTAAATGGATGTATGTAACAACATCTGGGAAATAAATTGAGCAATATTATATAGGTCTTCGGTATTACAGCAGCAGTGAAAGGCGGGAAAATCAATGTTGTTTGCATTGATCAACCAACTGTTAAATTGTGTCATGTACAAACTCTCCGGCTAGTTTATCACAAGCTTATGATTGCATATAGTACAGTGGTCAGCATAGGGGCTTTCCACAGTTTATGATTGCAATGATGTATCTATGAAGAGTGTAGGACATAAGCCCCCCCCGGACAAAAACCCTTCCATGATTTTTGACACGGGCGGACAAAAGCCCCCCCCCATAGAAAAACCAAGGGAAGACAAAAGCCCCCCCATTCAAATTCATGGTAGGACAAAAGCCCCCTCATAGAAAACCCAAGGGTGGACAAAAGCCCCCCTATTCACATTCAGGGTAGGACAAAAGCCCCCCTATCACTGACATTGTTTCCTAAGTATTGACAAGTAAGACATTGAGTGACATGTACCTTTTATATTGGCAAAACAAACATGAACAACATGAATGAAACATGAAACAAGCACATTAATATTTCAGCACACTATTAACCAAAGCACATGTACTTTCTATATGATGGCTATTTATGGTCTGAACAATCTCATGTGACTGATGTGATGTGACTCAAATCAATTCAAAACATGAATTAAACAAGCACATTAATCTCTTATATCTTGCATTAATATATCAGCACACTTATGGTCTGAACAAACTCATGTGACTAATGTGATGTGACGGGGCTCAAATCAAGATGTCATACACTGGGGACTATGTCGTAAGCAGTCAAATGTTATGTTCTATAATAAGGATGATTTCACCACACTGGGAACACACTGGGAACACAAGCGAATAAACTGTTCATAGTCGGATACATTCTCCAATCGCGAACATAAAACTGGCCTGTGATTTCTGTCCATCGCGGTATTGGCTGCACAACTTGCTGAGACGTTTCTGGTGGCTGACAGTCTCCTTCCGCTGACGTTTGGCTGACGGTTGGCCTGTCCGTACACGCTCGAGTTCGGTGTTAACTGCTGTCTGGTCCTTCTGCAGAGATGTGATGACGGTCCAGAGACTTGGGTTGCTATGTCCTACCAGGTGTTTTTAAACTATTGTTCCAGCTTTCGCACAGGTTGTTGGTCCTATCACCTCCGTCGAGTGTAGTCTGGTTCACATTCCAAATTGCCGGGGGGAATCTGGGCTGTGTCCGTCATCAGTTGACTAATCACATAATCACGAAGAAGATCAATGGGATTAGTTGATTAATCATGTTATACGATAGAGATCAATGGGATTAGGCATTGCATTTTGATAAATGGGGTGGGGGAGGGGCGGGGGGTTGTCCTACCCTGGATATGCATGGGGGGGCTTTTGTCCTCCCTTGGTTTTTCTATGGGGGGGCTTTTGTCCTACCCTGAATGTGCATGGGGGGGCTTTTGTCCTCCCTTGGGTTTTCTATGGGGGGGCTTTTGTCCTACCCTGAATTTGAACGGGGGGGCTTTTGTCCTCCTGTGGCAAAAAAGATGGGGGGGCTTCTGTCCGTATCCCATCTATGAATCATATAGTACAGTGGTCAGTATAGGGGCTTTCCACAGTTTATGATTGCAATGATGTATCTATGAATCATATAGTACAGTGGTCAGTATAGTACAGCAGTCAGTATAGTACAGTGGTCAGTATAGGGGCTTTCCACAGTTTATGATTGCATATAGTACAGTGGTCAGTATAGGGGCTTTCCACAGTTTATGATTGCATATAGTACAGTGGTCAGTATAGGGGCTTTCCACAGTTTATGATTGCATATTAAACAGCCACAGCCATAACACTTCATGTCCCATGTATGTACGGAAGTACAGCTCCTTGACATTGTCCGGGTAAACAC
This sequence comes from Archivesica marissinica, assembly GCA_014843695.1. Lineage (NCBI taxonomy): Eukaryota > Metazoa > Mollusca > Bivalvia > Venerida > Vesicomyidae > Archivesica > Archivesica marissinica. The sequence goes on along the minus strand of CM026394.1, from coordinate 58,356,016 downwards.
CTTTGGCTTGGTGTGCCAACTTTAAGAAATTGGATTGGGCCTAGGAGCCTTGATAGAACAAGTATGTGCTGTTCGCCTCACGAAAACCAAATAAGAAAAACATATGAATTGTCGCCTGCTAAAACTATTTGACCTATAGGTCTTTAGGCAGCCAGAGAGCTAAGCAACAATAATTTTATTTAGAAAGGCAGATTTGTGCATAAATACTTCACAATACTGTCGGTCACATTCACCAATAACTGGTGCACTCAAATTTAATTCAGAACTGTCGATAGTCTCTGTGGTGAAATAGATAGTGTCCGTGGTGAAATAGATAGTCTCCATGGTGAAATAGATAGTCTCCGTGGTGAAATAGATAGTGCCCGTCTCGTAATTGAAAGGTTCGAGTTGCACCCCACCAGAAGTACGGCATTGATGTCCTGAACATTTGTGGCACACAATATTTGAAACCCCTCCAAAGCCGAGGAAATTACAGCCCGGGCCGGAAATAGTGACACATACGCTACGCACAGATGGATGATGGTGAGAAAACCAGAATTTCTTCGGGGGCATTATTATTATATTTAGGGTTTTACGCCTGCATCAGCACCATTTCGGGCTATATCGCCGGCGGGCAGTTTACTTAACAACACCTTTCCTGGGCAGGCTCCAGCGGTTAACCAGTTCCTGGTGCACCAACCTCCGTAAGAAACTGCCAACTTTTTCATATAAATGAGAAACAGGCCTGAGCGGGGCTCGAACCCGTGACCATCAGTGATGATAGGTTATAGTGGTATACAAGTCAGCGACCTTAACCACTCGACCACGGAGGCGGACTTCTTCGGGGGCATACAACTTAAAGACATCTGAGAATAATGCGTGCAATATTTGTAGAACTACGGTATAGAGAGGTTATATGGTACTTTGACAAATTGATACAACAAATCAATATGGTGATACAGGGCAATGTACATCTAGATTTGCAAGCATTACTCAGAACTCTGGTCGACCAAGCACAGTTTTATACAAATATAATTTACTTTCCCCAGCTTTTTGGCATTGACGTTAGATCAATACTGAATCTATTACATTTCATTGCCAGGCAAAGTTGGTCATCACATCTATCAAGCCTTGAAATGCTGAATAAATTGAAGGAATGTGCAAACAACATAGATCCATATCAACCGCAACGTAACGCAACGTCAGTTCAGGCTCTTATGTTATATTTCGGGTTTTACACATGCATCAGCACCATTTTGGGCTATATCGCCGGCGGGCAGTTTACTTAACAACATCTTTCCTGGGCAGTTATGTTATATTTCGGGTTTTACGCCTGCATCAGCACTATTTTGGGCTATATCGCCGGCGGGCAGTTTACCTAACAACACCTTTCCTGGGCAGGCTCCAATGGTTAACCAGTACTTGGGTGCACCAACCTCCGTACTGCCAACTGCCAACTTTTTCATATAAATGAGACACGGTCTGAGCGGGGCTCGAACCCGTTGACCACTCGACCATGGAGGCGGACCCTTGACCATCAGTGATGATAGGTTACAGTGGTATACAAGTCAGCGACCGTAACCACTCGACCACGGAGGCGGACCCGTGACCATCAGTGATGATAGGTTACAGTGGTATACAAGTCAGCGACCGTAACCACTCGACCACGGAGGCGGACCCGTGACCATCAGTGATGATAGGTTACAGTGGTATACAAGTCAGCGACCGTAATCACTCGCCCACAGAGGCGGACCCGTGACCATCAGTGATGATAGGTTACAGTGGTATACAAGTCAGCCACCGTAACCACTCGACCACGGAGGCGGACCATCAGTGATGATAGGTTACAGTGGTATACAAGTCAGCCACCGTAACCACTCGACCACGGGGGCGGACCATCAGTGATGATAGGTTACAGTGGTATACAAGTCAGCCACCGTAACCACTCGACCACGGGGGCGGACCATCAGTGATGATAGGTTACAGTGGTATACAAGTCAGCGACCGTAACCACTCGACCACGGAGGCGGACCCGTGACCATCAGTGATGATAGGTTACAGTGGTATACAAGTCAGCGACCGTAACCACTCGACCACGGAGGCGGACCCGTGACCATCAGTGATGATAGGTTACAGTGGTATACAAGTCAGCGACCGTAACCACTCGACCACGGAGGCGGACCCGTGACCATCAGTGATGATAGGTTACAGTGGTATACAAGTCAGCGACCGTAACCACTCGACCACGGAGGCGGACCCGTGACCATCAGTGATGATAGGTTACAGTGGTATACAAGTCAGCGACCGTAACCACTCGACCACGGAGGCGGACCCGTGACCATCAGTGATGATAGGTTACAGTGGTATACAAGTCAGCGACCGTAACCACTCGACCACGGAGGCGGACCCGTGACCATCAGTGATGATAGGTTACAGTGGTATACAAGTCAGTCAGCGACCGTAACCACTCGACCACGGAGGCGGACCCGTGACCATCAGTGATGATAGGTTACAGTGGTATACAAGTCAGCGACCGTAACCACTCGACCAAGGAGGCGGACCCGTGACCATCAGTGATGATAGGTTACAGTGGTATACAAGTCAGCGACCGTAACCACTCGACCACGGAGGCGGACCCGTGACCATCAGTGATGATAGGTTACAGTGGTATACAAGTCAGCGACCGTAACCACTCGACCACGGAGGCGGACCATCAGTGATAATAGGTTACAGTGGTATACAAGTCAGCGACCGTAACCACTCGACCACGGAGACGGACCATCAGTGATGATAGGTTACAGTGGTATACAAGTCAGCGACCGTAACCACTCGACCACGGAGACGGACCAGTTCAGGCTCCATGTTGCTTACTATTCAGTCAGGTGTTTTAACTCCACTATCCGAATAGCATAAAGCCTGATCAGGCAGCATGTTCTGTGCCCTCTGAACTGGCTCTATGCTGTTTGCAAAAGAAACTTTAGTTGCGATTAGCAATTTACGGCTAGCATCAACACAAATTTGTGGCTTCCATGATATCAACACATATCTGTGGCTTCCATGGTACCAGTAATACATGTACACAACTTGTCGCTAGTATGTCAGGCTCATTGAAGCATCAAAGATGACACGGATGACAATCTAGCCATTACATGTATCTATAATAGCCTTATGGTGCACAATAAACATGTACTTATACCACTGTAGAAACTATGAAACATATTAATCACTCACAGACACAGAAGAAAACATACTGCATGATTGCTTTGGGAGGAAGTCGACTAGTCTAAGGTGATCAAGCAAGGAAATAGAGAAATGTAAGCGGACACGACACATGTCTCGGTGCCTGACCTCCGGATAATTTGTAATGCAGGTGTACCAAATTAGCTTGCCACCTTTCCAAAGAAAAACAATTAACAAATTAATAAATAGCCAAACGTTGGGTGTAGTAGCGAGGGTGTATTGTGGGCTGGGCCATACTACCCCAATGTTTTATTTGAAGATGTTTAACACAAACTGGAAACATCAGAACGTTGAGGGCTCCAATTGCCATATAACAATTGAGCCATTGGCTCCAACAATGTTATGTTATATTTCGGATTTTACGCCTGCATCAGCACCATTTTGGGCTATATCGCCGGTGGGCAGTTTACTTAACAACACCTTTCCTGGGCAGGCTCCAGCGGTTAACCAGTACATGGGTGCACCAACCTCCGTAAGAAACTGCCAACTTGTTCATATAAATGAGACACGGTCTGAGCGGGGCTCGAACCCGTGACCATCAGTGATGATAGGTTACAGTGGTATACAAGTCAGCGACCTTAACCACTCGACCACGGAGGCGGACTGGCTCCAACAAATAATAATTGGTTTAAAGCTTGCTCTCTATGAATCCTCCCTCCCCCACCAAGTTAAAACTAAAATCATAAACCCTGTTAATGGTTCACTGATATGTCCAGGTATTGCATCCTGTCAAGCATAAAGAGAACAGATTGTAACTTTAGTTAGTTTGGTCACATGCCATAAACAATTAAGTTGATAGGGGGGGGGGGGCATTTAGCTAACAATAAGCCTAATTGATGCCATAGCTAAAGCATATGTATGCCTAACCCTACACTTAAACAGTATAAGAGATAAGTGTATTACTGCCTCATTACCTGGGAGCATGGCAATACTATAATTGATAGAATGATGACAGGACTGTGTGAAAGCTGCTGTAGATCAAAGATGCCAATCTTGAGTTTTCTGCAAGTTTTCTGCAAGTTTTTCACCAGTTATTTTACCCAGGATGTTGCACAGGAAGATAAAATAGTTCCTGGTTCTGTAGCTCTTCCATGATTCATGTATCTATGTAAATTGTAAATATGTCTAATAGTTCTACAGTCTACTATTTTCTTTAGTTCTAATGTCTACTATTATATGTAGTTCTAATGTCTACTATTATATGTAGTTCTAATGTCTACTCCCACACTAGTTCCTGCAGCTCCCACACTAGTTCCTGCCGCTCCCACACTAGTTCCTGCAGCTCCCACACTAGTTCCTGCAGCTCCCACACTAGTTCCTGCAGCTCCCACACTAGTTCCTGCAGCTCCCACACTAGTTCCTGCAGCTCCCACACTAGTTCCTGCAGCTCCCACACTAGTTCCTGCAGCTCCCACACTAGTTCCTGCAGCTCCCACACTAGTTCCTGCCGCTCCCACACTAGTTCCTGCAGCTCCCACACTAGTTCCTGCAGCTCCCACACTAGTTCCTGCAGCTCCCACACTAGTTCCTGCAGCTCCCACACTAGTTCCTGCAGCTCCCACACTAGTTCCTGCAGCTCCCACACTAGGTCCTGCAGCTCCCACACTAGTTCCTGCGCTCCCACACTAGTTCCTGCAGCTCCCACACTAGGTCCTGCAGCTCCCACACTAGTTCCTGCCACACCCACACTAGTTCCTGCAGCTCCCACACTAGTTCCTGCAGCTCCCACACTAGTTCCTGCCACACCCACACTAGTTTCCTGCCGCTCCCACACTAGTTCCACACTAGTTCCTGCAGCTCCCACACTAGTTCCTGCAGCTCCCACACTAGTTCCTGCAGCTCCCACACTAGTTCCTGCAGCTCCCACACTAGTTCCTGCAGCTCCCACACTAGTTCCTGCTGCTCCCACACTAGTTCCTGCAGCTCCCACACTAGTTCCTGCAGCTCCCACACTAGTTCCTGTGCTCCCACACTAGTTCCTGCCGCTCCCACACTAGTTCCTGCAGCTCCCACACTAGTTCCTGCAGCCCACACTAGTTCCTGCAGCTCCCACACTAGTTCCTGCAGCTCCCACACTAGTTCCTGCCGCTCCACACTAGTTCCTGCAGCTCCACACTAGTTCCTGCAGCTCCCACACTAGTTCCTGCAGCTCCCACTTAGTTCCTGCAACTCACACACTAGTTCCTGCAGCTCCCACAGTAGTTCCTGCAGCTCCCACACTAGTTTCTGCTGCTCCCACACTAGTTCCTGCAGCTCCCACACTAGTTTCTGCTGCTCCCACACTAGTTCCTGCAGCTCCCACACTAGTTCCTGCAGCCCCCACACTAGTTCCTGCAGCTCCCACACTAGTTCCTGCAGCTCCCACACTAGTTCCTGCAGCCCCCACACTAGTTCCCCACTAGTTCCTGCAGCCCCCACACTAGTTCGCAGCTCCCACACTAGTTCCTGCAGCCCCACACTAGTTCCTGCAGCTCCCACACTAGTTCCTGCAGCTCCCACACTAGTTCCTGCAGCTCCCACACTAGTTCCTGCAGCCCCACACTAGTTCCACTAGTTCCTGCAGCTCCCACATTAGTTCCTGCAGCTCCCATATTAGTTCCTGCTGCTCCCAAATAGTTCCTGCTGCTCCCACACTAGTTCTAGTTCTGGCCCCACACTAGTTCCTGCAGCTCCCACACTAGTTCCTGCAGCCCCCACACTAGTTCCTGTTCCTGCAGCTTTTGGTTGTTTTCCTGCTGCTCCCACTAGTTCCTGCAGCTCCACACTAGTTCCTGCAGCTCCCACACTAGTTCCTGCAGCTCCCACACTAGTTCCTGCAGCTCCCACACTAGTTCCTGCAGCTCCCCACTAGTCCTGCAGCTCTCACACTAGTTCCTGCAGCTCCCACACTAGTTCCTGCAGCTCCCACACTAGTTCCTGCAGCTCCCACACTAGTTTCTGCAGCTCCCACACTAGTTCCTGCAGCTCCCACACTAGTTTCTGCTGCTCCCACACTAGTTCCTGCAGCTCCCACACTAGTTCCTGCAGCCCCCACACTAGTTCCTGCAGCTCCCACACTAGTTCCTGCAGCTCCACACTAGTTCCTGCAGCCCCCACACTAGTTCCTGCAGCTCCCACACTAGTTCCTGCAGCCCCCACACTAGTTCCACACTAGTTCCTGCAGCTCCCACACTAGTTCCTGCAGCTCCCACATTAGTTCCTGCAGCTCCCACACTAGTTCCTGCTGCTCCCACACTAGTTCCTGCTGCTCCCAAACTAGTTCCTGCAGCTCCCACACTAGTTCCTGCAGCTCCCACACTAGTTCCTGCAGCTCCCACACTAGTTCCTGCAGCCCCCACACTAGGTCCTGCAGCTCCCACACTAGTTCCTGCCACTCCCACACTAGTTCCTGCAGCTCCCACACTAGTTCCTGCAGCACCCACACTAGTTCCTGCAGCTCCCACACTACGATGGGCCTCGGCTGTACCACAAACCTCTCTACGATGGGCCTCAACTGCCCCCACAAACTTCTCTCGATGGGCACCGGCTGCTCCACAAACCTCTCTACGATGGGCACCGGCTGCTCCACAAACTTCTCTACGATGGGCCTCAGCTGCCCCACAAACCTCTATGATGGGCCTCGGCTGCCCCACAAACCTCTCTCGATGGGCCTCGGCTGCCCCACAAGCCTCTCTACAATGGGCTTCGGCTGCCCCAGAAACCTCTCTAGATGGGCCTCAACTGCCCCACTAACCTCTCTACAATGGGCCTCAGTGGGCCTCTCTTGTGTGTGTGTGCAAAAACATGTAGGGAGGTAAAGAAGTACTTAAATTTGTAATTATCGGAGAGATTTACCAGTACATGCATCCAGGCGCGTCGCTGGGCTACTGAGTAGGTGTAGGCCTCAGGCTATGCTTGGTAGGGGGTAGGGGGGTCTGGGGGGTAGAGGGTTTGGGGGAATGATCACCAAAAATTGTTTTTAATCATATTCTTCAAATGGTGGCTTCTGCTGTATTTAAGGACACAACGGACGACCAATTATCCATTATAAAGAAGAGGAAAAGAAATCTTTTTCTAGACACAACAGCCGATCAGGGTGTGATGTACTGAGGGAAACCCCCTGGATCAGGGCGAGATGAACTGAGGGAAAACCCCTGAATCAGGGTGCTATGAACTGAGGGAATGGTAAGTTGGTAACATCTGCAATTTATTAAAAAACCTGTTTTGTAAACATTAAAAATCATCTGCTAGTGTAGTGATACACTTGGTGTAAATGACGTTATTATTGAAAACTAATTTGTACTAATTTATTTTCACTGTAACAAAATTTGGAAATTCCGTATTGAAATCTGACACCGCACCCATATTGCATACCAATCACTTTTTACTGCCTTTTAAAAAAAATAGGTGTAGATCAGGGCGATACAAGGCAGCTACATGCCTGAAATCCGTTTTACCGGATACATAAACCAGATATGTGATGCATGACAGAACAGGCCATATAAAGGAGTGCCAAGGTTAGGAAGGTTCTATCACTTCCACATTACCGATCTAGTCGCAAAACTGTGACATGTTGCACTATTAGGAAATAGAGATAAATAATGTTGAATAAAAATAACAAAAAATAATATCAATAGCATAGGATGGTAATGATGAAATTCCAGTAAAATGTGACAATATTCATGTTGGATTCCAGATTACCTGTAACAGTGGATTTCTTCATTTTCTCCATTAATTTATTCTTCAAATACTTTGTTGGCTGCATCCAAATAATTTATAGGCATTTCCTCACAATGTCCAAAGCAAATACAAAACAAACTTCACCTCACAAACCAAATATAATACAATCAGGTTCAAGGACTTTTCCAAGAGATTCCCACCCAGAATTCTTCACACAGCCTCATTTTAAATTTGTTTAGAATCCTGTTTCTATTTTCTGATACAAACAATGTCTATAAATAGCATGAATGTGGAATATCTCAAATGGACTAGTCTATTTAATACTGTTGGGTAGATAAAATAAAAGCTGTATATTCTATGTATAGGAAGAAAACTAGCCTGGGTTTCAGTCTGTCGATTGTCTAATCAGAAGCTCAATACGGCCTGGCCTGGCCTCGGTGTTAAAATATATTTATTTGACTGACCAGGCAAAATATATCGATGCTGTTCCCAGGCTAGAAGAAAATGAATAAATACTTACATAGTTTAGGACTCGATGGCGGGCTACAGCTAGTCTGAAATGAAACATAGAGGTTTAGAAATCGTGTGGGAGTCACATGAGAAAGCGGGATTACTTTTGTTTGTTGGAAGGTTCCTCCGGGATTACTTTTGTTTGTTGGAAGTTGCTAGGGTTCTGGGACTACTTTTGTTTGTTGGAAGTTGCTAGGGTTTCTCCGGGATTACTTTTGTTTGTTGGAAGTTGCTAGGGTTCCGGGATTACTTTTGTTTGTTGGAAGTTGCTAGGGTTCCTCCGGGATTACTTTTGTTTGTTGGAAGTTGCTAGGGTTCCTCCGGGATTACTTTTGTTTGTTGGAAGTTGCTAGGGTTCCTCCGGGATTACTTTTGTTTGTTGGAAGTTGCTAGGGTTCCTCTGGGATTACTTTTGTTTGTTGGAAGTTGCTAGGGTTCCTCCGGGATTACTTTTGTTTGTTGGAAGTTGCTAGGGTTCCGGATTACTTTTGTTTGTTGGAAGTTGCTAGGGTTCCGGGATTACTTTTGTTTGTTGGAAGTTGCTAGGGTTCCGGGATTACTTTTGTTTGTTGGAAGTTGCTAGGGTTCCTCCGGGATTACTTTTGTTTGTTGGAAGTTGCTAGGGTTCCTCCGGGATTACTTTTGTTTGTTGGAAGTTGCTAGGGTTCCTCCGGGATTACTTTTGTTTGTTGGAAGTTGCTAGGGTCCGGGATTACTTTTGTTTGTTGGAAGTTGCTAGGGTTCCGGGATTACTTTTGTTTGTTGGAAGTTGCTAGGGTTCCGGGATTACTTTTGTTTGTTGGAAGTTGCTAGGGTTCTGGGATTACTTTTGTTTGTTGGAAGTTGCTAGGGTTCCTCCGGGATTACTTTTGTTTGTTGGAAGTTGCTAGGGTTCTGGGATTACTTTTGTTTGTTGGAAGTTGCTAGGGTTCTGGGATTACTTTTGTTTGTTGGAAGTTGCTAGGGTTCCGGGATTACTTTTGTTTGTTGGAAGTTGCTGCTAGGGTTCTGGGATTACTTTTGTTTGTTGGAAGTTGCTAGGGTTCCTCCGGGATTACTTTTGTTTGTTGGAAGTTGCTAGGGTTCTGGGATTACTTTTGTTTGTTGGAAGTTGCTAGGGTTCTGGGATTACATTTGTTTGTTGGAAGTTGCTAGGGTTCCGGGATTAGGCCTACTTTTGCTTGTTGGAAGTTGCTAGGGTTCTGGGATTACTTTTGCTTGTTGGAAGTTGCTAGGGTTCTGGGATTACTTTTGCTTGTTGGAAGTTGCTAGGGTTCCGGGATTACTTTTGTTTGTTGGAAGTTGCTAGGGTTCCTCCGGGATTACTTTTGTTTGTTGGAAGTTGCTAGGGTTCCTCCGGGATTACTTTTGTTTGTTGGAAGTTGCTAGGGTTCCTCCGGGATTACTTTTGTTTGTTGGAAGTTGCTAGGGTTCCTCCGGGATTACTTTTGTTTGTTGGAAGTTGCTAGGGTTCCGGGATTACTTTTGTTTGTTGGAAGTTGCTAGGGTTCTGGGATTACTTTTGTTTGTTGGAAGTTGCTAGGGTTCTGGGATTACTTTTGTTTGTTGGAAGTTGCTAGGGTTCCTCCGGGATTACTTTTGTTTGTTGGAAGTTGCTAGGGTTCCTCCGGGATTACTTTTGTTTGTTGGAAGTTGCTAGGGTTCTGGGATTACATTTGTTTGTTGGAAGTTGCTAGGGTTCCGGGATTACTTTTGTTTGTTGGAAGTTGCTAGGGTTCTGGGATTACTTTTGTTTGTTGGAAGTTGCTAGGGTTCTGGGATTACTTTTGTTTGTTGGAAGTTGCTAGGGTTCCGGGATTACTTTTGTTTGTTGGAAGTTGCTGCTAGGGTTCTGGGATTACTTTTGTTTGTTGGAAGTTGCTAGGGTTCCTCCGGGATTACTTTTGTTTGTTGGAAGTTGCTAGGGTTCTGGGATTACTTTTGTTTGTTGGAAGTTGCTAGGGTTCCGGGATTAGGCCTACTTTTGTTTGTTGGAAGTTGCTAGGGTTCTGGGATTACATTTGTTTGTTGGAAGTTGCTAGGGTTCCGGGATTAGGCCTACTTTTGCTTGTTGGAAGTTGCTAGGGTTCTGGGATTACTTTTGTTTGTTGGAAGTTGCTAGGGTTCTGGGATTACTTTTGTTTGTTGGAAGTTGCTAGGGTTCCGGGATTACTTTTGTTTGTTGGAAGTTGCTGCTAGGGTTCTGGGATTACTTTTGCTTGTTGGAAGTTGCTAGGGTTCTGGGATTACTTTTGCTTGTTGGAAGTTGCTAGGGTTCCGGGATTACTTTTGTTTGTTGGAAGTTGCTAGGGTTCCGGGATTACTTTTGTTTGTTGGAAGTTGCTAGGGTTCCGGGATTACTTTTGTTTGTTGGAAGTTGCTAGGGTTCCGGGATTACTTTTGTTTGTTGGAAGTTGCTAGGGTTCCGGTAGTGGAATTGTAGCAGTAATGTTCTGGTACCTGAACTCTATAGACATTCTCGCAAGTGTCTATTGAAGTTCTCTAAATGCTATAAGTTTGAGAATTGTCATCTGCTACCGGGGGGGGGGGGGGACTAGAGAAACTTGACCTACAATTATCAAAATTCTAGCCACTTCCTTGGTTGGTTTGTTAACCAGTTTGGTTGGCTGATTTCGAGGTTACAACTGTTACAGTAATTAATGTCATGGTTGGTGCCAATTCTTCCCAGATTAACTCTCCAGCTTTATAATGTAGAGGAAGGTCCACATGCCCGCCTTCCAAGGTCATATACAACTTTCCAGCTTTATAATGTGGAGGAAGGTCCACATGCCTGTCTTCCCAGGTCATTTACAACTTTTCAGCTTATAATGTGGAGGAGTTTCCACATGCCAGTCTTCCCAGGAATAGCAAGCAGCATAAAGCTTGATCAGACGGAACATTCTGAGCCATCTCTGAGCAAAAGCAACCGTAGCAGGTTTAAGGGTTAAGACAAGAATGGTGACCCCCCCCCTATTTAATACAGGCATTTATTTACTTAATACATACCTGGTGTACCAAAAGCTTTCTCTGTCTCATATGTTTGGAATCAGAGTTTGCACGAGGTCGGTAGCGACTGTTAAACTGATCCACTCCAGTCGGCGGACCCGACTGATGTCGCATCCGAGATGCTGGAACCCGTAGCTGATCCCCGAGAATTCTCCCCATTGGCGAGTCATCGTAAACACTAGGGAGTAACGTCACATATTGATCATTTTTTAAGGCACTCAATTGTGATTCGTCCATGGAAGCATCCATTCGCGCAGCCTGGATAGCTTTCTTATTTGGTTTGTTTATCCCTGATAAATCTGATTTTGAGCGTGGTCGTATCGAGTCAAAGAAGTTTTTAACTTTTGATGACGTTGATGGTGAACTTCCTTTCACAGTTTCTTCGCCCGATTTTTTTCGAGCTTTATCTTTCGAGAAAAATCCCTTTAATCCGGTGGATCCAGAACGAGGTCTAAAGTCGCCGTCGACATTATCGGTGGACCCGTGGAGAACTGGCGACATCGGGGATGATGGGCTGTGGTCTGTTTCCATCAGGGGCATCGCTATAGCACTCAGATCCTGCAAATACGCAAAAAAATACTTAAAATATTAGAACACAAACGTGTGCAATATATTCTATCATACATTACAGGGCTTTAAGATCGACATTGAAATTAGGGAGATGCATGACCTTGAAATTATGGAGATGCATGACCTTGAAATTATGGAGATGCATGACCTTGAAATTAGGGAGATGCATGACCTTGACATCAGGGAGATGTATGACCTTGACATTAGGGAGATGCATGACCTTGAAATTAGGGAGATGCATGACCTTGAAATTATGGAGATGCATGACCTTGAAATTATGGAGATGCATGACCTTGAAATTAGGGAGATGCATGACCTTGACATTAGGGAGATGCATGACCTTGAAATTAGGGATATGTATGACCTTGAAATTAGGGAGATGTATGACCTTGACATTAGGGAGATGCATGACCTTGAAATTAGGGAGATGCATGACCTTGAAATTAGGGAGATGTATGACCTTGAAATTAGGGAGATGTATGACTTTGAAATTAGGGAGATGCATGACCTTGACATTAGGGAGATGCATGACCTTGAATTAGGGATATGTATGACCTTGAAATTAGGAAGATGCATGACCTTGAAATTAGGGAGATGTATGACTTTGAAATTAGGGAGATGCATGACCTTGACATTAGGGAGATGCATGACCTTGAATTAGGGCTATGTATGACCTTGAAATTAGGGAGATGCATGACCTTGACATTAGGGAGATGCATGACCTTGAATTAGGGATATGTATGACCTTGACATTAGGGAGATGCATGCCCTTGAAATTAGGGAGATGTATGACTTTGAAATTAGGGAGATGCATGACCTTGAAATTAGGGAGATGTACAGCATGTAAAGTTTGTTGATTCAGTTTAAGTCTCATGTTCAGTTTAAGTCTCCTATACGCAAAAAATACTTAAAATATTCGGAACTATTTAGGCAGGTCGTTCACATTAGTAGGACCAAACAAAATTGATCTACCTATATCTGCATGTGTATCATTGTTGGAGAATTCTCACTGTAAGCCTGTCAGAATAGTTACTCACTGTACGGTCAGAATAGTTTCAGTACATACATGTAGGTTGTAAGACAAAATATAGGCAACACTTTAAAATTCTGGCAAATATATAGTTTAGTTCAATCATATTTTATTGCTCGATTCGCAATTAATTTTACATATACAAGTGAATACAAAACACAAATAAAAGAAAGGCAATATTAGTTACGGCCATTCTCGAAAATATATATTGACATATACAATAATTTAATAACTTGGTTTTGAGAAATGTGATATGAAATTGTGTACAGTAAAAACCCTCTATGCAACCACCCCACCCAGTCTTCGAGACCACCCCGCTATTGCGAACGATTTTTTCAGAACGGAATATTTCACTATATATGTCAATGGTCGTTGACCCCGATAACCAGACCACCCCGTTATTCCGTTATATGACCAGTTAATTCAGACAAATGCCATTAATCCTATGCTAATTGAACCCCTAATACAACATAGGTCGATTTTCTCACTTTCATTGATTGCACCAGACATGATAAAACATTTTTAATTATGTCCCAGTTTTACTACAATTAAACAACCACTTTATGGTATCGGTCAAGGTTAAGTGAGATAAACATGGAAGTGTTGATTGTAAATGATTAGTTTTGATTGCTTTTAATCTTTTGTATATTGTCTGGAGTGGATATCGCAGCTAAAGTTGTACTGCCTGTGTAAGGACTTGGGCACTCTGTCACAGGACTTAGCTAAAGTCCAAGATGAGATCGAGAAACAATCCGTGAAAGTGAAGTGTTTATATAAGTAGTCAACCTGTAAACATTTTTTTTTAAATAATGAATGATTGATGATGATATGTACTTTTCAAGGAAACTACTGTGCATTTATTTGAAAATAAATGGATTAACTCATTTACATTGTACTTTATTTTATTATTAATTAATTAATTAATTAATTGTGATATACAGTTGTCTATGAATGGATTTACAATCCTAAACCATAGAAACAACCAACTCTTCTGTAATTAAAACAGAAACACCAAGAAATTATCATGTGTGAAAGTACATTGTACATGTAGTAAAATTATCATAATTTGGTCTTCTTGACCAAACTCGATAAAGAGACCACCCCGCTAATAAGACCAATTTTTGGAAGTCCCATAGGTGGTCTTTTTATAGGGGTTTTACTGTAGTTTCATTTATAACCGAACTAGAAACATTGGTTTATACAAATTTATTTTAGCTCGATTGTGAAACAAGTTCTTTCAACTTATATTAATCACTCTCGAGACCTCATTCCTGATGGAATCCATCGCCATGAAGGAGAGAGAAGAGGCAATGTGGAATTTAAATGCCTTGCCTAAGTAAGGGCACAATCGTAACGGCTCCAGCGGGGCTCGAACTCCGGACCTTTCGCACCTGAAGCGAACTAGAAACATTGATTGGAATGCTTTATTATTGTTCCAGTATGTTACATGGTGATCAAGTATCCCTGGCAACACTGCATAAATGCATAGTTGTGCTTATATGCTTGCTGTATTTACAAGAAAAAGGGAGACTAATCCACCAGGCTTCATCATTATTTTGCTACAATATCCCGTTTCTAGCCTGTATGAGTTACTTCCCATTTATAGTACATAAACAAGGTCATTATTGTAGTTTTATTGTTTCAGAGTTCAAGGTTGAGGGCACACTTACAGCATCACCAAATCAATAACAGCAGTATCATTCATTCTATGTAATCTCTACTACAAACTGTTTATTCAATGTCATAGCTTCCTATAGGCACTGTCAGGGGCGTGCGTAGCTTGGCTGGAATCCATGTGTAGGCCGACTTAAGCCGGGATGTAGGGTCCTGGGGTCGTCCCCAGGAACACTATTTATAACGTATATAATTTAATCCTGTCCTCCCGATTTTTGTTGCAGATTTGGCATTTTTATTACTACACGGCCAATAACTAGGCATGTGTCGAAATATTTTCTTCAAAAATTGAAAATATAAACACTGGGTTAGGTGGTGGAGGTGTATTCCTTAAATCTACGCAGACTAGATCAACCGCGTATTGACAATAGGTTATCCCTTATGTATAAAATTCATAATGATCTTGTTGCTATTCCCATTGAAAATTACCTAGTTCCTCTCTCCCGTCCTGCTCGTCATTGCCATTCCTTAAGCTATAGGTTAATCACAGCAACTACAGACTACTACAAGTTTTCCTTTTTTCCAAGAACAATCTACCATTGGAACCACCTCCCTCCTGACATTGTCCATCTCCCTACCATAGAGCAATTCAATACGGCAGTTTGCCATATTGAACATGCCAGTCCCTAGTTGTTCTGCGTAGCTGCTTTTAAACTTTTACCACAACTTATTTTCATTACCTTCTTAAATTATACTTTTAACTACTCATACTTTTAACTTCTTTGCGGTTTTTGACATGCAACATGTCTACGTCCCCGCGAGGGGTTCGACATTAGCGGAAGATAGTATGATGTGTTAGGGGGTGGAGGTGTATGATGTGTAAGGGGCGGAGGTGTATGATGTGTAAGGGGCGGAGGTGTATGATGTGTAAGGGGCGGAGGTGTATGATGTGTAAGGGGCGGAGGTGTATGATGTGTAAGGGCGGAGGTGTATGATGTGTAAGGGGCGGAGGTGTATGATGTGTAAGGGGCGGAGGTGTATGATGTGTAAGGGGCGGAGGTGTATGATGTGTTAGGGGCGGAGGTGAATGATGTGTAAGGGGCGGAGGTGTATGATGTGTAAGGGGCGGAGGTGTATGATGTGTTAGGGGCGGAGGTGAATGATGTGTAAGGGGCGGAGGTGTATGATGTGTAAGGGGCGGAGGTGTATGATGTGTAAGGGGCGGAGGTGCATGATGTGTTAGGTGGTGGAGGTGTATGATGTGTTAGAGGGGGGGGTGTATGATATGTTAGGTGGTGGAGGTGTATGATGTGTTAGAGGGTGGGGGTGTATGATATGTTAGGTGGTGGAGGTGTATGATATGTTAGGTGGTGGAGGTGTATGATGTGTTAGAGGGTGGGGGTGTATGATGTGTAAGGGGCGGAGGTGTATGATGTGTAAGGGGGGGTGTATGATGTGTAAGGGGCGGAGGTGTATGATGTGTAAGGGGCGGAGGTGTATGATGTGTAAGGGGCGGAGGTGTATGATGTGTAAGGGGCGGAGGTGCATGATGTGTTAGGTGGTGGAGGTGTATGATATGTTAGGTGGTGGAGGTGCATGATGTGTTAGGTGGTGGAGGTGTATGATGTGTTAGAGGGTGGGGGTGTATGATGTACAGAAAAACCATCGAATATGAAAATAAGTTGGTATTTCATTACTTTTTAATTGATAAAAGAATAGTTTAACAACTGCAAAAAGACTATTATTTCTCGTCCAAACATGCTTTAAAATGCTTCAGAATGCAACTGCTGCATTATATAAGCCTACTTTCACAATTTTCAGGGGGGACTACTCCCCCAACACCGTACACATATATCAGGGCAAGGTTACGCCCCTGTTTACTGTGAAAAGTCGAGGCACAACAGAACAGGAATGATGTTATATGTTTATGGTATATTTCGGGTTTTACGCCTGCATCAGCACCATTTCGGGCTATATCGCCGGCGGGCAGTATACCTAACAACACCTTTCCTGCGCAGGCTCCAACGGTTAACCAGTACTTGGGTGCACCAACCTCCGTAAAAAAACTGCCAACTTATTCATATAAATGAGACACGGCCTGAGCGGGGCTCGAACCCGTGACCATCAGTGATGATAGGTTACAGTGGTACACAAGTCAGCGACCTTAACCATTCGACCACAGCGGCGGACAATATTGAATGAAGATGAAGGTTTTTCATTGATGATATTTCATTATATCAACTTTACACATTTTGTTAATTTGGGTTTTACAGAGGGAACATCATGAAATCTACATTCTATCATGGCTGGGCATTTTGTCTGTATAAGCAAAGAAGGAATTTATCGTTGTTAAATCTGCAATAAAACATGGCTTCCTAGCGTGTGACGTCAACGTGACGTCATTTGTCGTTTGTAACGTCATTAAATTTGACCCACTCCAAAAAATAAAACAAACAAAAATGTTTTCAATTTTTAGATATACATTTTGTATTGGTCATTAGAATAGAAATAATTTGTCGAATAAAACATGGTTTGTCGTTCTGAGCGCCGGAATTAACCTCTTAGGCGCGTGTGGTCAAATCATGCGTGTCAGAACTCCAAGCCATGTTTTACTCCCCCAATAAACAACGGACAGACAAATATTATTTCTTAAATCAACGTTGATATGTCGAGTTTGGCTTTATGGTTCACAAATACAGTTCAGACTCACAAATACAGTTCAAACTCCCAAATACAGTTCAAACTCCCAAATACAGTTCAGACTCACACATACAGTTCAAACTCACACATACAGTTCAGACTCACAAATACAGTTCAGACTCACAAATACAGTTCAGACTCACAAATACAGTTCAGACTCACAAATACAGTTCAGACTCCCAAATACAGTTCAGACTCACACATACAGTTCAGACTCCCAAATAGAGTTCAGACTCCCAAATACAGTTCAGACTCACAAATACAGTTCAGACTCCCAAATAGAGTTCAGACTCACAAATACAGTTCAGACTCCCAAATACAGTTCAAACTCCCAAATACAGTTCAGATGCACAAATACAGTTGAGACTCTCAAATACAGTTCAGACTCCCAAATAGAGTTCAGACTCACAAATACAGTTCAGACTCCCAAATACAGTTCAAACTCCCAAATACAGTTCAGATGCACAAATACAGTTGAGACTCTCAAATACAGTTCAGATGCACAAACTTAGTTGAGACTCTCAAATACAGTTCAGATGCACAAACTTAGTTGAGACTCTCAAATACAGTTCAGATGCACAAACTTAGTTTAGACTCTCAAATACCGTTCAGATGCACAAACTTAGTTTAGACTCTGTGTTCATTTACTGTCATATCTTGAACTGCAAATTACTATCTTTTAATTGGAACCGAGCAACTATTTCTTGTTCAGCCATTAACTGTGCACACATGATATAACTCAAATTGTAAAGAGAAACAACCAAGATTTACACAAGAGATGATGCAACTGAAGATGTCAGCAAGACAGATGATGCAACTGAAGATGTCAGCAAGACAGATGATGCAACTGAAGATGTCAGCAAGACAGATGATGCAACTGAAGATGTCAGCAAGACAGATGATGCAACTGAAGATGTCAGCAAAACAGATGATGCAACTGAAGATGTCAGCAAAACAGATGATGCAACTGAAGATGTCAGCAAAACAGATGATGCAACTGAAGATGTCAGCAAAACAGATGATGCAACTGAAGATGTCAGCAAGACAGATGATGCAACTGAAGATGTCAGCAAGACAGATGATGCAACTGAAGAGGTAAAAAAAGAGATGATGCAACTGAAGATGTCAGCAAGACAGATGATGCAACTGAAGAGGTAAAAAAAGAGATGATGCAACTCAAGATGTAAACATGAGGTGATGTAACTTTGATTGAAAAGTAGACAATGATTTTGAAGAGAAATAGATGTGCAGAAGAAGCTACTATTAAAACTCAGTAGGAATGGTGACAAGAGATTTGCTTGGGAATAATTTATGCTGATATCAAATGTCCAGTGTTTCTCCATATAAAAAGTCAATATGATGACAATATGCACAACTGGACTTCATAACTGATTCTTAAATATTCCATCAACCATTCCACTAACGAGGACAGCACTGTCATTATGTTGAATTAGTCCAGCAATAACTCTAATGAGGACCAGGATGTCATTACATAAAACTGGCCAAGCCGTAACTCTTAACGAGGACAGCACTGTCATTATGTTGAATTAGACCAGCCATAACTCTAAAGAGGACCAGGATGTCAAGCTATGTCCAACTAAACTTAACCCTTAAAATGCTAAATAAATTGGAAGTAATGTGCAAACAACATAGATCCAGATCAGCCGCTGCAAGATTTATGTTGTTGCTATTTAGCCAAGTGTTTTAGCTCAACTATCCGAATAACAAACAGCATAGAGCCTGATGAGACAGCACATTCTAGCAAACAGCATAGAGCCTGAAGAGACAGCATGTACTAGCAAACAGTATAGAGCCTGATGAGACAGCATGTTATAGCAAACAGCACAGAGCCTGATGAGACAGCATGTTCTAGCAAACAGCATAGAGCCTGATGAGACAGCATGTTCTAGCAAACAGCACAGAGCCTGATGAGACAGCATGTTCTAGCAAACAGCACAGAGCCTGATGAGACAGCATGTTCTAGCAAACAGCATAGAGCCTGATGAGACAGCATGTACTAGCAAACAGCATAGAGTCTGATGCGCACATTCTAGCAAACAGCATAGAGTCTGATGAGATAACACATTCTAGCAAACAGCATAGAGCCCGATGAGACGGCATGTACTAGCAAACAGCATAGAGCCTGATGAGACGGCACATTCTAGCAAACAGCATAGAGCCCGATGAGACGGCATGTTCTAGCAAACAGCATAGAGCCCGATGAGACAGCATGTTCTAGCAAACAGCATAGAGCCCGATGAGATGGCATGTTCTAGCAAACAGCATAGAGCCCGATGAGACGGCATGTTCTAGCAAACAGCATAGAGCCCGATGAGACGGCATGTTCTAGCAAACAGCATAGAGTCTGATGAGATGGCACATTCTAGCAAACAGCATAGAGCCTGATGAGATGGCATGTTCTAGCAAACAGCATAAATGACAGGTTCTGTGCACATTCTGTGCTGTCTGATCTGGCTGTATGCTGTTGATTCATTTCTTAAAAAATATCTTGGTGTACAGCATAGTCCAAGTCCATCAGGGCTTTATTAAGTTTCAACAAAATCCATTTATTTATTTTTATTTATATTTCGGGTTTTACGCCTGCATCAGCACCATTTCAGGCTATATCGCCGGCGGGCAGTATACCTAACAACACCTTTCCTGCGCAGGCTCCAGCGGTTAACCAGTACTTGGGTGCACCAACCTCCGTAAGAAACTGCCAACTTTTTCATATAAATGAGACACGGTCTGAGCGGGGCTCGAACCCGTGACCATCAGTGAAGATAGGTTACAGTGGTATACAAGTCAGTGACCATAACCACTCGACTACGGAGGCGGACCTCAACAAAATCCAATCAGACTGCATAAGAGTAGCAGTTGCTTAGAAGATCTGTACTGGACGGATGGATGAACATGGTGAGTGAAGACCAAACATTGTAGCACCTCTGCTGTACCTCTCAGGTAAAGATATACCCACATCAACCCCCACATCACGAACCATATGGGCCAACATATTCTTCATATCTAAATCCTGACCTTGTAATATGTAGTATGTAAAATGTAGGGCAATATCCTCATTATAAAACAAACATAAGATAACACTGATTTACACAGACCCTGATAACATACAACTCTGTTTACTGTAAATATCAATCTAATGTACACAAACCTTAGCTTCAATCTAATGTACACATACCTTAGCTTCAATCTAATATACACAAACCTTAACTTCAATCTAATATACACAAACCTTAACTTCAATCTAATGTACACAAACCTTAGCTTCAATCTAATGTACACATACCTTAGCTTCAATCTAATATACACAAACCTTAACTTCAATCTAATGTACACAAACCTTAACTTCAATCTAACATACACATACCTTAGCTTCAATCTAATATACACAAACCTTAACTTCAATCTAATGTACACAAACCTTAACTTCAATCTAATGTACACAAACCTTAACTTCAATCTAACGTACACATACCTTAGCTTCAATCTAATATACACAAACCTTAACTTCAATCTAATGTACACAAACCTTAGCTTCAATCTAATGTACACAAACCTTAACTTCAATCTAATTAATGTACACACACCTTAACTTCAATCTAATGTACACAAACCTTAACTTCCATCTAATGTACACAAACCTTAACTTCAATCTAATGTACACAAACCTTAACTTCCATCTAATGTACACAAACCTTAACTTCAATCTAATGTACACAAACCTTAACTTCAATCTAATGTACACAAACCTTAACTTCCATCTAATGTACACAAACCTTAACTTCAATCTAATGTACACAAACCTTAACTTCCATCTAATGTACACAAACCTTAACTTCCATCTAATGTACACAAACCTTAACTTCAATCTAATGTACACAAACCTTAACTTCAATCTAACGTACACATACCTTAGCTTCAATCTAATATACACAAACCTTAACTTCAATCTAATGTACACAAACCTTAACTTCAATCTAATGTACACAAACCTTAACTTCAATCTAACGTACACATACCTTAGCTTCAATCTAATATACACAAACCTTAACTTCAATCTAATGTACACAAACCTTAACTTCAATCTAATGTACACAAACCTTAACTTCAATCTAACGTACACATACCTTAGCTTCAATCTAATATACACAAACCTTAACTTCAATCTAATGTACACAAACCTTAACTTCAATCTAATGTACACAAACCTTAACTTCAATCTAACGTACACATACCTTAGCTTCAATCTAATATACACAAACCTTAACTTCAATCTAATGTACACAAACCTTAACTTCAATCTAATGTACACAAACCTTAACTTCAATCTAACGTACACATACCTTAGCTTCAATCTAATATACACAAACCTTAACTTCAATCTAATGTACACAAACCTTAGCTTCAATCTAATGTACACAAACCTTAACTTCAATCTAATTAATGTACACACACCTTAACTTCAATCTAATGTACACAAACCTTAACTTCCATCTAATGTACACAAACCTTAACTTCAATCTAATGTACACAAACCTTAACTTCCATCTAATGTACACAAACCTTAACTTCAATCTAATGTACACAAACCTTAACTTCAATCTAATGTACACAAACCTTAACTTCCATCTAATGTACACAAACCTTAACTTCAATCTAATGTACACAAACCTTAACTTCCATCTAATGTACACAAACCTTAACTTCCATCTAATGTACACAAACCTTAACTTCCATCTAATGTACACAAACCTTAACTTCAATCTAATGTACACAAACCTTAACTTCCATCTAATGTACACAAACCTTAACTTCCATCTAATGTACACACACCTTAACTTCAATCTAATGTACACAAACCTTAACTTCAATCTAATGTACACAAACCTTAACTTCAATCTAACGTACACAAACCGTAACTTCAATCTAATTAATGTACACAAACCTTAACTTCAATCTAATGTACACAAACCTTAACTTCAATCTAATTAATGTACACAAACCTTAACTTCAATCTAATTAATGTACACAAACCTTAACTTCAATCTAATGTACACAAACCTTAACTTCAATCTAATTAATGTACACAAACCTTAACTTCAATCTAATGTACACAAACCTTAACTTCAATCTAACGTACACAAACCTTAACTTCAATCTAATGTACACAAACCTTAACTCAATCTAATGTACACAAAACCTTAACACCACCACCCATACCGCTCTGCCATCTCCACCACCCATACCACTCTGCCATCTCCACCACTCATACCACTCTGCCATCTCCACCACTCATACCACTCTGCCATCTCCACCACTCTGCCATCTCCACCACTCATACCACTCTGCCATCCCCACCACCCATACCACTCCGCCATCCCCACCACTCATACCACTCTGCCATCTCCACCACTCATACCACTCTGCCATCTCCACCACCCATACCACTCTGCCATCTCCACCACTCACATCACTCTGCCACCCATACCACTCTGCCATCTCCACCACTCAGCCATCTCCACCACTCTGCCATCTCCACCACTCATACCACTCTGCCATCTCCACCACTCATACCACTCTGCCATCTCCACCACTCATACCACTCTGCCATCTCCACCACCCATACCACTCTGCCATCTCCACCACTCATACCACTCTGCCATCTCCACCACTCATACCACTCTGCCATCTCCACCACCCATACCACTCTGCCATCTCCACCACTCATACCACTCTGCCATCCCCACTACTCTGCCATCCCCACCACTACGTCATCACAACTACGCCAGCTCTACCACTCTGCCATCCCCACTACACCATCTCCACCATCACTACCACTTCCCATATATAATCAATCTGACCAATTACATTAATACCTCACTTTACAACCTCTTGTTTGTCTCTCCTTCACCCCCACCCCACCCCTCCCTGCATCCTTCCTGCTTCCTAATGTAGCAAATACATTTTGTGTTGAGATAATGGTGATGTACGTGATGGCAGTACAGCAATGGACGAGGGTGTGGCTGATCCAGGGGGGGTATGATGCAGCAGAAACACGGCTCGGATTACGGTAGGCGTGGAATCAACTGTCTCCATTATAATATTATTTACATACATGGCTATCCTTCAAAAATTATCTAAAACTAAATTCCTGCTACACAAAATGTATTTGGAGATTTCCCGCCATTTTTAAAATTGTTTACGAGTGCATGACACAGGTGGGACAGACTTTAGTTACTGAGGAAACCAGGCCTCGACAAATGTTTAATTTCTTACTCGTCCTACTGGGCGAGTGATGCCACTGTCCCACTCGTCCAGATTCGACTATCACTCGTCCCATGTATTTTAGGAAAATTAAAAATCGTTTGCACTTTAATTTATTAATAAATGCAATTATGTGGCAGCATAAACACATTAAAATATCCTCGGTGATTTCCCATTATCACGCCTGGTAATCATTCCGAAGAAAGTAAAATGGATATTATTTTATTTTGTTTATTTTCACTCGTCCGACTGGGCAAGTGACTTGGAATTTCTACTCGTCCAGATCGAAAAGTCACTCGTAAATACGAGCGGACGAGTGGATTTGTCGAGCCCTGGGAAACTAGTTAGTATATTATATATATAATAAGTTTAATTAACACAAGCATCAATACTATGTTTATTTATCAGTAAAGAAAATAATATGTTATATGTTATATTTCGGGTTTTACGCCTGCATCAGCACCATTTTGGGCTATATCGCCGGCGGGCAGTTTACCTAACAACACCTTTCCTGGGCAGGCTCCAGCGGTTAACCAGTACTTGGGTGCACCAACCTCCGTAAGAAACTGCCAACTTTTTCATATAAATGAGACACGGTCTGAGCGGGGCTCGAACCCGTGACCATCAGTGATGATAGGTTACAGTGGTATACAAGTCAGCGACCTTAACCACTCGACCACGGAGGTGGAGTCATAAAGAAAATAAACAAACACCAAACTGTACAGCTCCGTCCCTTTGTAGAGCTGCAAATAGGGCTGATCGGGTTGCAATTTAAACATGTCCTAGTTGGTTGGATGTAATTCAATGCCACAATGCAAAATCTGGGATGTCAAGTAACGGCAGCAAAATCAACTATTTTTATAGCCTTAATTGTCCCGGGCGGCTGGGGATAAGAATCTAGCAATTATTTTATAATGGCCTTAAACATCACCCTCGGGACTTCTTTCTTCTTTATAAATATCCACCTTTGGTGTCATGTCGCATCCAGTAATGGTTTGCATGTATGAACATTTGTGGAATGAGGTTTGCCCCCTTGGCTATAGAAATGGTTTGCATGTATGAACATTTGTGGAATGAGGTTTGCCCCCTTGTCTATAGAAATGGTTTGCATGTATGAACATTTGTGGAATGAGGTTTGCCCCCTTGTCTATAGAAATGGTTTGCATGTATGAACATTTGTGGAATGAGGTTTGCCCCCTTGGCTATAGAAATGGTTTGCATGTATGAACATTTGTGGAATGAGGTTTGCCCCCTTGGCTATAGAAATGGTTTGCATGTATGAACATTTGTGGAATGAGGTTTGCCCCCTTGTCTATAGAAATGGTTTGCATGTATGAACATTTGTGGAATGAGGTTTGCCCCCTTGTCTATAGAAATGGTTTGCATGTATGAACATTTGTGGAATGAGGTTTGCCCCCTTGGCTATAGAAATGGTTTGCATGTATGAACATTTGTGGAATGAGGTTTGCCCCCTTGGCTATAGAAATGGTTTGCATGTATGAACATTCTTAGAATGGTTTGCTGTGAACTTTGTGGAATGAGGTTTCCCCTTGGCTATAGAAATGGTTTGCATGATGAACATTTGTGGATGAGGTTTGCCCCCTTGGCTTAGAAGTTCATTTGTGAAGGCGTTAGTGTTTGCATGTGAACTTTGTGGAATGAGGTTTGCCCCCTTGGCTATAGAAATGGTTTGCATGTATGAACATTTGTGGAATGAGGTTTGCCCCCTTGGCTATAGAAATGGTTTGCATGTATGAACATTTGTGGAATGAGGTTTGCCCCCTTGGCTATAGAAATGGTTTGCATGTAATGATGTATGAACATATGTGGAATGAGGTTTGCCCCCTTGGCTATAGAAATGGTTTGCATGTATGAACATTTGTGAAATGAGGTTTGCCCCCTTAGCTATAGAAATGGTTTGCATGTATGAACATTTGTGGAATGAGGTTTGCCCCCTTGGCTATAGAAATGGTTTGCATGTAATGATGTATGAACATATGTGGAATGAGGTTTGCCCCCTTGGCTATAGAAATGGTCTGCATGTATGAACATTTGCTATGAACCTTCCTACCTCTATCAATGTGGACGGGTCTGTGACTTCGTTCTCCGGATATTCCGGAATGGCAAGATGTAAATCCTGGTAGCCGTTGTTTCCGGTAGAACAGTTTAGTCGCCTACGTTTCATCATCTTTACCGTAAATATTACTTTAAGATAATTAATTTATATTCTAATATCGTGTTAAATACATATACACATTATTTGTCAACTTCCTGTTTTTGTATTTCCGTCAAGTGCATCAATATGTTTAATGTTACAAATTGATAATATATTCAATATAATGCTGATATAATTATCCAGTCCAATTTTCTCTTCCTACCCCAGCATAAATCTATTCATAGTGCTCATGAAATATCTAAATATAGAACATAAAAAATCTAAACTTATTCCATTTAAATATGTTGATTAAATTGTTACATAAAGTTTACACAATATAACACTTTCAATCAAAATGCATGTCTTCACTTATAAACCAATATTTTGCAATTATAATTAACGACGGTAAGGTAGAATTACGTGTAATTATGATATTAGGCAGCATAATCCAAATTATGTAACCACAAAAACCACACTCGCGTAATTCATTCCCCGTATCCACTTCATGCAGTATCCGGAGCACTTTAAAACGGAGCACTTTCAATACGGAGCACTTTCAAAACGGAGCACTTCAATATGTGCTCTCTAACAATCCAAAATACCTTCCCATGCAACACTCTTGAGTGCAGCATATAAATGCTTCTATTAAAATCTCCGAGAACAAATCACTTAAACATTGAATGACTGTTTTCAATTACAAAGCATCAGTTCCTCCTGCAGTGAAAACACCTGCTAATATAACATACATGTAGATTATTCTTAATACTAAATTCAAGCACTGATAAACAAACGTGTTAACAGCATAAATATTATGTCATAATAGACTGCTGCACACATGATATAGTATCAAACTAGTAATTATATCCTAAAATATCAAATTGCAAGGGAAATCAAAACCGCGTATATATATTTATGTAATTAGAATAGTGCCTTTGCAAAGCACATGTCCTCCCAGCTCTGCTCATGGTATGCCCCTATTCACCAATAAAACCACAATAGAGAATGTGTGCTGTATAATCTTTCACTCCAGTTCACAAGTGAGTGACTCAACCTAATACTACTTGTAAACAAGTCCCAAGTCAAGGCAGTCACAGTCTGTGTATGTTCTCAATATTAACTAGAGAATTGAAATTGGCCAAGGTTGTTAGGCTTAGAAGATGCAGAATCAGCAAGCTTATTGTTCTGTCAGTGTGTTTACATTGCCTTTACAGGGTGGAGTTTGCCTTAAGTCACAAGGCGGAGTTTACCTTAAGTCATGGGGTGGAGTTTGCCTTAAATCATGGGGTGGAGTTTGCCTTAAGTCATGGAGTGGAGTTTACCTTAAGTCATGGGGTGGAGTTTACCTTAAGTCATGGGGTGGAGTTTACCATAAGTCACAGGGTGGAGTTTGCCTTAAGTCATGGGGTGGAGTTTGCCTTAAGTCATGGAGTGGAGTTTACCTTAAGTCATGGGGTGGAGTTTACCTTAAGTCATGGGGTGGAGTTTACCATAAGTCACAGGGTGGAGTTTGCCTTAAGTCATGGGGTGGAGTTTGCCTTAAGTCATGGAGTGGAGTTTGCCTTAGTAGGGGATCTGGGGTAGTTTCCTTAGATGATGGGGGTCCGGGGGTATGTTTCCCTGAGATGTAGGGGTCCGGGGGTATGTTTCCCTGAGATGTAGGGGGATCTGGGGGTATGTTTCCCTGAGATGTAGGGGGATCCGGGGGTATGTTTCCCTGAGATGTTAGGGGGGTCCGGGGGTATGTTTCCCTGAGATGTTAGGGGGGTATGTTTCGCTGAGATGTTAGTGGGGTATGTTTCCCTTAGATATGGTGCATTCCAGGGTGATTTTCACAACTGTGGCAATCAATTATTTCACAAGAATTTTCGAAAGCTGATAGTTGACAGGTATGCATGTTCTCATGCACCACTCACTGGCATGCTTTGATGTGACACCATTTGTAACATCCACATCCACCAGACCTACAGCTACTTGTGTTATTGTGCAAACAGTTATTTAACTCCATGGTTTTTTAGTGTCATTTTCCTGGTCATCATCAGTATCTGAACTTTTCTGTTGCAAGAGTGGTCACCATCACCTCATTGTTGAAAGGTCACGGCCATAAGAGTTTTTTTTGCAAGGCACCACCAAACATCAGACAAGACCAGGCTAAAGTTCATTGCTATATAATGTCTCTTGTGAGGGGGGGAACCAGTCTTATGACAAGGTTTAAAAGTTCATGGATACTGGCAAGGCAAACTAAATTGGCGCAAAAGTACCGATGTGTTAATAAGGGTTCCCAAGCTGTTCAAAATAGGGATTCAGGGTCAGTTATAATAATTGCATTACCGTTACATAACATATACTTACAGAGATATATTGTAATATCAATAGCTTCTTGAAAATACCGAAAATCCATACATACCCATTCAACCTTGATCCATAGCACAGTATTTTACTGCCAACTAAATAGGCAGATACTGTACTGACATGCTTCTTTATTGATAGCATTGTGTTTATAAACTTATTTTTATCCCACTAAAGGTCAAGGTCATTCACAACAATTAATTGTCTTATTTGTTTGTTTAAAGTGACACTTCAGTCAAACAACCAGGTCTGAAGGATCAACGTTCAGACAGGTTCATTTCATACACAATAATAGGGTGGTTAATATTTTAGTGTATTGGAAATTTGGTTTATATTATAAAAAATTACAACAGTCATGTATATACCTCATACTTGGCTGTGACAGTTAGACCTTAGTTTAACCCATTCAACCCCAAGTAACTGACATGGACTGGTGCATGATATTTTTAGACCAATAAATTAATAAGAAAATTACCTTTGGACCAGTTCATTTATCAAAATGGGTAATTTTATCTAAAAATAGTAATAATTATTACTGGCAAAAAGTGCAGATCCTGATGAGACGGCTCGTCACGAGCCGGCTCATCTGGATCTACACTTTTCATAAGCCTATTTAGAGGCCTGTGGTGTTGAAAGGGTTAAGTACTAGTGGTATTGTGGAGTGTGGGTTCGAGCCCTACTTTGGAAAAAAACTTTTTATTAAAATATTTAATTATATTTATTTTATGCACGAAATAGTCGTGAAACATCTAAAATACACACGCTATGTGGCTATATAAGTGCATTTTTACACATACCAGTCATATTCAGTACACAATGAGCAAGCAAACATGACATAGTTATAGTTGTGATGCAACAGAAATTGTTAAAAATGTACATGCATTTTGTACGAAGGAGAAGGAGTCTGGATTGCAGGTGGTGCTAAATCAAACCAAGCCATAGATTCATTTACTATTTGACCTCACTTCTGACAGCGATGGGGACAGCGGCTCGGGGACAGCGGCTCAGATACAGCCAGCGAAGGCGAAGATACTGA
This sequence comes from Archivesica marissinica, assembly GCA_014843695.1. Lineage (NCBI taxonomy): Eukaryota > Metazoa > Mollusca > Bivalvia > Venerida > Vesicomyidae > Archivesica > Archivesica marissinica. Next base: position 58,326,889 of record CM026394.1, on the reverse strand, counting down.
TTGATACTGTGAAATGAACTGTAACTGTAATTGCTTGAAATGAAATCAAGTTGAAAATTAAATTATGAGAAAAAAAATCAAAAAATAAGAGTAAAAATACATACAATTCACTTTATATAAAATATAAATTTGAGAAAAAAAACTAATAATAATACACCCAGTGAGATTTTAACTCGCAACTACAAAATATATCACTAGATATTTTATCTGTATTCCTCCATCGTTACCGTTCGGCCATGTATCATGTTCATTGATTTTACGATGTTTATATTTTATTATACTAATGTTATTATAATAATAAATGCCCCATGTTATAAGAAAGAAGACCCCTCTGAAATGGATGTGGCCGATCTTTGATTATTCAAAGTTGGAAGTTTATTTATATATTATGTGAAGAAAATAGGATGTTTTTTTTTTAAAGTTTTGAAAGTCACAGATATTTAACCCTTTGCCTGCTGAGTAAATAAAATCACATAACGCTGCGTCATATCAGGATCTATGTTGTTTGCTATTCAACCAAGTGTTTTAGCTCCACTACCGAATAGCAAACAGCTGTGTCGTCTGATCTGGCTCTATGCTGTTTGCAAGTGATTTTATCTGCTGCAAAGGGTTAAAGCATATAATAATTTCCCATGTTTTTGTGCTTCAAAAAAGCTTAATATTCGTGGAGAAACGAAACACAGTCGTATGTAAATGATTGCTACAGTTTATTTTCATATTCTCAGGAAGCAGACTTGCTATAGCATGAGATCCTAATGGGGATGCTTGACACAACAATGAATTTCTTAGATGTAAGTTCTGATTGCCGAAAGAGGTTGATGCATTCCGGTGTTACTCATGGCGTATTTAACACATTCAGGAAAGTCCTATTTTCAATTCAGACTGATATATAGTCAAACCTGTGTTAGTGGTCACCTCCATTCAATTACTCCATGTAAGTAGATGGCGCTACGATCGGAAGTCAAGTTTCCCCAGGCTGTCATTTTGCCAGAAGTTAAAAAGTGAAAAATCGACAGACTGGCACTCAGGCTAAGCTTAAATAATTAGCAGACAAGACAGACAGACAGACAGACAGACAGACAGACAGACAGACACAGACAGACAGACAGACAGACGATCTGGGCAACAGATGAAACTCAATAAAATAAAATAGTTGATACAAATTTCTTTTAGCTCCATTACGAAACAAATCCTTACAACAAGTTTAACCGCTCTTGAGACCTATTTTTGATGTAATCCATCACCAAGAGGTAGAGAGAAGAGAGGCAATGTGGTATTTAAGTGTATTGTGGATTTAAGTGTCTTGTGGATTTAAGTGTATTGTGGATTTAAGTGTCTTGTGGATTTAAGTGTATTGTGGATTTAAGTGTATTGTGGATTTACGTGTATTGTGGATGTAAGTGTATTGTGGATTTAAGTGTCTTGTGGATTTACTTGTATTGTGGATTTAAGTGTATTGCAGATTTAAGTGTCTTGGTTGAGGTTCAAACTCACAACATCCCCTGGCTCAAGTGATCTGATTGGTTGATTCTGAGTGTTACTGTCAGCTGAACCAATCAGGCGCTTGAGACTGAGTTTTGAGATTGGAGAAAAGTTTTATAACCTCCAGGCCATGACATGGCGGTACTATATCTATATCACCACTGAGACTCCCATCTCACAATCTCTATTAATAAACATTTCACTTCAGGCTCTTAGGCGAGCTAAAAAGGTAGGGTTGTCTGCCTAATTTGTCATAAAAACATTGACACCCAATCAATTACTAATGGATGTGGAAGACATTTCAAGAGAAATTGTATTGATGACCTATATAAATATATATCAATCAAATGTTTATGTCTAGAAGCTTGTATTTAGTTACATCAGATAAAACCAGCCCAATAGAGCTGATTACAGTTCCACTTTATATATGACAACAAAACACAAGAAAGCTTTCAAAAGGTCGGACTACTTTAGTCAGGGTAACCTAGGTAACAACCAGCTGAAGAGCAATACAGGCTATACTTGTCAAGTTGTTGAGTAGGTAGATTGTTAGATAAGCCAACATTTTGTAAACATTTTATCAGCAAGATGACCATTGCAATGATGAAGTCACTCACCTCCCAATAATGAGGGTGACACCCCCCTTTTGGTACGCGGGATTCAGGGCCTATTTAGTCCATATTCGGGACGCAAGAGCATCGTACGCGGTACGCAATAAAAACATCTTTTGGTATTCAGTACGCAAGATTTCCAATATAAATTGTTTTCTTGGACAATATTCTACGTTCTATTACCAATTTAACGACAACAATACCACGAAACATGCTTCAAAAGCGATTTTATGTGTATAAAACGTAAATTGTTGATGTACGGACCTACCTATACGATCTATTCGGACTTTAGATAATGTCCAGGGTTACTTCCCTTATAAACAATTTTACCATTTGCACTACTGTAAACAGACAAAATGTTCTTGGAGGCGTGTTTTCAATGTGTTAAACTGGTTAAAAAGTATTCGGGACTCACTGAAAAAATAAGAAGTATTCGGGATTCAGGTTGGAGGGGGCATGTCACCCTCAATAATATGTTTGTGGTAAAATTATGAATTTCTGATATATTCAAAGCCAATTTGATATTCACTAAAAATCTATCTACGAATAAATAATGGGAAATTGAATAGTTTTCATAAAGGATCACGCTTTCTTCAAGTTTGTTCATCTATTAGCCACCAGGATCCAAAGGTAAATGTCCAGGTAAAATCACTCCAACACTTTGGGAGAAGATCAATATAGATTTTCAAGATGGCCACCATCAAGTCCATGCCCACCGTTTTTGAATCAATATTATGTTATCTAGCTTTAAATTTAATGCCACAGTAAATGTTTTGGATCAGAACTATATTTTCAAGATGGCCACCATCAAGTCCATGCCCACCGTTTTTGAATCAATATTATGTTATCTAGCTTTAAATTTAATGCCACAGTAAATGTTTTGGATCAGAACTATATTTTCAAGATGGCCACTTGGCGGGAATTTTAAATTTCAGATTGGAATTATTATACCGTAAGCATGTGAGTATAAGACGCAGGTCGTTTGCATACAAAATCATGTTCAAAAATTTGCTACTTATTTATTCTTTATCTCAGGCGATGTGGAAGGTGTAAATGTGTCAGGGAAGGACCTACAGTGATGTGGAACTATACTGTGTCAGGGAATGTCCTACAGTGATGTGGAACTATACTGTGTCAGGGAATGTCCTACAGTGATGTGGATATACACTGTGTCAGGGAATGTCCTACAGCGATGTGGAACTATACTGTGTCAGGGAATGTCCTACAGTGATGTGGATATACACTGTGTCAGGGAATGTCCTACAGCGATGTGGAAGGTGTAAATGTGTCAGGGAATGTCCTACAGTGATGTGGAAGGTGTAAATGTGTCAGGGAATGTCCTACAGTGATGTGGAAGGTGTAAATGTGTCAGGGAATGTCCTACAGTGATGTGGAACTATACTGTGTCAGGGAATGTCCTACAGTGATGTGGAACTATACTGTGTCAGGGAATGTCCTACAGTGATGTGGAACTATACTGTGTCAGGGAATGTCCTACAGTGATGTGGAACTATACTGTGTCAGGGAATGTCCTACTGTGATGTGGAACTATACTGTGTCAGGGAATGTCCTACAGCGATGTGGAACTATACTGTGTCAGGGAATGTCCTACAGTGATGTGGATATACACTGTGTCAGGGAATGTCCTACAGCGATGTGGAAGGTGTAAATGTGTCAGGGAATGTCCTACAGTGATGTGGAAGTTGTAAATGTGTCAGGGAATGTCCTACAGTGATGTGGAAGGTGTACATGTGTCAGGGAATGTCCTACAGTGATGTGGAAGGTGTAAATGTGTCAGGGAATGTCCTACAGTGATGTGGAACTATACTGTGTCAGGGAATGTCCTACAGTGATGTGGAACTATACTGTGTCAGGGAATGTCCTACAGTGATGTGGAACTATACTGTGTCAAGGAATGTCCTACAGTGATGTGGAAGGTGTAAATGTGTCAGGGAAGGACCTACAGTGATGTGGAAGGTGTAAATGTGTCAGGGAATGTCCTACAGTGATGTGGAAGGTGTAAATGTGTCAGGGAAGGACCTACAGTGATGTGGAAGGTGTAAATGTGTTAGGGAATGTCCTACAGTGATGTGGAAGGTGTAAATGTGTCAGGGAATGTCCTACTGTGATGTGGAACTATACTGTGTCAGGGAATGTCCTACTGTGATGTGGAACTATACTGTGTCAGGGAATGTCCTACTGTGATGTGGAACTATACTGTGTCAGGGAATGTACTACTGTGATGTGGAACTATACTGTGTCAGGGAATGTCCTACTGTAATGTGGAACTATACTGTGTCAGGGAATGTCCTACAGTGATGTGGACGGTGTGAATGTGTCAGGGAATGTCCTACAGTGATGTGGAAGGTGTAAATGTGTCAGGGAATGTCATACAGTGATGTAGAAGGTGTGAATGTGTCAGGGAATGTCCTACAGTGATGTGGAAGGTGTAAATGTGTCAGGGAATGTCCTACACAACATTGTGCTACACAGCATTGTGCTACACTGCATTGTGCTACACCGTATTGTGCTACACTGCATTGTGCTACACCGCATTGTGCTACACCGTATTGTGCTACACCGCATTGTGCTACACTGCATTGTCCTACACCGCATTGTGCTACACAGCATTGTCCTACACAGCATTGTGCTACACCGCATTGTGCTACACAGCATTGTCCTACACCGCATTGTGCTACACAGCATTGTCCTACACAGCATTGTGCTACACCATATTGTTCTACACCGCATTGTTCTACACAGCATTGTCCTACACTGTATTGTGCTACACCGTATTGTGCTACACAGCATTGTCCTACACTGTATTGTGCTACACTGCATTGTGCTACACCGTATTGTGCTACACCGTATTGCATTACACCATATTGTACTACACCATATTGTACTACATCACATTGTACTACACCACAATGTGCTACACCATACTGTGCTATACTGCATTGTACTACACCGTATTGTACTACACCATACTGTGCTATACTGCATTGTACTACATCACATTGTACTACACCGTACTGTGCTATACTGCATTGTACTACATCACATTATAATACACTGTACTGTGCTATACTGCATTGTACTACATCACATTGTACTACACCATACTGTACTACATCGTATTGTGCTATACCGCATTGTACTATGCCGTATTGTGCTATACCGCATTGTACTATGCCGTATTGCACTACTTCGCATTGCACTACACTGCAGTGTGCCATACCATATTGTACTACACCGCATTGTACTACACCTATTGCACCGCATTGCACTACACTGTAGTGTGCCATACCGCATTGTACTACACCATATTGTACTACATCACATTGCACTACACTGTAGTGTGCCATACCGTATTTTACTACACCATATTGTACTACATCACATTGCACTACACCGTATTGTGCTCTACCGCATTGTACTATGCCATATTGTGCTATACTGCATTGTACTATGCCGTATTGCACTACATCGCATTGCACTACACTGCATTGTGCCATACCGTATTGTACTACATCGCATTGTACTACACCACATTGTGCCATACCGTATTGTACTACATCGCATTGCACTACACCGCATTGTTCCATACCGTATTGTACTACACCGCATTGTGCCATACCGTATTGTACTACACCGAATTGCGCCATACCGTATTGTGCTACACTGCATTGTACTACACCGCATTGTGCCATACCATATTGTACTACACCGTATTGTACTACACCGCATTGTGCCATACCGTATTGTACTACATCGCATTGCATTACACTGCATTGTGCCATACCGTATTGTACTACACCGCATTGTAATACACCTATTGCACCGTATTACACTACACTGTAGTGTGCCATACCGCATTGTACTACACCGCATTGCACTACATCACATTGCACTACATTGCATTGCACTACACTGCAGTGTGCCATACCGTATTTTACTACACCGCATTGCACTACATCACATTGCACTACACTGCAGTGTGCCATACCGCATTGTACTATGCCATATTGCGCTATACTGCATTGTACTATGCTGTATTGCACTACATCGCATTGCACTACACTGCAGTGTGCCATACCGTATTGTACTACACCGCATTGTACTATATTGTAATGTATGTGCCAACTTGACAAACCAGTTCTCTGGTGTCTCATAGCCTGGGTTCCAGTCGGAATTTTCAATTTTTTACTTCTGGCAAAACCACAATAGGGCTGAATGAACGGTTTGGGTGTTAAATGAATATATGACAGACAAGGCAAAATATATCCATGCCAGTTCCCAGACTAGGTGCTTTATTACCAGACTGAGATTGTTTGCGGAGATCATAAGATAGCAGACCTGCCAAGTATTCCGAACATCAAGCCAAGTATACCGAACATCAAGCCAAGTCTACCATTATGTACTAATTCTACAATATTTTGTGACATTTACGTGCATGTTGGTCATGCTTATTTAAAAACAATTTTTGTTTTATAATACAAAAGTCGAATGTATTAAAAAAATTGTGACTACAGCAATTTTGAGACAACCCTGTACAATTCTTTTTAGAACGGAATATTTCCATCTATATAATAATAACCAAACCACTCGTTATTTCGTAATGTAAAAGTTCATAAAGCATGTGACATTAAATTATATTTTTCCACAGACAGATATGTAGTCCAGTGGTAACACGCTGGACTGGTAATCCAGGGATCGCAGGTTCGATCCCTCGTCTGACCCTAACAAAATTAACAGTCTTTCAGATGGGACGTTAAACCGAGATCTCGTTGTTGGTGCTTTACACCGTGCACGTAAAAGAACCAGAGGAGACTCTGGAATGGGTCTCTGTCTGTATCTTTGCACTATCCTCCAAAAATCTAAAATGACTAATCTCTTCAGGAGGCGTCGCTCATATGGGCAACCGGTAGCGACGATAAATAAACATAAAACACACACATTATATTTTTAAATAATTATCATTTTCTTCAATTATAAAAAGCACTTTTCTCTCTTGCACAACACAATATACCGTATACCCCCGTTTAAACGCCCCCGGGGGCGATGCAATTTGCGACAAATTATATGCAAAGTATGTCTGGGACTCCCTTTAAACGCCCCCCTTTCTTCATACCTCTTGACATCGACACAGATCACTGTGTTTCTAGCAGTACAGACTATGATAGCAGCGGGCACTGAGGTGAGAATTATTTTGTTTTGCTTCAAAATGGGGGGGAGCGTAGAGCACAGAGCATGTGACATGAGCACAGAGCATGTGCATGAGCACAGAGCATGTGACATGAGCGCAGAGCATGTGACATGAGCACAGAGCATGTGACATGAGCACACAGAGCATGTGACATGAGCACAGAGCATGTGACATGAGCACAGAGCATTTATTTGGCCTCATACAAAGTAGATCGGCGATGGAGATATATTGTCGAAGCATTAATGAATAAGAACTATTGTCTATTTGACGTAATATTTCTAGCTATATTCTAGCTACCGTATTTAGCTATGTATAGTGCGCTACCGTGTATAGTGCGCACCCACGATCTGGCACGAAAATCGGCGGAAAAACTGAGTTCCGATGTATACTGTGCACGTGAAAAACGCAATTTTCCAAGTCAAAATTTAACATTTCTCAAGAATCGCTAAAAATTGTGCTCCGTGATTTTTACAACTTATATTAATCACTCGAGATATACCTCATCGAGTAACGGTAACGCACTCAGGCACACCTGCTCAAATTTCTCGACACGTTCTCAAACATCTCAACACGTTCTCAAACATGTCAGCAGATGCTCAAACTTCTCAACACGTGAAGCCTACCTAATTAACTGGGACCCATTGTGAAAGGTTTGTCGAAATTAATTATCGCTACAATCAATTGAAATACTGCAGCCAAAAAAGTTTTTTTTTATGCAATGCACATTGTACGGCGAAGTACGCGAAAAGTACGGGAAATATTACATACGATAAAACCACGTGATGTTATCAAATCGCCATTTTTTATGCATTTACTAATTTCAATTAAATTCTTCAAAGTTTGCCAAAATAAACGAAATATATGCTAATTTTGTGGTCTTATTCATTTGATTTATTTATATAGACTATCGGCAACTGGTTTTAATAGCTAGTTTATAACGATTGTCGAATGTAACAACTTATAGAATGACTGTGGGCCGTTCAGGTCGAATTTCAGTTTTTTCACGAAATATTGGTCAATTTTGGTCCGGAAAAAAATGTCCTGATGTCTGTACTGGTGTATAATGAATGCACAGTAGATCAAATGGATGAGGATTTCAGTAAGAAATGTGCGCACTATACATAGCTATATTCTAGCTAGGTACCTGTCTTGATGAACCGCTTGCGTCAATCTACCATATGACAGAAGTCTGTGTTTTATTTATATTTGCATGTATATTTAATGAGAGTGTAATGTCACAATACTTCTTCTTTATTCATAAAATTTATGAGATAATCCCAAATGTTCCAATATTATATTGTATTTATTTTGTGACTGAATTTTCATTTAATTTTAATACACATATCCAGCCAGTACTGGATCATATTTACATTTCCTATAAATTTATCATTTGAACTTCTCAATATAAACCATAAAATAATAATAATATTATTCCGTCCACCCAAACCCCATATTTCGCAACAATAACTTAGTAAGGATGATACCAGAGAATCAAACATATCAAAAATAGAAAATAATCAATACATAGTTTTGAAGCATGTCAGACAATGCAATTTTGTGTTCTGTGTCAATCACAATTGCTTTGAAATTACACACCAAATAATTTATACAAATTTATTTTAGCTCGATTGCGAAACAAGTTATTTCAACTTATATAAATCACTCTCGAGACCTCATTCCTGATGGAATCCATCGCCACGAGGGAGAGAAATGATGAGGGAAGCTGTCTAAACTAGACACAAATAATTATGGACAGTGCATTTCCAACAGCCATGCTTATCTGAATCCAAGGGAGGTAATAGATGTAGCTGCTACCAACACCACCTTAGTTTATAGGTTGTATATATATGTAAATAGGCAGAAGTGCATCTCAAATGTAGTCCCAATAACTAATATAGTTCATTTTTCATTTTGGTAAAAATGCATTTTCATGACAGGCAGTGTATAGTTTTTTGTGTTTTTTTCCAGAAATTATATGACTTGAGAATACTTCAGAATAGTTGATGTGTAGAAAAGATGTGGTATAAGAATTCAGGCCATTGCAAACTGAAGGTTGGTATACTGTATTATTTGGCGGAGGAATACAGTGTGTAAACACAGTGACTTTATTCACATTAAGCACTAGCAATGCAAACATTACTTTTGGGATATTTTTGCTGTTTTTCAGTTTGATTTGAATACCTCTTCACAGTGGCTGTGGTATGAGACGAAATGAATGATTGGTCATATAAATGAACAGATTGCATGTTTTTACTTTTTACTATGTATTTAATAGGCAATTTATTTGTTGTTTTACAACCTTATACACTGTCATATTTCATATGCAGCATGACTTGTTATCTGGTAGAATACAACAAAAATATGTTAGAATTATCATTATTGATCATAGAAAAACAATTGCACAGAAGCGCATTCCTAAACCTCATCTAATTGGAATCATTTGACAAACACATCATTGCTGTGTACGATAATTGCAAGTTTAAACTACCTGTCTTGTGATGTCAGTCAGTGATTGTAAGTTTAAACTGCCTGTCTTGTGATGTCAGTCAGTGATTGTAAGTTTAAACTACCTGTCTTGTGATGTCAGAGGTCAGTCAGTGATTGTAAGTTTAAACTACCTGTCTTGTGATGTCAGTCAGTGATTGTAAGTTTAAACTGCCTGTCTTGTGATGTCAGTCAGTGATTGTAAGTTTAAACTACCTGTCTTGTGATGTCAGAGGTCAGTCAGTGATTGTAAGTTTAAACTACCTGTCTTGTGATGTCAGTCAGTGATTGTAAGTTTAAACTGCCTGTCTTGTGATGTCAGTCAGTGATTGTAAGTTTAAACTACCTGTCTTGTGATGTCAGAGGTCAGTCAGTGATTGTAAGTTTAAACTACCTGTCTTGTGATGTCAGTCAGTGATTGTAAGTTTAAACTGCCTGTCTTGTGATGTCAGTCAGTGATTGTAAGTTTAAACTACCTGTCTTGTGATGTCAGAGGTCAGTCAGTGATTGCAAGTTTAAACTACCTGTCTTGTGATGTCAGTCAGTGATTGTAAGTTTAAACTGCCTGTCTTGTGATGTCAGTCAGTGATTGTAAGTTTAAACTACCTGTCTTGTGATGTCAGTCAGTGATTGTAAGTTTAAACTACCTGTCTTGTGATGTCAGTCAGTGATTGTAAGTTTAAGCTACCCGTCTTGTGATGTCAGAGGTCAGTCAGTGATTGCAAGTTTAAACTACCTGTCTTGTGATGTCAGTCAGTGATTGCAAGTTTAAACTGCCTGTCTTGTGATGTCAGTCAGTGATTGTAAGTTTAAACTACCTGTCTTGTGATGTCAGTCAGTGATTGTAAGTTTAAGCTACCCGTCTTGTGATGTCAGAGGTCAGTCAGTGATTGCAAGTTTAAACTACCTGTCTTGTGATGTCAGAGGTCAGTCAGTGATTGCAAGTTTAAACTACCTGTCTTGTGATGTCAGTCAGTGATTGTAAGTTTAAGCTACCCGTCTGGTGATGTCAGAGGTCAGTCAGTGATTGTAAGTTTAAACTACCTGTCTTGTGATGTCAGAGGTCAGTCAGTGATTGTAAGTTTAAACTACCTGTCTTGTGATGTCAGAGGTCAGTCAGTGATTGCAAGTTTAAACTACCTGTCTTGTGATGTCAGAGGTCAGTCAGTAATTGCAAGCTTAAACTGCCTGTCTTGTGATGTCAGTCAGTGATTGCAAGTTTAAACTACCTGTCTTGTGATGTCAGAGGTCAGTCAGTGATAGCTGCTATAATGAGATTGGTTGGAGATTTAATATTGAAGCAAACAATAGGTGGCAATGGTTTGGGGGATGAGAACAAATGATTAGGTCGAGGATATGGGGGAGGGGGATAATGCATTGAGGGGGATAATGCATTGAGAGGGGATAATGCATTGAGGGGGATCATGCATTGAGGGGGGATAATGCATTGAGAGGGGATAATGCATTGAGAGGGGATAATGCATTGAGGGGGGATAATGCATGGAGGGGGGATAATGCATTGAGGGGGGGATCATGCATTGAGGGGGGATAATGTACTCAGTTTACTGTATTTACCTCCTCGCCATTTAGATTCGTCACTTGGCTTCGGCTTCGGACAATTCGAATCGTAGGAATACACAATATCTGAGCACATAATAAATCACGATTTTCCCTGTCTCGCTCATGGCTCTTGCTACGGTTTCCTTTTATATGAGAAACATTACGCAGTAAATATTTGTCTCTCGAGCGTTGTAGCTGCGTTGTCATTAACTCCACATACATATCCGACATTGTTAACTATTTCACTCTTGTTCTTCACTGTTTTGGAATAATAGAATGGATTGAGAACTAGCCCTTTGATAGAGTTCTCATTTATCGCTGTCAAATGTAAAACATTGTGGACATGCTATAATCTTCAAACGCATGACATCTGTCATATAATCATACATTTTCTCGGATAAATAATAAAAAAATGAAATTAGTGCAGTCAGATTGAAAGAATAACATTACTAAATTTAAAACGGAAATTTAAAATCGGCAATCGTAATTAAATTGACTCGTTAAAATGATAATTATAATAATTTTTATTACACTCATCATCTGCTTCAAAATGGCGGGAAAACAATGGAAAAATGCCAACGTAAATCTATGAATTTTATTGGACGGACTAGCGAATAGACACAGTCTCCTCACTGGATATTGATTGTAGGACAGATAATCTCCACCGGAAACATACAGTGTGAAGTCATAGCACCAGTGACATTGACTGGTTAATAGCGACTTTTGACCGATTAATCTCACATTTCATCCATTGTTTATGGCATCCCGTGTTGCTACATGTGACATTGTGTTGTTTTAATGGCTGCCAAGATCAATTTTCGCGGCTGCTATTGAATCATCCAGCAGTGGTGTAATATATAACTGGTTTATTTGATTGGAAATGGGTTTTCTTACATAATTATTGCTTTGAATGTTTTATGTCCAATTAAACCGATTTTAACTTTGCAAGAAATATTGATTTGTTCAGTTTATGAAACATTTGATAAGTTACACACCAACTACTACATGTTTAAATCTTTGCATGCTGGGTAAATTAAATGCTATAAATAGTTCAAATAATTGTAGCAGCCGACAATTAATTATATTATTATTATTAACCGAAAATTTGGAAATATTGTCATGGAATCTCATTAGAATGGTGTTGTTACGACATTTTTCTATGAAATTGCACGACATAGGTGACCGTTCTTTTCACCACTAGTGGGCAAATAGTGAGCACTAGTGATAAACCGATTATCGCTAAGTCGTCGACAATCTTTCGCCGGCATTGACATCGGCGATAATCGATTGTGAAAATGTGTAATCGATTATAATCGACGAGTCTTTTTTTGTCTCTTACTTTTATGTTTGTTTATACCTCAAATAAAACCATGATTTACTATTAGCAGTATTTTATTAGCATTGCACGTTTGCAACAACAATTCTAACTGTATCTAGTACTAGATATTTCACTAGTATGTCACTAAGCGTTCTGTCCTCTATTAACTTGAAAACTAATTTTATATCCGGTGGCAGTCTACTAACTTAAAGTCTAGTACTCAGATGTAACTGAGTAACTAATTTGTCGAAACTAGTAACTTGTAAGTAATTTATTAGTACTAAATAGATTGTTAAACTCACAAATTAGATGGAATGATTTTGATTTATAACTATATCAATTGCCCGAATAATAATCGATTATCTAATCGGTTTACCGTCCGATTACTCCGATTAATCGATTATGGATTTTGAAACCGATGCACATCACTAGTGAGCACTCACAATCCTGACTGTTTGCACAAGCACCATGTTTGCACGAGCACCATGTTTGCACAACACCATGTTTGCACAAGCACCATGTTTGAGCATTTGGTCTCAATTTATACACACAGTCACAAATGTCAAACACAAATATCACAACATGAACTTTTCCCAAGAAATTGTTGTGTCACGCACATCAATCTTTATTCATTATGCACGTGCTGTGTCAGCTTCATGATGCACATGCTGTGTGTGTCAGGTATGTCACTTATTTACATCAATCTGTTATGTCAAATGTAAGGATTTGTCTATTTGTTGACATAGCATAATTTGATGTGCCGAAATGCTGTACTTATTGAGATATTTCCCAAGACGAACTATCTTAATTTTTGTTCAAGAGCAGCTATGTTAATTGGTTGTGTTTCTAAATGTATCTTCCAGTCTTGGTCTATATTTATTGTCACAAGAGTGTACTATTTCAAATATTCTCCTGGAGTGATATTGTTTTGCAATACAGTCGAACTTCGTTGCCTCAAACTCGGTTGGCTCGAACACCACCATTGGCTCGAACACGTCGTCTGCTCCCAGCAATAATCTCTATATAATGCATATTGTTCTACCTTTGATGACTCAAACACGGATGACTGGAACTCTCGAACCAGATCACTGGTCCCATGAAATCAATTAGTACTTAAATTAACACCTTTAGGTCGAACACAATTGGCCGAGTGTCCAGGTCCGCGTGTTACACAAAAGTTTTCACAGCTTTTGTTAATGGCAATGACATCCCTTTTGATCGGTACATTCGCGTAATTTACGCGTCGTGAGATTGGCAATTACTATTCTATTGTGACTGGGTTTCAATTAGTAACTTATAAAGTATAGGAATTTTGTTTATTCCTGTTATACTATTTCTTGTTCTAAGTATCTTATAAAGTATAAGAATTTTGAGTATATTTCTTAGCATAAAAGACAACTCCAATCAGATATTACAGAACTTTGCAGTGTTTGTGAACAGCAATTTTCTTTCAGTTTATGTCCTGTTAAACTTTCCTCCCATTATCAACGGTGCATTTGTTTAACATCCTCTCACATCAACAAACTCCTCAATAGCACAGTTATAATACCAACCTCCTCAATAGCACAGTTATAATACCAAACTCCACAATAGCACAGTTATAATGCCAAACTCCTCAATAGCACAGTTATATAATACCAACCTCCTCAATAGCACAGTTATAATGCCAAACTCCTCAATAGCACAGTTATATAATACCAACCTCCTCAATAGCACAGTTATAATACCAAACTCCTCAATAGCACAGTTATAATACCAAACTCCTCAATAGCAGTTATAATACCAACCTCCTCAATAGCACAGTTATAATACCAAACTCCTCAATAGCACAGTTATAATACCAACCTCCTCAATAGCACAGATATAATACCAAACTCCTCAATAGCACAGTTATAATGCCAAACTCCACAATAACACAGTAATAATGCCAAACTCCTCAATAGCAGTTATATAATACCAACCTCCTCAATAGCATAGTTATAATACCAACCTCCTCAATAGCAGTTATAATACCAAACTCCTCAATAGCACAGTTATAATGCCAAACTCCTCAATAGCACAGTTATATAATACCAACCTCATCAATAGCACAGTTATAATGCCAACCTCCTCAATAGCATAGCTATAATACCAAACTCCTCAATAGCACAGTTATAATACCAAACTCCTCAATAGCACAGTTATAATGCCAACCTCCTCAATAGCACAGTTATAATGCCAACCTCCTCAATAGCACAGTTATAATGCCAACCTCCTCAATAGCATAGATATAATACCAAACTCCTCAATAGCACAGTTATAATACCAAACTCCTCAATAGCACAGATATAATGCCAACCTCCTCAATAGCACAGTTATAATACCAAACTCCTCAATAGCACAGTTATAATACCAAACTCCTCAATAACACAGTTATAATACCAAACTCCTCAATAGCACAGTTATAATACCAAACTCCTCAATAGCACAGTTATAATACCAACCTCCTCAATAGCACAGCTATAATGCCAACCTCCTCAATAACACAGTTATAATACCAAACTCCTCAATAGCACAGTTATAATACCAAACTCCTCAATAGCACAGTTATAATACCAACCTCCTCAATAGCACAGTTATAATACCAAACTCCTCAATAGCACAGTTATAATACCAAACTCCTAAATAGCACAGTTATAATACCAAACTCCTCAATAGCACAGTTATATAATCCCAACCTCCTCAATAGCACAGTTATAATACCAAACTCCTCAATAGCACAGTTATAATACCAACCTACTCAATAGCACAGTTATAATACCAAACTCCTCAATAGCACAGTTATAATACCAAACTCCTCAATAGCACAGTTATAATACCAAACTCCTCAATAGCACAGTTATATAATCCCAACCTCCTCAATAGCACAGTTATAATACCAACCTCCTCAATAGCACAGATATAATGCCAAACTCCTCAATAGCACAGATATAATACCAAACTCCTCAATAGCACAGTTATATAATACCAACCTCCTCAATAGCACAGTTATAATACCAAACTCCTCAATAGCACAGTTATAATACCAAACTCCACAATAACACAGTTATAATGCCAAACTCCACAATAACACAGTTATAATACCAAACTCCACAATAACACAGTTATAATACCAAACTCCACAATAACACAGTTATAATGCCAAACTCCTCAATAGCACAGTTATAATACCAAACTCCTCAATAGCACAGATATAATGCCAACCTCCTCAATAACACAGTTATAATACCAAACTCCTCAATAGCACAGTTATAATACCAAATTCCTCAATAGCACAGTTATAATACCAACCTCCTCAATAGCACAGATATAATACCAAACTCCTCAATAGCACAGTAATAATGCCAAACTCCTCAATAGCACAGTTATATAATACCAACCTCCTCAATAGCATAGTTATAATACCAACCTCCTCAATAGCAGTTATAATACCAAACTCCTCAATAGCACAGTTATAATGCCAAACTCCTCAATAGCACAGTTATATAATACCAACCTCATCAATAGCACAGTTATAATGCCAACCTCCTCAATAGCATAGCTATAATACCAAACTCCTCAATAGCACAGTTATAATACCAAACTCCTCAATAGCACAGTTATAATGCCAACCTCCTCAATAGCACAGTTATAATGCCAACCTCCTCAATAGCACAGTTATAATGCCAACCTCCTCAATAGCATAGATATAATACCAAACTCCTCAATAGCACAGTTATAATACCAAACTCCTCAATAGCACAGATATAATGCCAACCTCCTCAATAGCACAGTTATAATACCAAACTCCTCAATAGCACAGTTATAATACCAAACTCCTCAATAACACAGTTATAATACCAAACTCCTCAATAGCACAGTTATAATACCAAACTCCTCAATAGCACAGTTATAATACCAAACTCCTCAATAGCACAGTTATAATACCAAACTCCTCAATAGCACAGCTATAATACCAAACTCCTCAATAGCACAGTTATAATACCAAACTCCTCAATAGCACAGTTATAATACCAAACTCCTCAATAGCAGTTATAATACCAACCTCCTCAATAGCACAGATATAATGCCAACCTCCTCAATAGCACAGTTATAATACCAAACTCCTCAATAGCACAGTTATAATGCCAACCTCCTCAATAGCACAGTTATAATACCAAACTCCTCAATAGCACAGTTATAATACCAAACTCCTCAATAGCACAGTTATAATACCAAACTCCTCAATAGCACAGTTATAATACCAAACTCCTCAATAGCACAGTTATAATACCAACTCCTCAATAGCACAGTTATAATACCAAACTCCTCAATAGCACAGTTATAATACCAACCTCCTCAATAGCACAGTTATAATACCAAACTCCTCAATAGCACAGTTATAATACCAAACTCCTCAATAGCACAGTTATAATACCAACCTCCTCAATAGCACAGATATAATGCCAAACTCCTCAATAGCACAGATATAATACCAACTCCTCAATAGCACAGATATAATCCAACTCCTCAATAGCACAGCATAATACCAAACTCCTCAATAGCACAGTTATATAATACCAACCTCCTCAATAGCACAGTTATAATACCAAACTCCACAATAACACAGTTATAATGCCAAACTCCACAATAACACAGTTATAATGCCAAACTCCACAATAACACAGTTATAATACCAAACTCCACAATAACACAGTTATAATGCCAAACTCCTCAATAGCACAGTTATAATACCAAACTCCTCAATAGCACAGATATAATGCCAACCTCCTCAATAACACAGTTATAATACCAAACTCCTCAATAGCACAGTTATAATACCAAACTCCTCAATAGCACAGTTATAATACCAACCTCCTCAATAGCACAGTTATAATACCAACCTCCTCAATAGCATGGTTATAATACCAACCTCCTCAATAGCAGTTATAATACCAAACTCCTCAATAGCACAGTTATAATGCCAAACTCCTCAATAGCACAGTTATATAATACCAACCTCATCTATAGCACAGTTATAATGCCAACCTCCTCAATAGCATAGCTATAATACCAAACTCCTCAATAGCACAGTTATAATACCAAACTCCTCAATAGCACAGTTATAATGCCAACCTCCTCAATAGCACAGTTATAATGCCAACCTCCTCAATAGCACAGTTATAATGCCAACCTCCTCAATAGCATAGATATAATACCAAACTCCTCAATAGCACAGATATAATACCAAACTCCTCAATAGCACAGTTATAATACCAAACTCCTCAATAGCACAGTTATAATGCCAAACTCCTCAATAGCACAGTTATAATGCCAACCTCCTCAATAGCACAGTTATAATGCCAACCTCCTCAATAGCATAGATATAATACCAAACTCCTCAATAGCACAGTTATAATACCAAACTCCTCAATAGCACAGTTATAATACCAAACTCCTCAATAGCACAGTTATAATACCAAACTCCTCAATAGCACAGTTATAATACCAAACTCCTCAATAGCACAGCTATAATACCAAACTCCTCAATAGCACAGTTATAATACCAAACTCCTCAATAGCACAGTTATAATACCAACCTCCTCAATAGCACAGATATAATGCCAACCTCCTCAATAGCACAGTTATAATACCAAACTCCTCAATAGCACAGTTATAATACCAAACTCCTCAATAGCACAGTTATAATACCAAACTCCTCAATAGCACAGTTATAATACCAACTCCTCAATAGCACAGTTATAATCCAACTCCTCAATAGCACAGTTATATACCAAACTCCTCAATAGCACAGTTATAATACCAAACTCCTCAATAGCACAGTTTTTTTGCAGTTATAATACCAAACTCCTCAATAGCACAGTTATAATACCAAACTCCTCAATAGCACAGTTATAATACCAAACTCCTCAATAGCACAGTTATAATACCAAACTCCTCAATAGCACAGTTATAATACCAACTCCTCAATAGCACAGTAATACCAACCTCCTCAATAGCACAGTTATAATACCAAACTCCTCAATAGCACAGTTATAATACCAACCTCCTCAATAGCACAGTTATAATACCAAACTCCTCAATAGCACAGTTATAATACCAAACTCCTCAATAGCACAGTTATAATACCAAACTCCTCAATAGCACAGTTATATAATCCCAACCTCCTCAATAGCACAGTTATAATACCAAACTCCTCAATAGCACAGTTATAATACCAACCTCCTCAATAGCACAGTTATAATACCAAACTCCTCAATAGCACAGTTATAATACCAAACTCCTCAATAGCACAGTTATAATACCAAACTCCTCAATAGCACAGTTATATAATCCCAACCTCCTCAATAGCACAGTTATAATACCAACCTCCTCAATAGCACAGATATAATGCCAAACTCCTCAATAGCACAGATATAATACCAAACTCCTCAATAGCACAGTTATATAATACCAACCTCCTCAATAGCACAGTTATAATACCAAACTCCTCAATAGCACAGTTATAATACCAAACTCCACAATAACACAGATATAATGCCAAACTCCACAATAACACAGTTATAATGCCAAACTCCACAATAACACAGTTATAATACCAAACTCCTCAATAGCACAGATATAATACCAACCTCCTCAATAGCACAGATATAATGCCAACCTCCTCAATAGCACAGATATAATGCCAACCTCCTCAATAACACAGTTATAATACCAACCTCCTCAATAGCACAGTTATAATACCAAACTCCTCAATAGCACAGTTATAATACCAACCTCCTCAATAGCACAGATATAATACCAAACTCCTCAATAGCACAGTTATAATACCAACCTCCTCAATAGCACAGTTATAATACCAAACTCCTCAATAGCACAGTTATAATACCAACCTCATCAATAGCACAGTTATAATACCAACCTCCTCAATAGCACAGATATAATGCCAACCTCCTCAATAACACAGTTATAATACCAAACTCCTCAATAGCACAGTTATAATACCAAACTCCTCAATAGCACAGTTATAATACCAACCTCCTCAATAGCACAGATATAATGCCAAACTCCACAATAGCACAGTTATAATACCAAACTCCTCAATAGCATAGATATAATACCAAACTCCTCAATAGCACAGTTATAATACCAACCTCATCAATAGCACAGTTATAATACCAACCTCCTCAATAGCACAGTTATAATACCAACCTCATCAATAGCACAGTTATAATACCAACCTCCTCAATAGCACAGATATAATGCCAACCTCCTCAATAACACAGTTATAATACCAAACTCCTCAATAGCACAGTTATAATACCAAACTCCTCAATAGCACAGTTATAATACCAACCTCCTCAATAGCACAGATATAATGCCAAACTCCACAATAGCACAGTTATAATACCAAACTCCTCAATAGCATAGATATAATACCAAACTCCTCAATAGCACAGTTATAATACCAACCTCCTCAATAGCACTGATATAATACCAAACTCCCCAATAGCAGTTATAATACCAACCTCCTCAATAGCACAGTTATAATACCAACCTCCTCAATAGCACAGTTATAATACCAACCTCCTCAATAGCACAGCTATAATACCAAACTCCTCAATAACACAGTTATAATACCAAACTCCTCAATAGCACAGTTATAATACCAAACTCCTCAATAGCACAGTTATAATACCAACCTCCTCAATAGCACAGTTATAATGCCAACCTCCTCAATATCATAGATATAATACCAAACTCCTCAATAGCACAGTTATAATACCAAACTCCTCAATAGCACAGTTTATAATACCAAACTCCTCAATAGCACAGTTATAATACCAACCTCCTCAATAGCACAGATATAATACCAAACTCCTCAATAGCACAGTTATAATGCCAAACGCCTTTCAACATTGCAATTACAAATACCCTATTCTCCATCAAATGTATTGAATAAACAATGTTGAGCTTGATACTGACGTGGAATGAAAACAAAATCCATGAAATTAAGAATTGGATCACTGTTGATCTATTTCATAGTAATTGACTGCTAGCAAACCAGAAGATACGAAAAGATGTAGATGAGACCAATGTTCTTAGAGTTATCACTGACTATTTGCCAACATCAATACAATTCGACGCCTTAGTGAAGGTCATGTAATGACATTCTGCGACTTCCTTGATTAAATGTTCATAGGCTATGCATTTGTGCAAGTGTGTTAGGCATAGAAGAAATGAATTGTGCCAGGATTATTCATAGAATGCATTTTTAGCAGGAGAGATAATTATGGGCTTACTTGCTATGTAATGATCTTGTATAACTGTTCACACTACAAGGATTCTATGTAATGATCTTGCCAAGATCTATCTTGTATAACCGTTCACACTACAAGGATTCTATGTAATGATCTTGCCAAGATCTATCTTGTATAACTGTTCACACTACAAGGATTCTATGTAATGATCTTGCCAAGATCTATCTTGTATAACCGTTCACACTACAAGGATTCTATGTAATGATCTTGCCAAGATCTATCTTGTATAACTGTTCACACTACAAGGATTCTATGTAATGATCTTGCCAAGATCTATCTTGTATAACCGTTCACACTACAAGGATTCTATGTAATGATCTTGCCAAGATCTATCTTGTATAACTGTTCACACTACAAGGATTCTATGTAATGATCTTGCCAAGATCTATCTTGTATAACCGTTCACACTACAAGGATTCTATGTAATGATCTTGCCAAGATCTATCTTGTATAACTGTTCACACTACAAGGATTCTATGTAATGATCTTGCCAAGATCTATCTTGTATAACCGTTCACACTACAAGGATTCTATGTAATGATCTTGCCAAGATCTATCTTGTATAACTGTTCACACTACAAGGATTCTACGCTTGCCAAGATATATCATGTATAACTGTTCACACTACAAGGATTCTACGCTTGCCAAGATATATCATGTATAACTGTTCACACTACAAGGATTCTATGCAATGATCTTGCCAAGATTTATCATGTATAACTGTTCACACTACAAGGATTCTATGTAATGATCTTGCCAAGATCTATCATGTATAACTGTTCACACTACAAGGATTCTACGCTTGCCAAGATATATCATGTATAACCGTTCACACTACAAGGATTCTATGTAATGATCTTGCCAAGATATATCTTGTATAACTGTTCACACTACAAGGATTCTATGTAATGATCTTGCCAAGATTTATCATGTATAACTGTTCACACTACAAGGATTCTATGTAATGATCTTGCCAAGATCTATCATGTATAACTGTTCACACTACAAGGATTCTACGCTTGCCAAGATATATCATGTATAACCGTTCACACTACAAGGATTCTATGTAATGATCTTGCCAAGATATATCTTGTATAACTGTTCACACTACAAGGATTCTATGTAATGATCTTGCCAATATATATCATGTATAACTGTTCACACTACAAGGATTCTATGTAATGATCTTGCCAAGATCTATCATGTATAACTGTTCACACTACAAGGATTCTATGCTTGCCAAGATATATCATGTATAACTGTTCACACTACAAGGATTCTATGTAATGATCTTGCCAAGATCTATCTTGTATAACTGTTCACACTACAAGGATTCTATGTAATGATCTTGCCAAGATCTATCTTGTATAACCGTTCACACTACAAGGATTCTATGTAATGATCTTGCCAATATATATCATGTATAACCGTTCACACTACAAGGATTCTATGTAATGATCTTGCCAAGATCTATCTTGTATAACCGTTCACACTACAAGGATTCTATGTAATGATCTTGCCAATATATATCATGTATAACCGTTCACACTACAAGGATTCTATGTAATGATCTTGCCAATATATATCATGTATAACCGTTCACACTACAAGGATTCTATGTAATGATCTTGCCAAGATCTATCTTGTATAACCGTTCACACTACAAGGATTCTATGTAATGATCTTGCCAATATATATCATGTATAACTGTTCACACTACAAGGATTCTATGTAATGATCTTGCCAATATATATTATGTATAACCGTTCACACTACAAGGATTCTATGTAATGATCTTGCCAAGATCTATCTTGTATAACTGTTCACACTACAATGATTCTATGTAATAATCTTGCCAAGATCTATCATGTATAACTGTTCACACTACAAGGATTCTATGCTTGCCAAGATCTATCATGTATAACTGTTCACACTACAAGGATTCTATGTAATGATCTTGCCAAGATCTATCTTGTATAACCGTTCACACTACAAGGATTCTATGCTTTGCCAAGATCTATCTTGTATAACCGTTCACACTACAAGGATTCTATGCTTGCCAAGATCTATCTTGTATAACCGTTCACACTACAAGGATTCTACGCTTGCCAAGATCTATCTTGTATAACCGTTCACACTACAAGGATTCTATGCTTGCCAAGATCTATCTTGTATAACCGTTCACACTACAAGGATTCTACGCTTGCCAAGATATATCTTGTATAACCGTTCACACTACAAGGATTCTATGTAATGATCTTGCCAAGATCTATCTTGTATAACCGTTCACACTACAAGGATTCTATGTAATGATCTTGCCAAGATCTATCTTGTATAACTGTTCACACTACAAGGATTCTATGTAATAATCTTGCCAAGATCTATCATGTATAACCGTTCACACTACAAGGATTCTATGCTTGCCAAGATCTATCATGTATAACTGTTCACACTACAAGGATTCTATGTAATGATCTTGCCAAGATCTATCTTGTATAACCGTTCACACTACAAGGATTCTATGCTTGCCAAGATCTATCTTGTATAACCGTTCACACTACAAGGATTCTACGCTTGCCAAGATCTATCTTGTATAACCGTTCACACTACAAGGATTCTACGCTTGCCAAGATATATCTTGTATAACTGTTCACACTACAAGGATTCTATGTAATGATCTTGCCAAGATCTATCTTGTATAACCGTTCACACTACAAGGATTCTATGTAATGATCTTGCCAAGATCTATCTTGTATAACTGTTCACACTACAAGGATTCTATGTAATAATCTTGCCAAGATCTATCATGTATAACCGTTCACACTACAAGGATTCTATGCTTGCCAAGATCTATCATGTATAACTGTTCACACTACAAGGATTCTATGTAATGATCTTGCCAAGATCTATCTTGTATAACCGTTCACACTACAAGGATTCTATGCTTGCCAAGATCTATCATGTATAACTGTTCACACTACAAGGATTCTATGCTTGCCAAGATCTATCATGTATAACTGTTCACACTACAAGGATTCTATGTAATGATCTTGCCAAGATCTATCTTGTATAACCGTTCACACTACAAGGATTCTATGCTTGCCAAGATCTATCTTGTATAACCGTTCACACTACAAGGATTCTACGCTTGCCAAGATCTATCTTGTATAACCGTTCACACTACAAGGATTCTACGCTTGCCAAGATCTATCTTGTATAACCGTTCACACTACAAGGATTCTACGCTTGCCAAGATCTATCTTGTATAACCGTTCACACTACAAGGATTCTATGCTTGCCAAGATCTATCTTGTATAACCGTTCACACTACAAGGATTCTATGCTTGCCAAGATCTATCTTGTATAACCGTTCACACTACAAGGATTCTACACTTGCCAAGATCTATCTTGTATAACCGTTCACACTACAAGGATGTTATGCTTGCCAAGATCTATCTTGTATAACCGTTCACACTACAAGGATTCTATGTAATGATCTTGCCAAGATATATCTTGTCTAACCGTTCACACTACAATTGGTAATTCCAACATGACAGAAACATATATACAAAGGTTGGAAAATGTAACGGTTCTTATTATTGTCAAGTCAATCATATTCTTTGGTGTAACATCAAGTCAATTACGTTTGTGGGTGTCGGGTCAACATAACTACTTGAGTGTCAGATCAAATCATTCACCTTGTTTTGGTGCCAGTCTCAGTGTCAAATCAAGTTAAACATTATGTTGGTGTCAGATCAATTCTACATCCATTATTAGGTTGTGTTCTTGAGCGTCGGATAAAATCAATCACATAAAGTCAAATCTGTGTTAAACAGCCAGTCAAGGGAATCACAAAAAGTGGCTGCTTAGCACAGGTGGCTGCTTAATAGAGGTCAAATGTATAATAAAACAACATATTGGTAATCTGGAAACTGGCTGCTTAATACAGGTTGGCTGCTTAATGGAGGTGACCACTAACACAGGTTTGACTGTATTCCAGGAAGTCGTGATAGCGCAGTGGATGCGCGTTCGCTTCAGGTGCGAAAGGTCCGGAGTTCGAGCCCCGCTGGAGCCGTTACGATTGTGCCCTTAGGCAAGGCATTTAAATTCCACATTGCCTCGTCTCTCCATCATGGCGATGGATTCCATCAGGAATGAGGTCTCGAGAGTGATTAATATAAGTTGAAAGAACTTGTTTCACAATCACGCTAAAATAGATTTGTATAAACTGTATTCCAATATGTCTGCAACTTATAATTCCCCAAATTATCAGAATATGATTGTTTTACAATGTCAAAAGTGAGGTAGTTTACACAAATTTATTTTTGCTCGATTGCGAAACAAGTTATTTGAACTTATATAAATCACTCTCGAGACCTCATTCCTGATGGAATCCATCGCCACGAGGGAGAGAGAAGAGGCAACGTGGAATTTAAATGCCTTGCCTAAGGGCACAATCGTAACGGCTCCAGTGGGGCTCGAACTCCGGACCTTTCGCACTGCACTATCACGACTTCCAAAAAGTGAGGTAAATGTAGGTACTGAAAACAGTCACTCAAAGACCTTGGTAAAATGGTGCCATTGTTACACCATTGTTTAGTTGCCAGAAAATGCAATGTCACACCAATGTACACCAAATATCACCCTTCCCTTCTGGGGGTACTGTGCGCCTCATTTAAAAATGAGCGTTTTTCACTAAATTACAAAATGTCCCGCTGTGGAATGAGAGATGTACCACAAGTGGAATGGTAGATGTACCACAAGTGGAATGGTAGATGTACCACAAGTGGAATGGTAGATGTACCACAAGTGGAATGGTAGATGTACCACAAGTGGAATGGTAGATGTACAACAAGTGGAATGGTAGATGTACAACAAGTGGAATGGTAGATGTACAACAAGTGGAATGGTAGATGTACAACAAGTGGAATGGGAGATGTACAACAAGTGGAATGGTAGATGTACAACAAGTGGAATGGGAGATGTACAATAAGTGGAATGGTAGATGTACCACAAGTGGAATGGGAGATGTACCACAAGTGGAATGGGAGATGTACAACAAGTGGAATGGTAGATGTACCACAAGTGGAATGGTAGATGTACAACAAGTGGAATGGTAGATGTACCACAAGAGGCTGTAATAATAAACAGTTACACGTATCATATGAGAGAAATTAGCCTCCGTTTCTTATTACATTGTGCACGACAGCCCTACAATTGTCGTATTTTATTCTACATTCTCTTGCCAGAATGTTTTATTCTTCAGTTACATGATGCTCCCGTATTCAACAATGGGCAGAGCATTAATTAACTATTTTGGCTGTATACACAAAGATGGATGGATCATTGGCTCGGCATTTTGGCTGTATATGCAAAGATGGATGGATCATTGGCTCGGCATTTTGGCTGTATATGCAAAGATGGATGGATCATTGGCTCGGCAATTTGGTGATATACGCAAAGATGGATCATTAATTTGATGCACACTAAAAAAAATACCACATACTATTTTTGCGTGTTTTAGATATTTTGGTCATGTTAAAATAATATTTGCATTTGTATTATTTATAGTCGAATAAAACATGGTTTGTCGTTCTCAGTGATTGTCTCCAGGTTTATAGAAAAAGTGATTGAAACCCAAACTTTTCAAACAGCATCTTTATTTCTTATATCGACATCATGTCTTATTTATTCTGCCGATTCACATTCATTCATTTATTTAATTATTAGTCCAACGAATTTACGCACAGTACGCCATGTTCCTGACAAACTGGAAATACTCATCATAACGCCAGGATGTTTCCATGCCATTAAAGAAAACACAAATCCTGTGACTCAGCATGGTTACATGAAATCTACATGACAGGACGTAAAATCACATGAAATCTACATGACAGGATGTAAAATCACATGAAATCTACATGACAGGACGTAAAATCACATGAAATCTACATGACAGGACGTAAAATCACATGAAATATACATTGTACAGAACACAGTTTTTCTAATCAAATAACCGGAGAGTCCCGATTTCATCTCAATGTTATATACACCAGCATCCACAGTACATCTCAATGTTATATACACCAGTATCCACAGTACACACTGTTATATACACCAGTATCCACAGTACACAATGTTATATACACCAGTATCCACAGTACACAATGTTATATACACCAGTATCCACAGTACACAGTGTTATATACACCAGTATCCACAGTACATCTCAATGTTATATACACCAGTATCCACAGTACACAATGTTATATACACCAGTATCCACAGTACACAGTGTTATATACACCAGTGTCCACAGTACACAATGTAATATACACCAGTATCCACAGTACACAATGTTATATACACCAGTATCCACAGTACATCTCAATGTTATATACACCAGTATCCACAGTACATCTCAATGTTATATACACCAGTATCCACAGTACACAATGTTATATACACCAGTATCCACAGTACACAATGTTATATACACCAGTATCCACAGTACATCTCAATGTTATATACACCAGTATCCACAGTACACAATGTTATATACACCAGTATCCACAGTACACAGTGTTATATACACCAGTATCCACAGTACACAATGTAATATACACCAGTATCCACAGTACACACTGTTATATACACCAGTATCCACAGTACACAATGTTATATACACCAGTATCCACAGTACACAATGTTATATACACCAGTATCCACAGTACACAGTGTTATATACACCAGTATCCACAGTACACAATGTTATATACACCAGTATCCACAGTACATCACAATGTTATATACACCAGTATCCACAGTACACAGTGTTATATACACCAGTATCCACAGTACACAATGTAATATACACCAGTATCCACAGTACACAATGTTATATACACCAGTATCCACAGTACACAATGTTATATACACCAGTATCCACAGTACACAATGTTATATACACCAGTATCCACAGTACACAATGTTATATACACCAGTATCCACAGTACACAATGTTATATACACCAGTATCCACAGTACACAGTGTTATATACACCAGTATCCATAGTACACAATGTTATATACACCAGTATCCACAGTACACAATGTTATATACACCAGTATCCACAGTACACAGTGTTATATACACCAGTATCCACAGTACACAATGTTATATACACCAGTATCCACAGTACATCACAATGTTATATACACCAGTATCCACAGTACACAGTGTTATATACACCAGTATCCACAGTACACAATGTAATATACACCAGTATCCACAGTACACAATGTTATATACACCAGTATCCACAGTACACAATGTTATATACACCAGTATCCACAGTACACAATGTTATATACACCAGTATCCACAGTACACAGTGTTATATACACCAGTATCCACAGTACACAATGTTATATACACCAGTATCCACAGTACACAATGTTATATACACCAGTATCCACAGTACACAATGTTATATACACCAGTATCCACAGTACACAGTGTTATATACACCAGTATCCACAGTACACAATGTTATATACACCAGTATCCACAGTACATCACAATGTTATATACACCAGTATCCACAGTACACAATGTTATATACACCAGTATCCACAGTACACAGTGTTATATACACCAGTATCCACAGTACACAGTGTTATATACACCAGTATCCACAGTACATCACAATGTTGTATACACCAGTGTCCACAGTACACAATGTAATATACACCAGTATCCACAGTACACAATGTTATATACACCAGTATCCACAGTACACAATGTAATATACACCAGTATCCACAGTACACAATGTTATATACACCAGTATCCACAGTACACAGTGTTATATACACCAGTATCCACAGTACACAATGTTATATACACCAGTATCCACAGTACATCACAATGTTATATACACCAGTATCCACAGTACACAATGTTATATACACCAGTATCCACAGTACACAGTGTTATATACACCAGTATCCACAGTACACAGTGTTATATACACCAGTATCCACAGTACATCACAATGTTGTATACACCAGTGTCCACAGTACACAATGTAATATACACCAGTATCCACAGTACACAATGTTATATACACCAGTATCCACAGTACACAATGTAATATACACCAGTATCCACAGTACACAATGTTATATACACCAGTATCCACAGTACACAGTGTTATATACACCAGTATCCACAGTACACAATGTTATATACACCAGTATCCACAGTACACAATGTTATATACACCAGTATCCACAGTACACAATGTTATATACACCAGTATCCACAGTACACAGTGTTATATACACCAGTATCCATAGTACACAATGTTATATACACCAGTATCCACAGTACACAATGTTATATACACCAGTATCCACAGTACACAGTGTTATATACACCAGTATCCACAGTACACAATGTTATATACACCAGTATCCACAGTACATCACAATGTTATATACACCAGTATCCACAGTACACAGTGTTATATACACCAGTATCCACAGTACACAATGTAATATACACCAGTATCCACAGTACACAATGTTATATACACCAGTATCCACAGTACACAATGTTATATACACCAGTATCCACAGTACACAATGTTATATACACCAGTATCCACAGTACACAGTGTTATATACACCAGTATCCACAGTACACAATGTTATATACACCAGTATCCACAGTACACAATGTTATATACACCAGTATCCACAGTACACAATGTTATATACACCAGTATCCACAGTACACAGTGTTATATACACCAGTATCCACAGTACACAATGTTATATACACCAGTATCCACAGTACATCACAATGTTATATACACCAGTATCCACAGTACACAATGTTATATACACCAGTATCCACAGTACACAGTGTTATATACACCAGTATCCACAGTACACAGTGTTATATACACCAGTATCCACAGTACATCACAATGTTGTATACACCAGTGTCCACAGTACACAATGTAATATACACCAGTATCCACAGTACACAATGTTATATACACCAGTATCCACAGTACACAATGTAATATACACCAGTATCCACAGTACACAATGTTATATACACCAGTATCCACAGTACACAGTGTTATATACACCAGTATCCACAGTACACAATGTTATATACACCAGTATCCACAGTACATCACAATGTTATATACACCAGTATCCACAGTACATCACAATGTTATATACACCAGTATCCACAGTACATCACAATGTTATATACACCAGTATCCACAGTACACAATGTTATATACACCAGTATCCACAGTACACAATGTTATATACACCAGTATCCACAGTACATCTCAATGTTATATACACCAGTATCCACAGTACACAATGTTGTATACACCAGTATCCACAGTACACAATGTTGTATACACCAGTATCCACAGTACATAATGTAATATACACCAGTATCCACAGTACACAGTGTTATATACACCAGTATCCACAGTACACAGTGTTATATACACCAGTATCCACAGTACACAATGTTATATACACCAGTATCCACAGTACACAGTGTTATATACACCAGTGTCCACAGTACACAATGTTATATACACCAGTATCCACAGTACATAATGTAATATACACCAGTATCCACAGTACACAATGTTATATACACCAGTATCCACAGTACATCTCAATGTTATATACACCAGTATCCACAGTACACAATGTTATATACACCAGTATCCACAGTACATAATGTTATATACACCAGTATCCACAGTACATCACAATGTTATATACACACATGTTTATCAACATGCCATCATATTTCATCATACAGAAAATAAGATCATTGAGGGGATGAATGTCTGGGTTGAAGTATCATCACTCATTACAAAGCTGATCTATCAACAGTTTTATTAATCACTGGAGGCAGGTAAACCAGGTCGAAAAACAAAAACATAATTAGTTCTTTCAGTAGTGACCAAAAAGAAAATGAACTCTTGTTGAACTTTATGGACCCAAGGGTACCAGTATGAATTATTGTTGGACTTGATGTATCTAGGGGTGTGAACTCTTGTTGGACTTGATGTATCCAGGGTTATGACCTATTGTTGGACTTGATGTATCCAGGGGTATGAACTCTTGTTGGGCTTGATGTATCCAGGGGTATGAACTCTTATTGGGCTTGATGTATCCAGGGGTATGAACTCTTGTTGAACTTGATGTATTCAGGGGTATGAACTCTTGTTGGGCTTGATGTATCCAGGGGTTTGACCTATTGTGGGACTTGATGTATCTAGGGGTATGAACTCTTGTTGGGCTTGATGTATCCAGGGGTTTGACCTATTGTGGGACTTGATGTATCTAGGGGTGTGAACTCTTGTTGGACTTGATGTATCCAGGGGTAAGAACTCTTATTGAACTTGATATATCCAGGGGTATGAACTCTTGATGGACTTGATGTATCCAGGGGTATGAACTCTTGTTGGACTAGATAGATCAAGGGGAATGAACTCTTGCTGAACAGATGAATCGAGGGGAATGTACACTGGCTGAACAGTGGATCTAGCGGAATGTACACTGGCTGAACTAGACAGATCAAGGGGAATTAACTCTTCTTGAATTAAGCAATTAAACTAATATTAGAAGAAGTTATTTCCCACGTATAAAACATATATATTTATAATTTTTATTTTGTCTTTTTTCGTTTGGAGCTCTCAAGTGAATAAAATTGCAAAATTAACGTTCACAAAAATTGCAACTGATTATTGTCAATAATTGCAACTGATTACTGTCGATTATTGCAACTGATTACTGGTGATAATTGCAACTGATTACTGTCAATAATTGCAACTGATTACTGTTGATAATTGCAACTGATTACTGGTGATAATTGCAACTGATTACTGTCAATTATTGCAACTGATTACTGTCGGTTATTGCAACTGATTACTGTTGATAATTGCAACTGATTACTGGTGATAATTGCAACTGATTACTGTTGATTATTGCAACTGATTACTGTCGGTTATTGCAACTGATTACTGTTGATAATTGCAACTGATTACTGTCGGTTATTGCAACTGATTACTGGTGATAATTGCAACTGATTACTGTCGGTTATTGCAACTGATTACTGTCGGTTATTGCAACTGATTACTGTTGATAATTGCAACTGATTACTGTCAATAATTGCAACTGATTACTGTCGGTTATTGCAACTGATTACTGTCGGTTATTGCAACTGATTACTGTCGATAATTGCAACTGATTACTGGCGATAAGTGCAACTGATTACTGTTGATAATTGCAACTGATTACTGGTGATAATTGCAACTGATTACTGTCATATAATTGCATGAATCCCGTAAATTATCACATCACTCGGCCGGCTGTGTAGCCTCCGTGGTGTATTGTAATTAAAATGTCCACATCAGTGTCCGCATCGGTGTCCGTATGTAAGTAAAAAAAAATCCAACTCGAAATAAGTATGAACATACAATCAACGACCCGGGTTTTAGTTTTGACCTCTATTCTTCACAGATTAATCAAATACATCAAGTTCTATTCAGGTTATTATTTATAATTGCAATTCGAAAACCAAGAATGCATTATAAATATTTCCTGAAAATCATGCGAGAAGCCTATTTATTTACTTACTTACAGAAGCTGTGTCCAATAAATTCTCATTTCCGGGAATTGTTTCTCAAGAAACAGATCACATACTTTGGAATTAAGTGACAGCCAAGTAAGAATTAACTCCCTAGATTCTTCCTGCCCATGATAATAATTATATAGTGTCACGTCTGTGGCCAACTGAAGCCAAGACAAAATTAGGAAGGCAATTTTAGAATGATTAACCTTACTGTGGAAAGGAACAATTACACCACAAGGTTCAATTCACAGCATCATTTATAATTAGCAAATTCTTAACAGGTTCTCTGTGTGTTTCAACTGAAACCATCAAAATGGTCTTTTCAGATGAAGTTCATGATCTATTAACCCATTTCATTCTGGATACATTTATAGGCTTTTGCAAACAACATAGATCCAGATCAGCCGCAGCGTGATGCTGCATGCTGATCAGGATCTATGTTGTTTGCTACATAGACAAGTGTCTTAGCAAGATCATCTGACTAGCAAACAGCATACAGCCTGATCAGACAGTACATTCTGTGGCGGCTGATCTGGCTCTATGTTCTTTGCAAATACTGTTTGAACAGTATCCAGAATCAAATGGGTTACGGCACAATTCTCCGTACCCATGTAACCAGTCAATGTTCAATTCTCCACACCCATGTAAACAGTCAATGTTCAATTCTCCACACCCATGTAAACAGTCAATGTTCAATTCTCTGTACCCATGTAAACAATCAATGTTCAATTCTCTGTACCCATGTAACCAGTCAATGTTCAATTATCCGCACCCATGTAAACAATCAATGTTCAATTCTCTGTACCCATGTAAACAATCAATGTTCAATTCTCTGTACCCATGTAACCAGTCAATGTTCAATTCTCCACACCCATGTAAACAGTCAATGTTCAATTCTCTGTACCCATGTAAACAATCAATGTTCAATTCTCTGTACCCATGTAACCAGTCAATGTTCAATTATCCGCACCCATGTAAACAATCAATGTTCAATTCTCTGTACCCATGTAAACAATCAATGTTCAATTCTCTGTACCCATGTAACCAGTCAATGTTCAATTCTCCACACCCATGTAAACAGTCAATGTTCAATTCTCTGTACCCATGTAAACAATCAATGTTCAATTCTCTGTACCCATGTAACCAGTCAATGTTCAATTATCCGCACCCATGTAAACAATCAATGTTCAATTCTCTGTACCCATGTAAACATGTTCAATTCTCTGTACCCATGTAAACAATCAATGTTCAATTCTCTGTACCCATGTAAACATGTTCAATTCTCTGTACCCATGTAAACAATCAATGTTCAATTCTCTGTACCCATGTAAACATGTTCAATTCTCTGTACCCATGTAAACATGTTCAATTCTCCGTACCCATGTAAACAATCAATGTTCAATTCTCTGTACCCATGTAAACATGTTCAATTCTCCGTACCCATGTAAACAATCAATGTTCAATTCTCTGTACCCATGTAAACATGTTCAATTCTCTGTACCCATGTAAACAATCAATGTTCAATTCTCTGTACCCATGTAAACAATCAATGTTCAATTCTCCGTACCCATGTAAACAATCAATGTTCAATTCTCTGTACCCATGTAAACATGTTCAATTCTCTGTACTCATGCAAACAATCAATGTTCAATTCTCCGTACCCATGTAAACAGTCAATGTTCAATTGTAAAGCTGCTGTGCTACGTTCATTTGATTCAAAGCCATCAAAATTATATTTGATCAAATAACAGAAACTGTTTGTAATTATTATTTGTCTCAACTCCTAACCGTGAAAATAAGAGTCAAGTATATAATAATATATCGCAGGACACGATTATAAAGAAATTCCATGACATGTTTCCAGAGTTTCCAGTTATAAGTCAGTAATTTAAGTTTGTTTGTTTTTCGGGTTTTTATTGCATCATCACTACTTATATGATATGGTGGCTCTCGCTATTATTGGTAGAGGAAGACGTTGGGTGCCGTTCCGAGCAGTATTTAATGCACCTACAAATACACCCACCCCAGTGGGATTCGAACCTGCAGTGGTAAGGGGCAAGTGAGTTGAAATAAATATTTTTTTTTTTTTAATGAATTGTCATCTGCTACAATTCTTTGAACTATTTATAGCCTTATTTACCCAGCATGCAAAGAGTTAATTGACCTGAAACTAGTGACACAATAGACTTAATAATGTCAATGTTACATGCAATACTGACATGAAACACCAATGAGAGATGTATAGAATTACCAATACTAATTGATGTCACAGGTGACTTTTCATCAAACTTTTCTTTGGTGTTAATGAACACGAAAATGTATGCTAAATAATGGTAACTACTTACTGCTAGCTTATACAGTAAACCGGTTCAGTGCCACGACTGATTGTGTTTAACCAATGCTGGGCCGTACCCTGCAAGTTCAACCAATGCTGGGCCGTACCCTGCAACTTTAACCAATGCTGGGGCCATACCCTGCAACTTCAACCAATGCTGGGCCATACCCTGCAACTTCAACCAATGCTGAGCCGTACCCTGAAACTTCAACCAATGCTGGGCCGTATACCCTGCAACTTCAACCAATGCTGGGCCATACCCTGCAACTTCAACCAATGCTGGGCCCTGCAACTTCAACCAATGCTGGGCCATACCCTGCAACTTCAACCAATGCTGGGCCCTGTAACTTCAACCAATGCTGGGCCGTACGTACCCTGCAACTTCAACTACCAAATATCTCTCAATAACAAAAGAACATCAAAGTACAATAGACCAGAGACAAAGACTATGACTAAAAACAAACAAAAACGTGGGTTTGTCGATTTCTGAATTACGGAGTTCCCGTGGTGCAATCAGAGTTCCCATGGTGCAAACGGAGTTCCCGTGGTGCAATCGGAGTTCCCGTGGTGCAATCGGAGTTCCTGTGGTGCAATCGGAGTTCCCGTGGTGCAATCGGAGTTCCAGTGGTGCATTCGGAGTTCCCATGGTGCAATCGGACGAACCTGATCAAATTCCATGTGGCATATGCACACAGTACCCACAATTATTTTAATTTTTTTATTTTAAGTTTATTTAACGTCGCTACCGGTTTCCCATTTGAGCGATGGGCAGTTTACTTAACAACACGTTTCCTGGGCAGGCTCCAGTGGTTAACCAGTACTTAGTGCACCAACCTCCGTAAGAAACTGCCAACTCTTTCATATAAATGAGACCCGCAATTAGCAGACAAAACATGCACTTATATGTCAGCAAGAAAGGTGAAAGGCGAGTATGAATCAATCATGGACAAGTTCATTGTTGCTGTCTACAGACAAGTGAAAAATGGGGAGTTTTCCCGCACCCCTGAGAAATCTGGTTTGCTGCCTTAATTTTCATAGAGGCGCAAAGCAAGGATTACAGTATATTATCCAAATTTATTTTAGCTCGATTGCGAAACAAGTTCTTTCAACTTATATTAATCACTCTCGAGACCTCATTCCTGGTGGAATCCATCGCCATGAAGGAGAGAGAAGAGGCAACGTGGAATTTAAATGCCTTGCCTAAGGACACAACCATAACGGTTCCAGCGGGGCTCGAACTCCGGACCTTTCGCACCTGAAGCGAACGCGCATCCACTGCGCTATCACGACTTCCTGCAAGGATTTACAGTAATTGCTGTAAATGGATTCTGTCTGGTTATGTAGTGGTTAGCACACTCGCTTCACACCAATACCACTTGGGTTCGATCCTCATACTGGGAAGTATATAAGATGGTCGCCAGCTCTGACAGGTGGTTTTCTCCAACTACATAACAATTATACGCTTTCATCCGCGCCAATGAGAGTTCTTAAAGTTTGTTTCGCAATCGTTGAGCATATTTATTTTTTTTGAGGATAGTGCAAAAGTACAGAAGCATCACTGGTTCTTTTACATGCCACGTTAATAGCACCAATACACGACACCTTGATTTACAGTTCCATTAGAAACACTGATAATATTATTATAGTCAGACGGGGAATTTAACCTGCGATCCCTGGATTCCGCAGTCAAATGCACTAATCACTGGAATACTGACTCGTATATGATGAGTTCAATTCAATGATCTTATCCGCTGGGTCGCCGAGACTCCTGGTCAAGTATCAATTTCATTAGGCGTTATATAAGGAAACGTATCACGGAGACCTCTGGTCAAGTATCAATTTCATTAGGAGTTATATAAGGAAACGTATCGCGGAGACCTCTGGTCAAGTATCAATTTCATTAGGCGTTATATAAGGAAACGTATCACGGAGACCCCTGGTCAAGTATCAATTTCATTAGGCGTTATATAAGGAAACGTATCGCGGAGACCCCTGGTCAAGTATCAATTTCATTAGGAGTTATATAAGGAAACGTATCGCGGAGATCCCTGGTCAAGTATCAATTTCATTAGGAGTTATATAAGGAAACGTATCGCCGAGACCCCTGGTCAAATATCAATTTCATTAGGCGCTATATAAAGAAAAAAATGTATGTAATAACACACTACACTAGGCCTTGAAATAATTCAACATTAAAGTCGCACTATATCTTATAGATTAAAAATATTATAAAATTTGATATTTTACCTACAAGTAACAATGCTACTATACACATTCTTGCAATATAATTTGAATAATTAGTTTCACTCGTAAACAGTTCTTTCCCAACATAATAAACTGAAAGTACGACATTCCTCTGTCTACATTCGGAACGAGCATTGCTGTCTATCGGCATTCAGTGTGGTATGTGGTATTGTATGTGGTATTGTATGTGGTATTGTATGTGGTATTGTATGTGGTATTGTATGTGGTATTGTATGTGGTATTGTATGTGGTATTGTATGTGGTATTGTATGTGGTAATGTATGTGGTATTGTATGTGGTATTGTATGTGGTATTGTATGTGGTATTGTATGTGGTATTGTATGTGGTATTGTATGTGGTAATGTATGTGGTATTGGTAATGTATGTGGTATTGGTAATGTATGTGGTATTGGTAATGCATGTGGTATTGTTAATGTATGTGGTATTGGTAATGTATGTGGTATTGGTAATGTATGTGGTATTGGTAATGTATGTGGTATTGGTAATGCATGTGGTATTGTTAATGTATGTGGTATTGGTAATGTATGTGGTATTGGTAATGTATGTGGTATTGGTAATGTATGTGGCCGCCAGATCGGACAGGCGGTTTTCTCTGGGTATTTCGGTTCCTACCACGCGATCATTGTAAAATAAATAAAGTTTATACTTGAGATATAATGAGATATGCTAATTTATACCCAATGATTACAAACTGTATGCGACTGTGTCAGGTGATAACATGGGGTGAAGTGTTGTACAATAACTGTTGAGGAGTATCTTCTATGTGTCAGGTGATAACATGGGGTGAAGTGTTGTACAATAACTGTTGAGGAGTATCTTCTATGTGTCAGGTGATAACATGGGGTGAAGTGTTGTACAATAACTGTTGAGGAGTATCTTCTATGTGTCAGGTGATAACATGGGGTGAAGGGTTGTACAATAACTGTTGAGGAGTATCTTCTATGTGTCAGGTGATAACATGGGGTGAAGGTTGTACAATAACTGTTGAGGAGTATCTTCTATGTGTCAGGTGATAACATGGGGTGAAGGTTGTACAATAACTGTTGAGGAGTATCTTCTATGTGTCAGGTGATAACATGGGGTGAAGGGTTGTACAATAACTGTTGAGGCGTATCTTCTATGTGTCAGGTGATAACATGGGGTGAAGTGTTGTACAATAACTGTTGAGGAGTATCTTCTATGTGATAACATGGGGTGAAGGGTTGTACAATAACTGTTGAGGAGTATCTTCTATGTGATAACATGGGGTGAAGTGTTGTACAATAATAGTTGAGGAGTATCTTCTATGTGTCATGTGATAACATGGGGTGAAGTGTTGTACAATAACTGTTGAGGAGTATCTTCTATGTGATAACATGGGGTGAAGTGTTGTACAATAACTGTTGAGGAGTATCTTCTATGTGATAACATGGGGTGAAGGGTTGTACAATAACTGTTGAGGAGTATCTTCTATGTGATAACATGGGGTAAAGGGTTGTACAATAACTGTTGAGGAATATCTTCTATGTGATAACATGGGGTGAAGTGTTGTACAATAACTGTTGAGGAGTATCTTCTATGTGTCAGGTGATAACATGGGGTGAAGTGTTGTACAATAACTGTTGAGGAGTATCTTCTATGTGTCAGGTGATAACATGGGGTGAAGTGTTGTACAATAACTGTTGAGGAGTATCTTCTATGTGATAACATGGGGTGAAGTGTTGTACAATAACTGTTGAGGAGTATCTTCTATGTGATAACATGTGGTGATGTGTTGTACAATAACTGTTGAGGAGTATCTTCTATGTGATAACATGGGGTGAAGTGTTGTACAATAACTGTTGAGGAGTATATTCTATAAGGCTATAGTTGATTGTGAAGTTTATTGAACTTCGTAACAATTAATACTTCATGAATAAATTAATTGTGTTACCATAGCAACCAATACCATTTATGCTGCCTAATGTTTCATACATGAATAGATAATAAAAAATATTTAAATTTTATTTATTGAACAATTGAAAACAAGACAGCATACATGGTATTGGTTGCTATGGTAACACAATTAATTATTAGTATTAATAGTATATTAACCTAAATCTCTACGTAGTCCCAGTAATATCTATGGAGGTGGGATAGATATGGCGACTACTTATCCACTGCATGATAGCTAAATGGCTGTCGTTTGTGAGGAGATATAATAGTATATTAACCTAAATCTCAATGAAGGAAAGGGTTAAATGGCTGTTGTTTGTGTGGAGATATAATAGTATATTAACCTAAATCTCTATGAAGGAAAGAGTTAATTACCAGTAAATTACCTCATTGATGGGTATTTATTTACTATCTCATCTATGACTTTGTAAATGTTGGAGTACAACAGCAGCTGCTACCACTATCATGACTTTCAATCAATATTTAATAGATTTTGTTATTTTCCTGGCTAATGGAACATTAATGAACACATTTATTTTATAAATAATGATTCATAAGCAATTTAATTATTTGTAAAATGACATTTACATGTCACCCGGAAAATCTTGTTTTCTAGATGTTATCATTGTCAAACTGGGAGGTGAACACATTCATATAGGTAATACTGATGTAAAATTCTCGGCTATTTAACATCACTCTTGTCATTGATGTGAACTATTTCATATAGGTAATACTCAGGGATCATTCTAGAGGGCGAAAATGTGGGCGAAATAGTCGCCCTAGGAACCATGACTTCGCCCTCTGGGGGCCCCACTTCTCTCTAAAAAAAAAAATTAATTTTTTTTATATTATTAATCTAAGATTTTCAAACAAAATTTTGTCTAGTAAGATACACTGGCCCATTATAAAGCACTCCTTCTATTCAAATGTTGTATTTAATGGTTGTTGTACTACCATACAAGGGGGTTCCAATATACCGCACACATGGGGTTCTAATATACCCCACACATGGGGGGGTTCTTGTATACCACACACCACACACATGGGAGTTCCAATATAAAATGTGTCTCCCGCTCATTTTATTTGATGTAGAGTACTCTCCCCTGGGTGTGCCAACATCCAACTGTCTTAATTAAAATACAATCAATTTACAATGGAGCATTAATCCCATATCAGCATAGCTCAAATGTCAATTAAAGCATAACTTTGCATAAAATTTTTTTTATATTATTAATCTAAGATTTTCAAACAAAATTTTGTCTAGTAAGATACACTGGCCCATTATAAAGCACTCCTTCTATTCAAATGTTGTATTTAATGGTTGTTGTACTGTGCATTTTAACCCTATTTTGCAGAAGTATATTAAAGAACACCATTTAAGGAAGCGATCACGGGCTTTCTCACTTCTCCCAAAAATTCTGACCTGAATACTGATGTAAAATTCTCGGCTATTTGACATCACTCTTGTCATTGATGTCAACTCATTCATATACGTAATACTGATGTTAAATTCTCGGCCATTTGACATCACTCTTGTCATTGATGTGAACTCATTCATATACGTAATACTGATGTAAAATTCTCGGCTATTTGACATCACTCTTGTCATTTCACTGGAAATTCAAAACTAGAATTGCTCGCTTCTACATTTCACTTTACAGACTATCGCAAAGTCACAACAATGAAACAACACAATACGACCAATATACGGTATCCAACCCAAAATGTAGGAACTTGAAGACAACTGGTTTCTAAACCGACTCAATTATTCATACAAAATGTTGTCAAAATCGGATAGGTGGTTCGTGAGGAGATGGTTGAATAATTTGTGTTATTTTAGACGGCGGCCATCTTTTATTTGCAACAACTTCCATTTTAACAAATCTGAAAAGACTACGCCCATGACTGTGAAATTTGGCTACCATACAAGGGGGTTCCAATATACCGCACACATGGGGTTCTAATATACCCCACACATGGGGGGGTTCTTGTATACCACACACCACACACATGGGAGTTCCAATATAAAATGTGTCTCCCGCTCATTTTATTTGATGTAGAGTACTCTCCCCTGGGTGTGCCAACATCCAACTGTCTTAATTAAAATACAATCAATTTACAATGGAGCATTAATCCCATATCAGCATAGCTCAAATGTCAATTAAAGCATAACTTTGCATAAAACAGGTCAGCATATAAAAATAAATGATGGTAAATCTAAATTACAGACGGATCTGTAGCCCAGTGGTAAAACACTGGACTGGTAATCCAGGGATCGCAGGTTCGATCCCCCGTCTGACCCTAATAAAATTAACAGTCTTTCAGATGGGACGTTAAACCGAGGTCTTGTGTCGGTGCTTTAGAGGAGACTTTGGAATGGGCCTCTGTCTGTATCATTGCACTATCCTCCAAAAATTTAAAATGACCTCTTCAGGAGGTGTCGCTCATATGGGCTACCGGTAGCGACGATAAATAAACGTAAAACACACTCTAATAAATTACCATATAGGAATAAAATTTGACTATCTAAACCTTGAAATTATCATATCTGCTCTAAATCATTGATTTTACCACTTAGTAATGTCAACACGTCATAGATCGCTGCCTATGTAAAATATACTTAACAATACATACAGTCATATACAATGTATATTAATTATTTTCGTTTCTACATTTCACTGGAAATTCAAAACTAGAATTGCTCGTTTCTACATTTCACTGGAAATTCAAAACTAGAATTGCTCGTTTCTACATTTCACTGGAAATTCAAAACTAGAATTGCTCGTTTCTACATTTCACTGGAAATTCAAAACTAGAATTGCTCGTTTCTACATTTCACTGGAAATTCAAAACTAGAATTGCTCGTTTCTACATTTCACTGGAAATTCAAAACTAGAATTGCTCGTTTCTACATTTCACTGGAAATTCAAAACTAGAATTGCTCGTTTCTACATTTCACTGGAAATTCAAAACTAGAATTGCTCGTTTCTACATTTCACTGGAAATTCAAAACTAGAATTGCTCGTTTCTACATTTCACTGGAAATTCCTGAAATTAAATCAAACTAATATGCCAAAGGTAATTTCCTTCATCTCCTTATATTTACAGCTTATTTAATCACTTATTCATTCAATCATTCATTCAATCGTTTCAATGGTGGAAGTCGTGATAGCATGTCCGCTTCAGGTTTGAAAGTCCCCCGAGTTTGCGCCTAGATGTATCTGTAGCCGTTATAATTGTGCCATTAGGTAAGGCACTTAAATACCACATTACATACAATATCCCTCATGGCGATGGATTCCATCAGGAATGAGGTCTCGAGAGAGATTTAAGTAATGTTGTAAGAACTTGTTTCACAATTGAGCTAAAATAACTGTGTATAACACTATTCAATCAATATTTTATTCATTTAGCTACAATACAGTACAATTTGTAAATTTGTGCTAATATTTCTTGATCCCTGCCTATAATGTACCTTCCATCCCACATCTCCCTCCTACATCATTCCTTCCATCCCACATCTCCCACCTACATCATTCCTTCCATCCCACATCTCCCTCCTACCTCATTCCTTCCATCCCGCATCTCCCTCCTACATCATTCCTTCCATCCCACATCTCCCTCCTACATCATTCCTTTAATCTCACATCTCCCTCCTACCTCATTCCTTCCATCACACATCTCCCTCTACCTCATTCCTTCCATCCCACATCTCCCTCCTACATCATTCCTTCCATCCCACATCTCCCTCCTACATCATTCCTTCAATCTCACATCTCCCTCCTACCTCATTCCTTCCATCCCACATCTCCCTCCTACCTCATTCCTTCCATCCCACATCTCCCTCCTACATCATTCCTTCCATCCCACATCTCCCTCCTACCTCATTCCTTCCATCCCACATCTCCCTCCTACCTCATTCCTTCCATCCCACATCTCCCTCCTACCTCATTCCTTCCATCCCGCATCTCCCTCCTACATCATTCCTTCCATCCCACATCTCCCTCCTACATCATTCCTTCCATCCCACATCTCCCTCCTACATCATTCCTTCCATCCCGCATCTCCCTCCTACCTCATTCCTTCCATCCCACATCTCCCTCTACCTCATTCCTTCCATCCCGCATCTCCCTCCTACCTCATTCCTTCCATCCCACATCTCCCTCTACCTCATTCCTTCCATCCCACATCTCCCTCCTACATCATTCCTTCCATCCCACATCTCCCTCCTACATCATTCCTTCCATCCCACATCTCCCTCCTACCTCATTCCTTCAATCTAACATCTCCCTCCTACCTCATTCCTTCCATCCCACATCTCCCTCCTACCTCATTCCTTCAATCCCACATCTCCCTCCTACCTTCCATCCCACATCTCCCTCCTACATCATTCCTTCAATCTCACATCTCCCTCCTACCTCATTCCTTCCATCCCACATCTCCCTCTACCTCATTCCTTCCATCCCACATCTCCCTCCTACCTCATTCCTTCAATCTAACATCTCCCTCCTACCTCATTCCTTCCATCCCACATCTCCCTCCTACCTCATTCCTTCAATCCCACATCTCCCTCCTACCTTCCATCCCACATCTCCCTCCTACATCATTCCTTCCATCCCACATCTCCCTCCTACATCATTCCTTCAATCTCACATCTCCCTCCTACCTCATTCCTTCAATCTAACATCTCCCTCCTACCTCATTCCTTCAATCCCACATCTCCCTCCTACCTCATTCCTTCAATCCCACATCTCCCTCCTACCTTCCATCCCACATCTCCCTCCTACCTCATTCCTTCCATCCCACAT
The DNA here is from genome assembly GCA_014843695.1 of Archivesica marissinica. NCBI lineage: Eukaryota > Metazoa > Mollusca > Bivalvia > Venerida > Vesicomyidae > Archivesica > Archivesica marissinica. The sequence goes on along the minus strand of CM026394.1, from coordinate 58,282,854 downwards.
CTCCCTCCTACATCATTCCTTCAATCTCACATCTCCCTCCTACCTCATTTCTTCCATCCTGCATCTCCCTCCTACCTCATTCCTTCCATCCCACATCTCCCTCCTACATCATTCCTTCAATCCCACATCTCCCTCCTACATCATTCCTTCAATCTCACATCTCCCTCCTACCTCATTCCTTCCATCCTGCATCTCCCTCCTACCTCATTCCTTCAATCCCATATCTCCCTCCTACCTCATTCCTTCCATCCAGCATCTCCCTCCTACATCATTCCTTCCATCCTGCATCTCCCTCCTACCTCATTCCTTCCATCCTGCATCTCCCTCCTACCTCATTCCTTCAATCCCACATCTCCCTCCTACATTATTCCTTCAATATCACATCTCCCTCCTACATCATTCCTTCCATCCCACTCCTACCTCATTCCTTCCATCCTGCATCTCCCTCCTACCTCATTCCTTCCATTCCACATCTCCCTCCTACCTCATTCCTTCAATTTCACATCTCCCTCCTACATCATTCCTTCAATCTCACATCTCCCTCCTACCTCATTTCTTCCACCATGCATCTCCCTCCTACCTCATTTCTTCCACCATGCATCTCCCTCCTACCTCATTCCTTCAATCCCACATCTCCCTCCTACCTCATTCCTCCCATCCCATATCTCCCTCCTACCTCATTCCTTCTCATGCTTCCATTTCTTCCTTCATACATTTATACCGTCTCTTTCGTTCCTTTGTGAGTGAGTGGATTGTAGGTAACACCACCCAGTAATTGCCATTGGGCTGCATTGGGGCTGTTAAGTGGTACCAGTCTTTGGGTTGTAAAGGGGCTAAGTAGTGTTGAGTGGGACCATGGGACTTGTCTCTGGGTTATACAGGGGCTGTTGAGTGGGTCTTGCCGCTTGGCTATACATGGGTTGCTAAGTGGAATGTGTCACTGGGTTGTGCAGGGTTGCTGAGTGGAACTGGCTTCTGGGCTATATTGGGGCTGTTGAATGGGACTTGTCTCTGGGTTGTGTATGGACTGTGTATGGGCTGGGTTTGACTTGTCTCTGGGCTGTGTATGGGCTGTGTATGGGCTGGGATTGACTTGTCTCTGGGCTGTGTATGGACTGGGTTTGACTTGTCTCTGGACTGTGTATGGGCTGGTTTGACTTGTCTCTGGGCTGTGCATGGGCTGTGTATGGACTGGGTTTGACTTGTCTCTGGGCTGTGTATGGGCTGGTTTGACTTGTCTCTGGGCTGTGTATGGACAGTGTTTGACTTGTCTCTGGGTGGTGTATGGACAGGGTTTGACTTGTCTCTGGGCTGTGTATGGACTGTGTTTGACTTGTCTCTGGGCTGTGTATGGATAGGGTTTGACTTGTCTCTGGGCTGTGTATGGACTGGGTTTGACTTGTCTCTGGGCTGTGTATGGGCTGGGTTTGACTTGTCTCTGGGCTGTGTATGGACTGGGTTTGACTTGTCTCTGGGCTGTGTATAGGCTGGGTTTGACTTGTCTCTGGGCTGTGTATAGGCTGGGTTTGACTTGTCTCTGGGCTGTGTATGGACTGGGTTTGACTTGTCTCTGGGCTGTGTATGAACTGGGTTTGACTTGTCTCTGGGCTGTGTATGAGCTGGGTTTGACTTGTCTCTGGGCTGTGTATGAACTGGGTTTGAAAGAATATGAAGAGGAGCATGCTCTTGCTTCACGCAGTAATCTCATAAATATTACATTGAACATTATCACCAAAATGCATACAATTTTATAATATTTTAATGCACATGTACAAAAAGTTCAATATCTGTGGGAATTCTTCTGTTTGTACCGTGTATGTGTGGCATGCATCTATCTATACATTCAGCCACAGGCACATTACACAAACATACAGGTGATCAACTTACAACCTATGCATAATTGACCTATATATAATACGGGAAATATTGCTTAAATATCTACCTTACCTTGATTTTACTTTGGAGTTCCCGGGGCTCACGGTAGGAACTGGAACGTACCCTTCCGTACATTTCTGTTTATCGTTTTATCCAACAAGAGGAAAACACATATTTACACAAGATCCAGGCAAGATTTACGCTAGAGTAATCCAGTTCAAACAATCCTCCATTACCTACTGGACTAAACCGACAATTTCCATTATCCAAGGAAATATAACAAACACTGCATCAATATGCCCTTCTAGCTAGGATCTAGGACAACCAAAGTCAATTAGAATTTTTCAGTTTACCAATAATATCCTCCCGTAACACGTATCTATCCGATTTAAATGAAACTAAAAATTGAAGTCAAATATTGCGATACAGTTCAAGATTTATGATTATCGCCAGTATATATATATATCACTATGTATGTCTTTATACGTGTTGAACACCTTAACTTCATATAAACATGGAAAGTCTATGTTTACACTGGAGATAAACGAAGGTATATAATACTACACTGTACTTTCTGTATATGGTATAATATTTCTCCAGAGAAATTAAGGTATAGTTAATGTATGTACAATGTTTGAAACACTCTTTAAATACCCAAACAATGGCTTACTGCATGGTAGCTCTCTGCCTGGTTCACCGGGCTCTCTTTCATTCTCTAAGTTAACCCTTAAAATGCTAATCACAACTAGTTTAAACAAATTTAGTTTAGCTCGATTGCGAAACAAGTTCTTTCAACTTATATTAATCACTCTCGAGACCTCATTCCTGATGGAATCCATCGCCATGAAGGAGAGAGAAGAGACAACGTGGAATTTAAACGCTACTTAAAGACCTAAGCCTCAATACACAATACTTAAAGTCCTACCCTAATACGGAATACTTAAAGCCCTTACCCCAATATGGGATACTTAAAGCCCTTAACCCCAATACAGAATACTTAAAGCCCTTGACCCCAATACGGGATACTTAAAGCCCTATAATACGGGATATTTAAAGCCCTTAACCCCAAATAATACGGGATATTTAAAGCCCTTAACCCCAATATGGCCCTATATCCCAATACGGGATACTTAAAGCCCTTAACCCCAATACAGAATACTTAAAGCCCTTGACCCCAATACGGGATACTTAAAGCCCTTAACCCCAATACAGAATACTTAAAGCCCTTGACCCCAATACGGGATACTTAAAGCCCTATAATACGGGATACTTAAAGCCCTTAACCCCAATATGGACTACTTAAAGCCCGTAACCTCAATATGGACTACTTAAAGCCCTTAACCCCAATACGGGATACTTAAAGCCCTTAACCTCAATACAGAATACTTAAAGCCCTTAACCCCAATATGGGATACTTAAAGCCCTATATCCCAATACGGGATACTTAAAGCCCTTAACTCCAATACAGAATACTTAAAGCCCTTAACCCCAATACGGGATACTTAAAGCCCTATAATACGGGATACTTAAAGCCCTTAACCCCAATATGGACTACTTAAAGCCCTTAACCTCAATATGGACTACTTAAAGCCCTTGACCCCAATACGGGATACTTAAAGCCCTTAACCTCAATACGGAATACTTAAAGCCCTATCCCCCAATATGGAATACTCAAAGCCCTTAACCTCAATACGAAATACTTAAAGCCCTATCCCCCAATATGGAATACTCAAAGCCCTATCCCCCAATATGGAATACTCAAAGCCCTTAACCTCAATACGAAATACTTAAAGCCCTATCCCCCAATATGGAATACTCAAAGCCCTATCCCCCAATACGGAATACTTAAAGCCCTATCCCCCAATACGGGATACTTAAAGCCCTATCCCCCAATACGGGATACTTAAAGCCCTATCTCCCAATACGGGATTAATACGGAATACTTAAAGCCCTATCCCATTTAAAGCCCTAATGTGTCTTTGTTTTCTTTCATTTGCAAATATACCCTTGTGTTAACCACAAATTACAAAGGTATTGGTGATTTTGTAAATAAATATCTGCAAAGGGAAGTAATTTACAAACAAAAAAATTAGTGCATTTGAGGACATTGGAAACAGTTTTGATTGTTTATAATTACACGTACCCACATCCCAGTGTGCAACAAGTTCTAAAACATTAGCATTTTAACCCATTCAACCCCAAGTAACTGACATGGACTGGTGCGTGATATATTCAGACCAATAAATTAATAAGAAAATTACCGTTGGACCAGTTCATTTATCAAAATGGGTAATTTTATCTAAAAATAGTAATAATTATTACTGGCAAAAAAGTGCAGATCCTGATGAGACAGCTCGTCATGAGCCGGCTCATCTGGATCTACACTTTTCATAAGCCTATTTAGAGGCCTGTGGGGTTGAAAGGGTTAATTAAAGCCTAAATATGTGGGATTTGTTTTCTTCAAATGGAACATTAAACTATCATATATTTTTACTATGATATTTACGAAAATATTAAAGTGCAATTCGCGTTCAAGAACTCTAAAATTGCACTGTATGCGAGTGTATCTCGCTTTTTATGCCAGCAATTTTAATAAAACATGCATTTTACGCATATTAATTTCTGCGCTATTATGATTTGGTAAAGCGAAACGAAGCTATCGGTGAGGATCAAAAACAAGGACTATCCTCGCCAAAATAAGATTATGCATTATAAATGTTAAAAATGCTGTATTTCTTTACTGAAAAACTTGTAATACTTGTTTTGTAGCGAATACCATTCCATGTATAGCAACATATTTAGATATTGTGACAAACAATTTGAACACGACTTTAGTAAACCATTTCGTAGAAAGTTAATAATGATTTGCGGACAGATCAAAACTAAAAATAATTTATTCACGCAATTTATTAAGCATCATTACTGAAACAGCACATTCTGCTCAAATAATTTCAACAATTATTTTCATATTAATAAACGATACATTTGCAGCAGCTCTCAAAAGTGAAAGTTGGATTTTCCGAAAATATTGATTATGAATGATTTCAATTTTCAGTGGTTACCCACAGCTTTATTTACGTGATCTAGGATACGTTATGCATTACTTAGGATACGTTACTTCGGATACGTTACATGTTACTTCGGATACGTTACATGTTACTTCAGAAACGTTATGTATTACTTAGGATACGTTACTTCGGATACGTTACATGTTACTTCGGATATGTTATGCATTACTTAGGATACGTTACTTCGGATACGTTACATGTTACTTCGGATACGTTACATGTTACTTTGGATACATTATGCATTACTTAGGATACGTTACTTCGGATACGTTACATGTTACTTCGGATACGTTATGCATTACTTAGGATACGTTACTTCGGATACGTTACATGTTACTTCAGAAACGTTATGTATTACTTAGGATACGTTACTTCGGATACGTTACATGTTACTTCGGATATGTTATGCATTACTTAGGATACGTTACTTTGGATACGTTACATGTTACTTTGGATACGTTACATGTTACTTTGGATACATTATGCATTACTTAGGATACGTTACTTCAGATACGTTACATGTTACTTTGGATACATTATGCATTACTTCGGATACGTTACTTCGGATACGTTATGCATTACTTAGGATACGTTACTTCAGATACGTTACATGTTACTTCGGATACGTTATGCATTACTTAGGATACGTTACTTCGGATACGTTACTTCAGATACGTTACATGTTACTTCGGATACGTTATGCATTACTTAGGATACGTTACTTCGGATACGTTACATGTTACTTCGAATACATTATGCATTACTTAGGATACATTACTTAGGATACGTTACTTCGGATACGTTACATGTTACTTCGGATACATTATGCATTACTTCGGATACGCTATGCATTACTTAGGATACGTTACTTCGGATACATTACATGTTACTTCGGATATGTTACATAGGATACGTAACATGTTACTTAGGATATGTTACTTCGGATACGTTACACGTTACTTAGGATACGCTACATGTTACTTAGGATATTTGACTTCGGATACGTAACATGTTACTTCAGATACGCTACATGTTACTTAGGATACGTTACATGTTACTTAGGATACGTTACATGTTACATAGGATACGTTACATGTTACTTAGGATATGTTACATGTTACTTAGGATACGTTACTTAGGATACGTTACATGTTACATAGGATACGTTACATGTTACTTCGGATATGCTACATGTTACTTAGGCTACGTTACACGTTACTTAGGATACGCTACACGTTACTTAGGATACGCTACATGTTACTTAGGATACGTTACACATTACTTAGGATACGTTACATGTTACTTAGGATACGTTACATGTTACTTAGGATACGCTACATGTTACTTAGGATACGTTACATGTTACTTAGGATATGTTACTTAGGATACGCTACATGTTACTTAGGATACGCTACATGTTACTTAGGATACGTTACATGTTACTTAGGATACGCTACATGTTACTTAGGATACGTTACACGTTACTTAGGATACGTTACACGTTACTTAGGATATGTTACTTAGGATACGCTACATGTTACTTAGGATATGTTACTTAGGATACGTTACATGTTACTTAGGATACGTTACATGTTACTTAGGATACGCTACACGTTACTTAGGATATGTTACTTAGGATACGTTACATGTTACTTGGATACGTTACACGTTACTTAGGATACGTTACATGTTACTTAGGATACGTTACACGTTACTTAGGATATGTTACTTAGGATACGCTACATGTTACTTAGGATACGTTACACGTTACTTAGGATATGTTACTTAGGATACGCTACATGTTACTTAGGATACGTTACACGTTACTTAGGATATGTTACTTAGGATACGCTACATGTTACTTAGGATACGCTACATGTTACTTGGATACGTTACATGTTACTTAGGATACATTACATATTACTTAGGATACGTTACATATTACTTAGGATACATTACATATTACTTAGGATACGTTACATATTACTTAGGATACGTTACATGTTACTTAGGATACGTTACATATTACTTAGGATACGTTACATATTACTTAGGATACGTTACATATTACTTAGGATACGTTACATATTACTTAGGATACGTTACATGTTACTTAGGATACGTTACATATTACTTAGGATACGTTACATGTTACTTAGGATACGTTACATATTACTTAGGATACGTTACATGTTACTTAGGATACGTTACATATTACTTAGGATACGTTACTTAGAAAAGTTACATAGGATACATTATTTAGGATAGGTTATTTAGCATATGTTATTTATGATATGTTATTTATGATATGGTTATTTATGATATGTTATTTATGATATGTTATTTATGATATGTTATTATGATATGTTATTTAGCATATGTTATTTAGCATATGTTATTTATGATGTGTTATTTATGATATGTTATTATGATATGTTATTTAGCATATGTTATTTAGCATATGTTATTTATGATATGTTATTTATGATATGTTATTATGATATGTTATTTAGCATATGTTATTTATGATATGTTATTTATGATATGTTATTTAGCATATGTTATTTATGATATGTTATTTATGATATGTTATTTAGCATATGTTATTTATGATATGTTATTTAGCATATGTTATTTATGATATGTTATTTATGATATGTTATTTAGCATATGTTATTTAGCATATGTTATTATGATATGTTATTTAGCATATGTTATTTATGATATGTTATTTAGCATATGTTATTTATGATATGTTATTTAGCATATGTTATTTAGCATATGTTATTTAGCATATGTTATTTATGATATGTTATTTATGATATGTTATTTAGCATATGTTATTTATGATATGTTATTTAGCATATGTTATTTATGATATGTTATTTAGCATATGTTATTTATGATATGTTATTTATGATATGTTATTTAGCATATGTTATTTAGCATATGTTATTTATGATATGTTATTTATGATATGTTATTTAGCATATGTTATTTATGATATGTTATTTAGCATATGTTATTTATGATATGTTATTTAGCATATGTTATTTATGATATGTTATTTATGATATGTTATTTAGCATATGTTATTTAGCATATGTTATTTATGATATGTTATTTATGATATGTTATTTAGCATATGTTATTTATGATATGTTATTTAGCATATGTTATTTATGATATGTTATTTAGCATATGTTATTTATGATATGTTATTTATGATATGTTATTTAGCATATGTTATTTAGCATATGTTATTTATGATATGTTATTTATGATATGTTATTTAGCATATGTTATTTATGATATGTTATTTAGCATATGTTATTTATGATATGTTATTTAGCATATGTTATTTATGATATGTTATTTAGCATATGTTATTTATGATATGTTATTTAGCATATGTTATTTAGCATATGTTATTTAGCATATGTTATTTAGCATATGTTATTTATGATACATATTAAAGAATATGTTTTTTAGGTTACGTTATTTAGGGGTGCTTAGGATACATAACAGGCTTTTTTTGGTTACAAATGAAGAGTAGTCGTGGAAGTGTGATAGCGCAGTGGTAGAGCGTTCACTTCAGGTGTGAAAGACCCGGAGTTCGAGCCCAGCTGAAGCCATTGCGATTGTGTCCTTAGGCAAAGCTCTTAAATTGCACATTGCATCTTCTCTCTCCCTCATGGCAAGGGACTCCATCCCATATCATATATTACAATTATTTCCGTTCTCATTAAAACAATCCATCCCATATCATATTGATTACATACATTACAATTACCGTCCTCAATAAAAACACCGTTTGCGGGATTTAAATTTTGTCATAACACTGTTAGTCCCATATCATATATTACATACATTACAATTTTCAATCCCATTAAAACACTAGTCAATATCTAATTTTCATTACAGAACAGTACGTCCCATATCAATATTTGCACAGTTATACATCCATATTTACACGAAATAAAGCGCTCTATATAACACAAGAATACACAAAATATGGGCGTCTCATTATACATAACCTCGGTTGGTTATTGAACCAGATAGATATTTTTGGTATTGATATATTCTAAATGGAGGTGATATAATTATTCAAGCATAAATCAGCCTAGATAGTTTTGGTATCATTATATTCTAAATGGAGGTGATATATTCAGGCATAAATCAGTCATTTTATATTATTAGCCCTTGTAAAATACTAACAACAAGTCAATAAACCATTTCAATTGTCTATAAATCGTTAATATTTACATGCGAATTACATCTCCATAGCGGTCTGCCTCCGTGGTCGAGTGGTTAAGGTCGCTGACTTGTATACCACTGTAACCTATCATCACTGATGGTCACGGGTTCGAGCCTCGCTCAGGCCGTGTCTCATTTATATGAAAAAGTTGGCAGTTTCTTACGGTGGTTGGTGCACGCAAGTACTGGTTAACCGCTGGAGCCTGCCCAGGAAAGGTGTTGTTAGGTAAACTGCCCGCCGGCGATATAGCCCAAAATGGTGCTGATGCAGGCGTAAAACCAGAAATATAAATATAACATCTCCATAGTGTATAAATCAATTTCATTTCACTGTACCCATTATTGAATAATGGACCATTCACGACAGGAGGTAGATTTATATAACTGGTTAGCCTGATTTATACATGCCCAGCTCATTACCATAAAACACACATTAGCGACCATACAAATTGTCTACGTCTATTCACATAATACACATATCACATCATAAATAATCTTAGCCTTCTGTATGCAGTATTGTCAGTGGCATTATAAACATCCTTAGGCCATCCTACAACAAGTGTTGGTTTTAGTAACCGACCCAATGAGGTAGCCATAACTGTTTGCATACTGGGTAAAATAAACAGGTACATAACTACTATAAGGCACTGAAGGCCCGGGCCTAAAGATTTCTCCAGAAATTGAAGTCTAAAACCCTGAAAATGCAATAAAAACTGTAGCATGATGGGGTACATCTCTAAAATAATGAAATTTGAAGGCGGTCCGATTAGCGCAGTGGTTATAGCGCGCTTGCTTCTCACCAATGCAACCTGGGTTCGATCCTCGGACCGGGAAGTATGTGAGATGGTACGGTGGTCGCCAGATCGGACAGATGGGTTTTCTCCGGGTATTCCTGTTTCCTCCCACACGAATGACCACATTTACGCTTTCATCCGCGCCAACGAGAGTGATTAATATAAGTTAAATAAAGTTTAAACTGAATGAAATTTGAACGTCCTCGATGTACATTAAAATGAGTCGGAGTGCACCATTGAAGTTCTAGGATTCTAAATCTTCCACGGAGAGCATGCCCCCAGCATAATCTTCCACGGAGAGCATGCCCCCAGCATAATCTTCCATGGAGAGCATGCCCCCAGCATAATCTTCCACAGAGAGCATGCCCCCAGCATAATCTTCCACGGAGAGCATGCCCCCAGCATAATCTTCCACGGAGAGAATGCCCCCAGCATAATCTTCCACGGAGAGCATGCCCCCAGCATAATCTTCCACGGAGAGCATGCCCCCAGCATAATCTTCCACGGAGAGCATGCCCCCAGTATGCCCCATGCCCCCAGCATGCCCCCTAGCAACAGCGTATCTTCGATGCTCAATTTATTAGTCGGGCCTGCAAATTCACAATTACTAGCAATATTTAAAATAAATGTAGTGAACAACTAATTAATTATTGTGTTTTTCTTATGGCCTTATAGTAAATGAAAAAGGAGAAAATAACAAGAGGAAACAATGAACCCTGGATTTAAACAGGTTTGTCACACTCCTGTTGTTTACAACAACACCACTGATTTATCAGCCGCTGGTATTTAAGGTAGATGGTGATAGCCTGCAGTATTTAAGGTAGATGGTGATACCCTGTTAATTACAATATCAAGAAGGATAATTACGTTGTATCCAATATAATGACAATTAACTCTTTGCATGCTGGGTACATAAAGGCTATAAATAGTTCAAATAATTGTAGCAGACGGATCTGTAGTTCAGTGGTAACATGCTGGACTGGTAATCCAGGGATCGCAGGTTCGATCACACGTCTGACCCTAATAAAATTAACAGTCTTTCAGATGGGACGTTAAACCGAGGTCTTGTGTTGGTGCTTTACACCGTGCACGTAAAAGAACCAGAGGAGACTCTGGAATGGGTCTTTGTCTGTATCATTGCACTATCCTCCAATAATCTAAAATGACTAATCTCTTCAGGAGGAGGCGTCGCTCATATGGGCAACCGGTAGCGATGATAATAAATGTAAAACACACACAAGCAGACGACAATTTATTAATGAGTTTTTCTTATTTGTAACTGATAATTCTGAATTTAATTAGAATTATTCTAGCTACAGATAAATTAAAGGGCACAGGTGGATCTGTAGTCCAGTGGTTAACGCGTTGGACTGGTAATCCAGGGATCGCGCGATCCCACATCTGACCCTAATAAAATGATCAGTCTTTCAGATTGGACTTTAAACCGAGGTCCCACGTGTCGGTGCTGTACAAGAACCAGAGGAGACTCTGGAATGGGTCTTTGTCTGTATCATTGCACTATCCTCCAAAAATCTAAAGTAACTAATCTCTTTAAGAGGCGTGGCTCATATGGGCAACCGGTAGCGATGATAAATAAGTGTAAAACACATAATAAAGGGAACATGTACTAGATACATTTGTTGTGTGCACTGTACTTGAGGTAATTTATACTGACAAAGTAAGACCAGCCAGGGATAGATCTGAAAATATACGGGTGATGAATTTATTGTGTATACACATACAACTGCTATCTATTCATCAGTCATACTTGAATTGTGACCTTACTGGTTGTACATACATTGATATATTGGTACAAAGCCAGATTTACTCCTGTGTGTTCTACGTTTATTTATCGTCGCTACCGTTTGCCCATATGAGCGACGCCTCCTGAAGAGATTAGTGATTTTAGATTTTTGGGGGATAGTGCAATGATACAGAGAGAGACCCATTCCACTGAGTCTCCTCTGGTTCTTTTACGTGCACAGTGTAAAGCACAAACACGAGACCTCGGTTTAACGTCCCATCTGAAAGACTGTTAATTTTATTAGGGTCAGACGGGGATCGAAACTGCGGCAATTTTACTCCTCAAACACTTGTATGGTTATATAAAGCCATTCCAGAGGTAGGGGAGACAACTATTGATTGACCTGAATGATACAATACCCAACTAATCGGCTGTCCGGTTAGCACGGTCGCTTCTCACCAATGCAACTCGGGTTCGATCCTCGGACCGGGAAGTATGTGAGATGGTACGGTGGTCGCCAGATCGGACAGGTGGGGTTTCTCCGGGTACTCCGGTTTCCTCCCACACGAATGACCACAATGACGCTTTCATCCGAGCCAACGAGAGTGATTAATATATGTTGTTAAAACTTGCTTCGCAATTTTCAATTTTGTAAAATAAATAAAGTTTAAGCTGATTGGTTCTTTGACATCTCTGTGTGAAGCACAGTACACGAGACATTGGGGGTCAGAGTCTCACCCTAAACGCTAATGTAGCGGTCAGAAATATTAGAAACTATTGTGATAAAAAAGTCTGGCTGTTGATCAAACCATCAGCATTCATATTCAGTGTTGACCATGCGCCGCAGCGGCCATTGCGCAACCCGTCAACAGGCTGAGGACATACATGGTTGAAAGCTATTTAACCCTTAGTGTCCTGGAAAAGAGTATAGTTTACGGGACTTAGAGAAAATAGTATGGCACATTTATTTCCCTTTGTTGTAATATGCCATTTGTCGTTTTTGAGTCTTTGAAACATGGAATTTAGTTCTAAACTGGAGTATAAGACGCACCAGACTTTTGGATACTATTTTGGAGGGGGAAAAAAGGGCGTCTTATACTCACGATTACGGTAGATCCTAATATAGCCACAACTGATATGCATCTATGTAGTTTGCACATTATATTTTTGTTCAGCAGTGAAAGGGTTAAGGGTATCATGTCGGAGTGCAGTTTATATTCAATAAAGGTCTGCTCACGCAAAGGCACTGGAAGTGAGCAACGGAATTTGAGACTTCCAATGATGATAAAAAACATTAATTCAACAAAAACCCGAAAACCTGAAAATGTGAAAGTATTTTTTAGCCAAGCTCATAACTGGCCTTAGAAAGATTCCATAATGAAATTGGCGAAAACATCAGAAAGAAATTACATATTGATCACTTTACATCCTGGGACAATACATCTGGGTCATATTATTAATCCCGAAAATCAGAAAAGATCAAACTGTCTAGATATATATCACAGCTATATGGTCATTTTGCCAAAAGTGTCTGGCATCAATAATTCCCAATTTCCCAGCCGAGCCGAAATCTTAAATCAATAACAAATTTGAAATATTATATAATTATACATATATCTAAATAGTCGAGATAGATCTAGTTCTTTTGCTGAGACAGCATTATATTACATTAATTTCATTCTGGATACCGTTCAAACAGTATTTGCAAAGAACATAGAGCCAGATCAGTCGCCATGGAACGTGCCATCTGATCAAGCAAGCTCTATGCTGTTGCTATTCAGATGATCTTGCTAAGACACTTGGCTATGTAGCAAACAACATAGATCCTGATCAGCATGCAGCGTGACGCTGCGGCTGATCTGGATCTATGTTGTTTGCAATAACCATTAAATGTATCCAGAATGAAATGGGTTAATAATATTTGCAAGAGTCGGTAAGCTAGATTTCGTGATTGACAGAAGCGAATAGGTCTGACACATCGTCTAAGAAGCGAATAGGTCTGACACATCGTCTAAGAGTGTGTCTATACATGTACCAAAATCTATATCTGAATCAAAATTGGCATGCCCCATTAGACAAAACTAATTATAGACTCATTACCATATTATTAGTTATAAAAAGTATTAGTTGTATAACATATCTAGGCAAATCAAGACTACAAGTTAATAGTCTCTGCCTTCAGAAGTAATCAATGCTGTGAAACAGCCGTAAATGCTACAATTGACAATAATGGATATTGGATAATGGGCACCCATAGCAATTAGCCTGTTGTAACAGCATTTACTGATCTGGCAAAAGCTTTTGATTTAATAAACCAATCTCTGTTACACTAACTTTCATCAGAGGTTGTTTTGGTCTGTGTTTCTGGGAATTTCTTGGATGTGTCAGAATGTTTGTTGATGCCATAACAGATGCGTTGGCTGATTCCAGATGTACACTACATCAGAATCCAGATGTACACAACAACCTGATCCAGATGTACACAACAATAGGATCCAGATGAACACAACAACAGGATCCAGCTATACACAACAACCTGATCCAGCTGTACACAACAACATGATACAGATGTACACAACAACCTGATCCAGATGTACACAACAACATGATCCAGATTTACACAACATGATCCATATGTACACAACAACAGGATCCAGCTGTACACAACAACATGATCCATATGTACACAACAACCTGATCCAGATGTACACAACAATAGGATCCAGATGTACACAACAAACAGGATCCAGCTATACACAACAACCTGATCCAGCTGTACACAACAACATGATACAGATGTACACAACAACCTGATCCAGATGTACACAACAACATGATCCAGATGTACACAACAACATGATCCATATGTACACAACAACATGATACAGATGTACACAAAAACCTGATCCAGCTGTACACAACAACATGATACAGATGTACACAACAACCTGATCCAGATGTACACAACAACATGATACAGATGTACACAACAACATGATCCAGATGTACACAACAACAGGATCCAGCTATACACAACAACCTGATCCAGATGTACACAACAACCTGATCCATATGTACACAACAACATGATCCATATGTACACAACAACAGGATCCAGCTGTACACAACAACATGATCCATATGTACACAACAACAGGATCCAGCTGTACACAACAACATGATCCATATGTACACAACGACCTGATCCAGATGTACACAACAACCTGATCCAGATGTACACAACAACCTGATCCAGATGTACACAACAACAGGATCCAGCTGTACACAACAACATGATCCATATGTACACAACAACATGATCCATATGTACACAACAACATGATCAGCTATACACAACAACCTGATCAGCTATACACAACAACCTGATCCAACTGTACACAACAACATGATACAGATGTACACAACAACCTGATCAGCTATACACAACAACCTGATCCATATGTACACAACAACATGATACAGATGTACACAACAACCTGATCAGCTATACACAACAACCTGATCCAGCTGTACACAACAACCTGATCCAGCTGTACACAACAACCTGATCCAGATGTACACAACAACAGGATCCAGCTGTACACAACAACATGATCCATATGTACACAACAACATGATCCATATGTACACAACAACATGATACAGATGTACACAGCAACAGGATCCAGCTGTACACAACAACATGATCCATATGTACACAACAACATGATCCATATGTACACAACAACATGATACAGATGTACACAACAACAGGATCCAGCTGTACACAATAACATGATCCATATGTACACAACAACATGATCCATATGTACACAACAACATGATCCATATGTACACAACGACCTGATCCATATGTACACAACAACATGACCCAGATGTACACAACAACATGATCCAGATGTACACAACAACCCGATCCAGATGTACACAGCAACACGATCCAGATGTACACAACAACATGATCCATATGTACACAACCTGATCCAGATGTACACAACAACCTGATCCAGCTGTACACAACAACCTGATCCAGATGTACATAACAACCTGATCCAGATGGTCACAACAACCTGATCCAGATGTACACAACAACCTGATCCAGCTGTACACAACAACCTGATCCAGATGTACACAACAACAGGAACCAAATGTACACAACAACATGATCCAGATGTACACAACAACAGGAACCAAATGTACACAACAACATGATCCAGATGTACACAACAACAGGATCCAGATGTACACAACAACAGGAACCAGATGTACACAACAACATGATCCAGATGTACACAACAACAGGATCCAGATGTACACAACAACAGGAACCAGATGTACACAACAACAGGATCCAGATGTACACAACAACAGGATCCAGATGTACACAACAACAGGATCCAGATGTACACAACAACAGGATCCAAATTGATGTCCTAAGATCTATGTACAAAAGATCCAATTAAATTATGTCCAAAATGATGACCAAGTGGTAATAATTAATTTTTCTAATTGTTTTCAATGCTAGTCTAAATGGTACAATTATAAATATTGAAAATCTGAAACTGCGAAAACTAAGAATATAATGAGGGAAAACGCGCTACAATGTAGACTAACTTTGCATTCAAATATTACATCGTCTTAATTTATTATGCTAGAGGTGAAAATAACGGTGAAACATGTCATGCAATTTCATTAGAATTGTGTCCGCATTCGCTTCAGGTGCGAAAGGTCCAGAGTTCGAGCCCCACTGAGCCGTTACGATTGAGCCCGTAAGTATTTAAATTCCACTTTGCCTCTTCTCTCTCCCTCATGGCGATGGATTCCATCAGGAATGAGGTCTCGAGAGTGATTAATATCAGTTGTAAGAACTTGTTTCGCAATGGAGCTAAAATAAAATTTGTATAAACTATTAGAATTGTGTTCTAATTATGAAATTCTAATGAAATTCTGTGACATATTTCCAGAGTTTTCAGTTACAATTAATGCATTGCATCGGCTGCTACAATTATTTGAAGTATTAATAGCCTTTATTTTACCCAGGATGCAGAGTAAAGCCAACTTCAATGACAAAAATAAACGTTATCAGGGTTCATTCTAGGTCAGAATTGTTGGGAGAAGTGAGAAAGCGCATGATCGCTTCCATAAATGGTGTTCTTTATACTTCTGCAAAATAGGGTTAAAATGCACAGTACAACCATTAAATACAACATTTGAATAGGAGTGCTTTATAATGGGCCAGTGTATCTTACTAGACAAAATTTTGTTGAAATATTTTTTTTTTAGGGAGAAATGGGGTCCCCCCAGAGGGCGAAGTCAGGGTCTCTAGGGTGACAATTTTGCCCACATCGCCCTCTAGAATGATCTGATGGTTATAATTATTATGTATTTGCAGCAAACTTTCTCTTATAAATGTCAGTCCTTTCTGGAGTATTGCTCTGTCTGCTTGCACTAACTATATACATTCATTTGTGGGCACATCTTCCAAATTCTTCCACTTACAATCTGAATCATTTAGGGGGTAAATATAAGACAGTAAAAATCACGGTTTCTAAAACCATCCGGTTCCGAGAATATCTCGGTGTATAGTGTGCATTCTCAGTAATCACATATTGGCAGTAGGCAATAATATCACTTTAACCCTTTCAACACTACAGGCCTCAAAATAGACTTACAAAAAGTGTAGATCCAGATGAGCCGGCTCATGACGAGCCGTCTCATCAAGATCTGCACTTTTTGCAAGTAATAATTATTACTATTTTTAGATAAAATTACCCATTTTGATAAATGAACTGGTCCAAAGGTAATTTTCTTATTAATTTATTGGTCTAAATATATCATGCACCAGTCCATGTCAGTTACTTGGGGTTGAATGCACCAGTCCATGTCAGTTACTTGGGGTTGAATGCACCAATCCATGTCAGTTACTTGGTGTTGAATGCACCAGTCCATGTCAGTTACTTGGGGTTGAATGCACCAGTCCATGTCAGTTACTTGGTGTTGAATGCACCAGTCCATGTCAGTTACTTGGGGTTGAATGCACCAGTCCATGTCAGTTACTTGGGGTTGAATGCATCAGTCCATGTCAGTTACTTGGGTTGAATGCACCAGTCCATATCAGTTACTTGGTATTGAATGCACCAGTCCATGTCAGTTACTTGGGGTTGAATGCACCAGTCCATGTCAGTTACTTGGGGTTGAATGCACCAGTCCATGTCAGTTACTTGGGTTGAATGCACCAGTCCATGTCAGTTACTTGGGGTTGAATGCACCAGTCCATGTCAGTTACTTGGTGTTGAATGCACCAGTCCATGTCAGTTACTTGGGGTTGAATGCACCAGTCCATGTCAGTTACTTGGGGTTGAATGCACCAGTCCATGTCAGTTACTTGGGGTTGAATGCACCAGTCCATGTCAGTTACTTGGTGTTGAATGCACCAGTCCATGTCAGTTACTTGGTGTTGAATGCACCAGTCCATGTCAGTTACTTGGGGTTGAATGCACCAGTCCATGTCAGTTACTTGGTGTTGAATGCACCCGTCCATGACAGTTACTTTGTGTTGAATGCACCAGTCCATGTCAGTTACTTGGGGTTGAATGCACCAGTCCATGTCAGTTACTTGGGGTTGAATGCACCAGTCCATGTCAGTTACTTGGGGTTGAATGCACCAGTCCTGCACCAGTCCATGTCAGTTACTTGGTGTTGAATGCACCAGTCCATGTCAGCTACTTGGTGTTGAATGCACCAGTCCATGTCAGTTACTTGGTGTTGAATGCACCAGTCCATGTCAGTTACTTGGGGTTGAATGCACCAGTCCATGTCAGTTACTTGGTGTTGAATGCACCAGTCCATGTCAGTTACTTGGTGTTGAATGCACCAGTCCATGTCAGTTACTTGGTGTTGAATGCACCAGTCCATGTCAGTTACTTGGTGTTGAATGCACCAGTCCATGTCAGTTACTTGGTGTTGAATGCACCAGTCCATGTCAGTTACTTGGTGTTGAATGCACCAGTCCATGTCAGTTACTTGGTATTGAATGCACCAGTCCATGTCAGTTACTTGGGGTTGAATGCACCAGTCCATGTCAGTTACTTGGGGTTGAATGCACCAGTCCATGTCAGTTACTTGGGTTGAATGCACCAGTCCATGTCAGTTACGTGGGTTGAATGCACCAGTCCATGTCAGTTACTTGGGTTGAATGCACCAGTCCATGTCAGTTACTTGGGGTTGAATGGGTTAAATGATATATAATGGCATCATCGTAAATACTACATGAGAGAAAACATTCCCGCTCCAAACAAATCGTGTCTATTTTCTGACAACACACCAATCAATACTACTTATAGGGTAAATAACTTCCTACAGTATTATTCTATAAGTATTAAATCGTGTTCGCTTATAGAGCATATCCACATAATTACGCCCCAATGACATCGTTTCCATTAATTGGCAGAACGATAATAGCTTGCACACAGGCAAAATTGTCAAATATAAAGTAAATTTAAAGTGAAATGTTCAAATTGGATTAAAGTCCCGTCCGAATATTTGTTCTGGAATAAAGTCCCGTCTGAATGTTTGTTCTGGAATAAAGTCCCATCTGAATATTTGTTCTGGAATAAAGTCCCGTCTGAATATTTGTTCTGGAATAAAGTCCCGTCTGAATATTTGTTCTGGAATAAAGTCCCGTCTGAATATTTGTTCTGGAATAAAGTCCCATCCGAATATTTGTTCTGGAATAAAGTCCCGTCTGAATATTTGTTCTGGAATAAAGTCCAGTTTGAATGTTTGTTCTAGAATAAAGTCCCATCTGAATGTTTGTTCTGGAATAAATTTCAGTCCGAATGATTGTTCTGGAATAAAGTCCCGTCTGAATGTTTGTTCTGGAATAAAGTCCCGTCCGAATGTTTGTTCTGGAATAAAGTCCCGTCTGAATGTTTGTTCTGGATTAAAGTCCCATCCGAATGTTAGTTTTGGATTAAAGTCCTGAAGAATTGTTACCTCTAGATCAAAGTCCCAATCAAATGTTACTTCTAGATTAAAGTCCCGATCAAATGTTACTTCTAGATTACAGTCCCAATCAAATGTAACTTCTAGATTAAAGTCCCGATCAAATGTTACTTCTAGATTAAAGTCCCAATCAAATGTTACTTCTAGATTAAAGTCCCGATCAAATGTTACTTCTAGATTAAAGTCCCAATCAAATGTTACTTCTAGATTAAAGTCCCGATCAAATGTTACTTCTAGATTAAAGTCCCATACAAATGTTACTTCTAGATTACAGTCCCGATCAAATGTTACTTCTAGATTAAAGTCCCAATCAAATGTTACTTCTAGATTAAAGTCCCGATCAAATGTTACTTATAGATTAAAGTCCCAATCAAATGTTACTTCTAGATTAAAGTCCCAATCAAATGTTACCTCTAGATTAAAGTCCCGATCAAATGTTACTTCTAGATTAAAGTCCCAATCAAATGTTACTTCTAGATTAAAGTCCCGATCAAATGTTACTTCTAGATTAAAGTCCCAACCAAATGTTACTTCTAGATTAAAGTCCCAATCAAATGTTACTTCTAGATTACAGTCCCAACCAAATGTTACTTCTAGATTAAAGTCCCGATCAAATGTTACTTCTAGATTAAAGTCCTGGTCAAATGTTACTTATAGATTAAAGTCCCAATCAAATGTTACTTATAGATTAAAGTCCCAACCAAATGTTACTTATAGATCCAGTTCTAGCCAAATGTTACTCCTAGATTAAAGTCCCTTCCAATAGTTGTATCTAGTGTTCATAATTCTATAATATCCTCCTCAATAACGCCCTATCTACAGTTGTATCTAGTGTTCATAATTCTATAATATCCTCCTCAATAACGCCCTATCTACAGTTGTATCTAGTGTTCATAATTCTATAATATCCTCCTCAATAACGCCCTATCTACAGTTGTATCTAGTGTTCATAATTCTATAATATCCTCCTCAATAACGCCCTATCTACAGTTGTATCTAGTGTTCATAATTCTATAATATCCTCCTCAATAACGCCCTATCTACAGTTGTATCTAGTGTTCATAATTCTATAATATCCTCCTCAATAACGCCCTATCTACAGTTGTATCTAGTGTTCATAATTCTATAATATCCTCCTCAATAACGCCCTATCTACAGTTGTATCTAGTGTTCATAATTCTATAATATCCTCCTCAATAACGCCCTATCTATAGCTTAGTTGTATGTTAATAATATATGTGTGTGTTCATTTATCGTCGCTACCATTAGATTTTTGGAGGATAGTGCAATGATACAGACAGAGACCCATTCCAGAGTCTCCTCTGGTTCTTTTACATGCTAATAATCTAACAACACGACAACACAATTTGTACCAAACGACAACACAATTTGTACAACACAATTTGTACCAAACGACAACACAATTTGTACCAAACTACTCAAACTTTAGCGATGATTTTGTAAGTAAATAAAGGGAGGTAAAATACAAAAAACTATAATTTACCACTTGAAGAAACTGAAAGCAAAATGGGCCTTTAATATTGTTGTTTGATGAATATATAACTGAGAAATACCATTAGACACTGGAATAACTGAGATATGTTGTGCATAATGGATGGCTGACAATAAAACTGCAATGTTCAGGATGCAAATCCTAATGGATGCACCTTTTTCATGTCAGTTTATTGTGAAAATCAACTGATATGAGGCTATCAAAACACAGATCATTACCTCCAGAGTAATTTTGACATAATAAAACTGCAAGGATTATTTCTGACGAGATATTAGAAAAGAGTATCCTCCCTTGATTTTTTGTTAAAACAAGACTGACAGAGTAGCTTCCCTTATGTTGTCATATTATACTACACTTCACTTTACAGTGTTCTCAGTGTGCATGTCACCCATGGAGGCACTGAGGTGTGTACATCACACGTGGAGGCACTGAGGTGTGTACATCACCCATGGAGGCACTGAGGTGTGTACATCACACGTGGAGGCACTGAGGTGTGTACATCACCCATGGAGGCACTGAGGTGTGTACATCACCCATGGAGGCACTGAGGTGTGTACATCACCCATGGAGGCACTGAGGTGTGTACATCACCCATGGAGGCACTGAGGTGTGTACATCACACGTGGAGGCACTGAGGTGTGTACATCACCCATGGAGGCACTGAGGTGTGTACATCACCCATGGAGGCACTGAGGGTGGTACATCACACGTGGAGGCACTGAGGTGTGTACATCACCCATGGAGGCACTGAGGTGTGTACATCACCCATGGAGGCACTGAGGTGTGTACATCACCCATGGAGGCACTGAGGTGTGTACATCACCCATGGAGGCACTGAGGTGTGTACATCACACGTGGAGGCACTGAGGTGTGTACATCACACGTGGAGGCACTGAGGTGTGCACATCACCCATGGAGGCACTGAGGTGTGTACATCACCCATGGAGGCACTGAGGTGTGTACATCACCCATGGAGGCACTGAGGTGTGTACATCACACGTGGAGGCACTGAGGTGTGTACATCACCCATGGAGGCACTGAGGTGTGTACATCACCCATGGAGGCACTGAGGTGTGCACATCACACGTGGAGGCACTGAGGTGTGTACATCACCCATGGAGGCACTGAGGTGTGTACATCACCCATGGAGGCACTGAGGTGTGTACATCACCCATGGAGGCACTGAGGTGTGTACATCACCCATGGAGGCACTGAGG
Organism: Archivesica marissinica; assembly: GCA_014843695.1. Lineage (NCBI taxonomy): Eukaryota > Metazoa > Mollusca > Bivalvia > Venerida > Vesicomyidae > Archivesica > Archivesica marissinica. The sequence continues at coordinate 58,260,361 of CM026394.1, read as the reverse complement.
TGTGTACATCACACGTGGAGGCACTGAGGTGTGTACATCACCCATGGAGGCACTGAGGTGTGTACATCACCCATGGAGGCACTGAGGTGTGTACATCACCCATGGAGGCACTGAGGTGTGTACATCACCCATGGAGGCACTGAGGTGTGTACATCACCCATGGAGGCACTGAGGTGTGTACATCACACGTGGAGGCACTGAGGTGTGCACATCACACGTGGAGGCACTGAGGTGTGTACATCACACGTGGAGGCACTGAGGTGTGCACATCACCCATGGAGGCACTGAGGTGTGTACATCACACATGGAGGCACTGAGGTGTGCACATCACACGTGGAGGCACTGAGGTGTGCACATCACACATGGAGGCACTGAGGTGTGTACATCACTCATGGAGGCACTGAGGTGTGTACATCACCCATGGAGGCACTGAGGTGTGTACATCACCCATGGAGGCACTGAGGTGTGCACATCACCCATGGAGGCACTGAGGTGTGTACATCACCCATGGAGGCACTGAGGTGTGTACATCACCCATGGAGGCACCTAGGTGTGTACATCACCCATGGAGGCACTGGGGTGTGTATGTCACCCATGGAGGCACTGAGGTGTGTATGTCACACATGGAGGCGCCTAGGTGTGTACATCACCCATGGAGGCACTGAGGTGTGCACATCACACATGGAGGCACTGAGGTGTGCACATCACACGTGGAGGCACTGAGGTGTATACATCACCCATGGAGGCACCTAGGTGTGTACATCACCCATGGAGGCACTGAGGTGTGCACATCACACGTGGAGGCACTGAGGTGTGCACATCACCCATGGAGGCACTGAGGTGTGCACATCACCCATGGAGGCACTGAGGTGTGCACATCACACGTGGAGGCACTGAGGTGTGCACACCACCCATGGAGGCACTGAGGTGTGTACATCACCCATGGAGGCACTGAGGTATGTATGTCACCCATGGAGGAACCGAGGTGTGCATGTCACACATGGAGGCACTGAGGTGTGTACATCACCCATGGAGGCACCGAGGTGTGCACGTCAACAATGGAGGCACTGAGGTGTGTACATCACCCATGGAGGCACCGAGGTGTGCACGTCAACAATGGAGGCACTGAGGTGTGTACATCATCCATGGAGGCACCGAGGTGTGCACATCAACAATGGAGGCACTGAGGTGTGTACATCACACGTGGAGGCACTGAGGTGTGTACATCACACATGGAGGCACTGAGGTGTGTACATCACACATGGAGGCACTGAGGTGTGTACGTCACCCATGGAGGCACTGAGGTGTGTACATCACACATGGAGGCACTGAGGTGTGTACGTCACCCATGGAGGCACTGAGGTGTGTACATCACACATGGAGGCACTGAGGTTTGCATGTCACACATGGAGCCACTGCGTCGAAAATGGGGACAGACTTGCCATGCACATTATAGCTTTGGTAGGGCAGACCGTAATAAACTAAAATATATGGTGATAATATGTGGTAATGTGTGGATTGATAATGATGGTCTATAACAAATGTCTACACAAGTGTGAAACAGACAGAAGATATTTAATGTATGTGTATTGATAATGTATGTGGTATTGGTAATGTATGTGGTATTGATAATGTATGTGGTATTGGTAATGTATGTGTGGTATTGGTAATGTATGTGGTGTTGATAATGTATGTGGTATTGGTAATGTATGTGGTATTGATAATGTATGTGGTATTGGTAATGTATGTGGTATTGATAATGTATGTGGTATTGGTAATGTATGTGGTATTGATAATGTATGTGGTATTGGTAATGTATGTGGTATTGGTAATGTATGTGGTATTGATAACGGTGTCAAGAGGTGTTTCTATGTATATATGGTGCATAGAGGAATAAATCAAATAACAAACAAACATCCTAACTCAGGGACACAATTAAGAACTTCCCGGGACATTCTGGCATATCATAGAACTTCCCGGGACATATAAGCTAGCATTTTTGTGGGGTTCCAGCAGGAATCCAATAACAGACTGACTTATGCACACTTGTCAGCATGCTGACAAGAATTCACTCCCAATGTCAATAAACATCAGTAACATAGAGCACTCCTGTCAGTAACACAACGCTACTCATGAACTAGATTCCAAAAATATTAATATGATGGTGAGTACTGATAGGGGAATTCCTTGTATATATTTTATCCACAGTAGTCAGAGGTGGCTAAGGAGGCAGCATGAATTAATTGCTGGTTGACAATTCTCCAATATTTATATGGCCATAGTTTAAACTTTATATGTTTTACAACGATTGCGAAGCAAGTTCTAACAACTTATATTAATCACTTTCGTTGGCACGGATGAAAGCATATTGGTGGTCATTCGTGTGGGAGGAAACCGGAGTACCCGGAGAAAACCCACCTGTCCGATCTGACGACCACCATACTATCTCACATACTTCCCGGTCCGAGGATCGAACCCGGGTTGCATTGGTGAGAAGCGAGCGTGCTAACCACTGCGCTAATCGGACAGCCAATTTATACGGAATACCTTGTTACAACACAATTCTAATGAAATTACATAAAATATTTGACTGTGTTTTTCTCCACTAATGTGCAAAGAGCTAAGCGGATGTTGTGATAGCGTCGTGATATGCGTTCGCTGGAGTTCGAGCCCCGCTGGAGCCGTTGCAATTGTGCCCTTAGGAAAGGCATTTATATTCCACATTGCCTCTTCTCTCTCCATTGTGGCGATGGATTCCATCAGGAATGAGGTCTCGAGAGTGATTAATATAAGTTGTAAGAATTTGTTTCGCAATTGAGCTAAAATGTGTATAAACGAGTCAAGCAAGTACAACACATTACTTTTTTTTGTAGCCACAAGGTAAAGATTTGGTGTTTTTGCGATTTTGTTTCACTGGTAACATTCTCAAATTTCATGATGAAAAAAATAAATATTACTTGATTTAACTAATGAGTAACAATATGTTACCTAAATTAGTGAATAAAAATATTGTGTTACCTAATTAGTTAATAGAAATACTATGCTACCTAATTAGTTATTAAAAATATTATGTTACGTAATTAGTGAGTGAATAAAAAATATTATGTTACCTAATTAGTTAATAAAAATATTATGTTACCCAATTAGTTAATAAAAATATTATGTTACCTAATTAGTGAGTGAATAAAACTATGTTACTGAATTAGTGAAAAAGAAAATGACATACCTAATTGGCCAATAAGATATTTAGCACACGCTCTGTATTTTATTATCAGAATTCACAATCAATATTAGTGCTATATTGGCCAAATTTGAGGCAGACAGACCCAACCATTCAACACAAAATTATTATTTTCATCAGCACATATTAATGAATCACTTATTATCTAAGAATGACGTATGAACGATAGCACAATACATAGCATAATACCTTATGGTAGTCTATGTACATATATGGTAGTCTATGTATGATAGTCTATGTACAATGTATGGTACAATGTATGGTAGTCTATGTACATGTATGGTAGTCTATGTACAATGTATGGTAGTCTATGTACAATGTATGGTAGTCTATGTACAATGTATGGTAGTCTATGTACAATGTATGGTAGTCTATGTACAATGTATGGTAGTCTATGTACAATGTATGGTAGTCTATGTACAATGTATGGTAGTCTATGTACAATGTATGGTAGTCTATGTACAATGTATGGTACAATGTATGGTAGTATATGTACAATGTATGGTAGTCTATGTACAATGTATGGTAGTCTATGTACAATGTATGGTAGTCTATGTACAATGTATGGTAGTCTATGTACAATGTATGGTAGTCTATGTACAATGTATGGTAGTCTATGTACAATGTATGGTACAATGTATGGTAGTATATGTACAATGTATGGTAGTCTATGTACAATGTATGGTAGTCTATGTACAATGTATGGTAGTCTATGTACAATGTATGGTAGTCTATGTACAATGTATGGTACAATGTATGGTAGTATATGTACAATGTATGGTAGTCTATGTACAATGTATGGTAGTATATGTACAATGTATGGTACAATGTATGGTAGTATATGTACAATGTATGGTAGTCTATGTACAATGTATGGTAGTATATGTACAATGTATGGTAGTCTATGTACAATGTATGGTAGTCTATGTACAATGTATGGTAGTCTATGTACAATGTATGGTAGTCTATGTACAATGTATGGTAGTCTATGTACAATGTATGGTAGTCTATGTACAATGTATGGTAGTCTATGTACAATGTATGGTAGTCTATGTACAATGTATGGTAGTCTATGTACAATGTATGGTACAATGTATGGTAGTCTATGTACAATGTATGGTAGTCTATGTACAATGTATGGTAGTCTATGTACAATGTATGGTAGTCTATGTACAATGTATGGTAGTCTATGTATGGTAGTCTATGTACATGTATGGTAGTCTATGTACAATGTATGGTAGTCTATGTACAATGTATGGTAGTCTATGTACAATGTATGGTAGTCTATGTACAATGTATGGTAGTCTATGTACAATGTATGGTAGTCTATGTACAATGTATGGTAGTCTATGTACAATGTATGGTAGTCTATGTACAATGTATGGTAGTCTATGTACAATGTATGGTAGTCTATGTATGATATGCTATGTACATGTATGGTAGTCTATGTACAATGTATGGTAGTCTATGTACAATGTATGGTAGTCTATGTACAATGTATGGTAGTCTATGTACAATGTATGGTAGTATATGTACAATGTATGGTAGTCTATGTACAATGTATGGTAGTCTATGTATGATAGTCTATGTACATGTATGGTAGTCTATGTACAATGTATGGTAGTCTATGTACAATGTATGGTAGCCTATGTACAATGTATGGTAGTCTATGTACAATGTATGGTAGTCTATGTATGATAGTCTATGTACATGTATGGTAGTCTATGTACAATGTATGGTAGTCTATGTACAATGTATGGTAGTCTATGTACAATGTATGGTAGTCTATGTACAATGTATGGTAGTCTATGTACAATGTATGGTAGTCTATGTACAATGTATGGTAGTCTATGTATGATAGTCTATGTACATGTATGGTAGTCTATGTACAATGTATGGTAGTCTATGTACAATGTATGGTAGTCTATGTACAATGTATGGTAGTCTATGTACAATGTATGGTAGTCTATGTACAATGTAGTCTATGTACAATGTATGGTAGTCTATGTACAATGTATGGTAGTCTATGTACAATGTATGGTAGTCTATGTACAATGTATGTCAGCACACTTTTATATGACATCCTATATACATATTGGTTATAAGTAACGGTTAACACTGTCAATTACAGACAACAGCATAGATATAAAAAAATATATATACATATATAAGAGATACAGGGGGGGGGGAGGGTAAATGTATATACATAGGGTAAGTGTATATATATAACAGATACAGGAGGGGTAAGTGTGTGTGTATATATATATATATATATATAACAGATACGTGTAGCGGACAGATAATAGATAACTTGGTGACATGAGAAACACATAGTGCACAGAGAGACGCTAGTAGTAAGATGGCACGTCACGACTTACTTACCACACTGTACCCGCGGGGACGTTCATACTGAAACATATTGCAAAATTAACACAAGACAGACAAATCATAGTATTATTTCATATAATATTCTTTTCTGGACTACCACAATCAATATGCCAGCTGTTAGAATGAATTGTGTGTTTGTGTGTTTTACGTTTAATTTATCATCGCTACCGGTTGCCCATTTGGGCGACTGGCAGTGTGTGTTTTACGTTTATTTATCGTCACTACCGGTTGCCCATTTGGGCGACTGGCAGTGTGTGTTTTACGTTTATTTATCGTCGCTACCGGTTGCCCATTTGGGCGACTGGCAGTGTGTGTTTTACGTCTATTTATCGTCGCTACCGTTGCCCATATGAGCGACACCTCCTGAAGATATTAGTCATTTTAGATTATGGAGGATAGTGCATGATACAGACAGATACCCATTCCAGAGTCTCCTCTGGTTCTTTTACGTGCACAGTGTAAAGCACTGACATGAGACCTCGGTTTAACGTCCCATCTGAAAGACTGTTAATTTTATTATGGTCAGACGGGGGATCGAACCTGGGATCCCTGGATTACCAGTCCAGTGTGTTACCACTGGACTACAGGTCCGTCTGTACAAGATGAGGATGTTTTAAACTGCAACATATTGCAATATTTTCAGTAACAGCCATTTCAGAATTTTAACTTAATATTCTTTCATCAACAACCTTATAGCAAGCAATTTGGTAGCTAGGCTTAAAGTCAGGGTTCATTCCAGGTCAGAATAAATTTCAACAAAATATGGTTAAAATGCACAGTATGACCATTAAATACAACATTTGAATAGAATGAGTGCTTCATAATGGGCAATGGATGCGCGTTCGCTTCATGTGCGCGTTCGCTTCATGTGCGAAAGGTCTGGAGTTCTAGCCCTGCTGGAGCCAATACGATTGTGCCCTTAGGGAATTGTATCTTACTGAACACAATTTTGTATGAAAATTGTAAAAAAAAAATTGAAAAAAAATATTTTTAAGGAGAAGTCAGGGTCCCTAGG
>CM026394.1:58114661-58252717 GCA_014843695.1 Archivesica marissinica | reverse complement strand
TATGTACAATGTATGGTAGTCTATGTACAATGTATGGTAGTCTATGTACAATGTATGGTAGTCTATGTACAATGTATGGTAGTCTATGTACAATGTATGGTAGTCTATGTACAATGTATGGTAGTCTATGTATGATATGCTATGTACATGTATGGTAGTCTATGTACAATGTATGGTAGTCTATGTACAATGTATGGTAGTCTATGTACAATGTATGGTAGTCTATGTACAATGTATGGTAGTATATGTACAATGTATGGTAGTCTATGTACAATGTATGGTAGTCTATGTATGATAGTCTATGTACATGTATGGTAGTCTATGTACAATGTATGGTAGTCTATGTACAATGTATGGTAGCCTATGTACAATGTATGGTAGTCTATGTACAATGTATGGTAGTCTATGTATGATAGTCTATGTACATGTATGGTAGTCTATGTACAATGTATGGTAGTCTATGTACAATGTATGGTAGTCTATGTACAATGTATGGTAGTCTATGTACAATGTATGGTAGTCTATGTACAATGTATGGTAGTCTATGTACAATGTATGGTAGTCTATGTATGATAGTCTATGTACATGTATGGTAGTCTATGTACAATGTATGGTAGTCTATGTACAATGTATGGTAGTCTATGTACAATGTATGGTAGTCTATGTACAATGTATGGTAGTCTATGTACAATGTAGTCTATGTACAATGTATGGTAGTCTATGTACAATGTATGGTAGTCTATGTACAATGTATGGTAGTCTATGTACAATGTATGTCAGCACACTTTTATATGACATCCTATATACATATTGGTTATAAGTAACGGTTAACACTGTCAATTACAGACAACAGCATAGATATAAAAAAATATATATACATATATAAGAGATACAGGGGGGGGGGAGGGTAAATGTATATACATAGGGTAAGTGTATATATATAACAGATACAGGAGGGGTAAGTGTGTGTGTATATATATATATATATATATAACAGATACGTGTAGCGGACAGATAATAGATAACTTGGTGACATGAGAAACACATAGTGCACAGAGAGACGCTAGTAGTAAGATGGCACGTCACGACTTACTTACCACACTGTACCCGCGGGGACGTTCATACTGAAACATATTGCAAAATTAACACAAGACAGACAAATCATAGTATTATTTCATATAATATTCTTTTCTGGACTACCACAATCAATATGCCAGCTGTTAGAATGAATTGTGTGTTTGTGTGTTTTACGTTTAATTTATCATCGCTACCGGTTGCCCATTTGGGCGACTGGCAGTGTGTGTTTTACGTTTATTTATCGTCACTACCGGTTGCCCATTTGGGCGACTGGCAGTGTGTGTTTTACGTTTATTTATCGTCGCTACCGGTTGCCCATTTGGGCGACTGGCAGTGTGTGTTTTACGTCTATTTATCGTCGCTACCGTTGCCCATATGAGCGACACCTCCTGAAGATATTAGTCATTTTAGATTATGGAGGATAGTGCATGATACAGACAGATACCCATTCCAGAGTCTCCTCTGGTTCTTTTACGTGCACAGTGTAAAGCACTGACATGAGACCTCGGTTTAACGTCCCATCTGAAAGACTGTTAATTTTATTATGGTCAGACGGGGGATCGAACCTGGGATCCCTGGATTACCAGTCCAGTGTGTTACCACTGGACTACAGGTCCGTCTGTACAAGATGAGGATGTTTTAAACTGCAACATATTGCAATATTTTCAGTAACAGCCATTTCAGAATTTTAACTTAATATTCTTTCATCAACAACCTTATAGCAAGCAATTTGGTAGCTAGGCTTAAAGTCAGGGTTCATTCCAGGTCAGAATAAATTTCAACAAAATATGGTTAAAATGCACAGTATGACCATTAAATACAACATTTGAATAGAATGAGTGCTTCATAATGGGCAATGGATGCGCGTTCGCTTCATGTGCGCGTTCGCTTCATGTGCGAAAGGTCTGGAGTTCTAGCCCTGCTGGAGCCAATACGATTGTGCCCTTAGGGAATTGTATCTTACTGAACACAATTTTGTATGAAAATTGTAAAAAAAAAATTGAAAAAAAATATTTTTAAGGAGAAGTCAGGGTCCCTAGGGTGACTATTTCGCCCACATCGCCCTCTAGAATGATCCCTGGTCTATACAGGGTACAGCAGCTGTGAGCTATCTTAGATTAAATGGGATATATATATGTAAACGGTGTCAGTCTATACAGGATACAGAAGTTGTGAGCTATCTTAGGTTATATGGGATATATATGTAAACTGTGTCAGTCTATACAGGGTACAGCAGCTGTGAGCTATCTTAGGTTATATGGGATATATATGTAAACTGTGTCAGTCTATACAGGATACAGAAGTTGTGAGCTATCTTAGGTTATATGGGATATATATGTAAACTGTGTCAGTCTATACAGGGTACAGCAGCTGTGAGCTATCTTAGGTTATATGGGATATATATGTAAACTGTGTCAGTCTATACAGGATACAGAAGTTGTGAGCTATCTTAGGTTATATGGGATATATATGTAAACTGTGTCAGTCTATACAGGATACAGAAGTTGTGAGCTATCTTAGGTTATATGGGATATATATGTAAACTGTGTCAGTCTATACAGGATACAGAAGTTGTGAGCTATCTTAGGTTATATGGGATATATATGCAAACTGTGTGAAGCTGAATTGCAGTTTTATTCTTTAGATGAATATTGAAATACTTGATATGTCTTGAGTTCAATACAACACATGGTCGCTGGCACACGTGTATCGGCTGCACGCACACTATTGTATCTGATAGAAAAATGGCCACTTACAGCTGGTGTGTATAATATACTAAATATAATATAAAACAATCGCCGATACTTTATTAACCCATTCAACACCAAGTAACTGACATGGATATTTTTAGACCAATAAATGAATAAGAAAATTACATTTGGACCAGTTCATTTATTAAAATGGGTAATTTTGTCTAAAAATAGTAATATTACTGGCAAAAAGTGTAGATCCTGATGAGACGGCTCGTTACGAGCCGGCTCATCTGGATCTACACTTTTTGTAAGCCTATTTAGAGGTCTGCGGTGTTGAAAGGGTTAATTGGCACTAAAAATTGGACAGTAACAATCAGGTTTAAATTTGTAGACACAACTATTAACCCATTTCATTCTGGATACCGTTCAAACAGTATTTGCAAAGAATATAGAGCCAGATCAACTGCCACAGAACGTTCCGTCTGATCAGGCTCTATGCTGTTTGCTATTCAGATGATCTTGCTAAGACACTTGGCTATGTAGCAAACAACATAGATCCTGATCAGTATGCAGCGTTGCGCTGTAACTGATCTGGATCTATGTTGTTAGCAAAAGCCTTTAAATGTATCCAGAATGAAATGGGTTAAAGGACCAAAGGTTGTTGTTTTGCTAGAGGGGCCTGGGCATGCTGCCCCAGGAAATATTTAGAATCCTAGAACATCAATGGTGTATGCACTCTGACATATCTAAATGTATGTCTAAAGCCCGGTTTCCATGAAGCGTACTTTATACGCGCCTATTTTGTCAGCGCTACTTTAGTCGGCGCGTACGTGCGGTGAAAGTCGTTTCAATGTAAACGGATATTACTAGCAGCTTTTATTATTATACGCGAGCGGATTTCGGTCATAAATTAAAAATGGCGATGTCTAAGTGACTCGTACTTTCACAGTTACGAGAACAACTAGATGCGGACGATATGTTGTTTGCCTTGCTTCTGAAGTAGACACAGTTAAATAAAAGGCAACACAGATTTTAGGTGCATCAAATAGTGCAGAAAAGGGAGACATTTGGTGCATATTACCATTTGTAGTCTGGCAGGGATGTGTTAACTTTTCGTTGATTTCTAAATTTCATTTTGATTATTTGTTCAATTATTGACAATAATAAATTGCCTCATGAGTAAATGATGGAAAGGACGTCATTTCCTATGACAGATTATATAAACTATTTAATTATCGCTTGAAAGCGCGTACAAAATTCGCTACTCGAGGCGAATTTTGTCTGCGCGTATAATAATCACCACAAACCCAAAAAAAAAAACAAAAAAACCCCCCACACCAACAAAAGCCACGCTAAAAACGCTCCGAATACACGCTTCATGGAAACGGGGCTTAATGGATAATCAAATTTCGATATTTTCAGAGATATGACTTTTTATGTTGTGCAGAATGTATGTGGTCTACAATCCAGCTCGTCATACCCCCACCCGCCCCCCCACTACAGTTTTTATTGCATAGCCTTATAGTAGCTACATGCCTGACAGCATAAACTTCCTATTTACTGACAGGCTGTTACCCACATCAATAAATCACAATATAGGATTCATTCTAAGAACAACATTTAGTTTAGTTTATACAAATTTATTTTAGCTCGCGGGGCTCGAACTCCGGACCTTTCGCACCTGAAGCGAACGCGCATCCACTGCGCTATCACGACTTCCACAATATTTACAAGACACAATTAGCACATCAATAAATCACAATTCATTCCACCAACAATATTTCCATGACATAATCCCCCCCCCCAATAATCACAATATTTAAGTATTCATCACCAACAATATTTCTCTGACATAATCCCCCCCCCCAATAATCACAATATTTAAGTATTCATCACCAACAATATTTCTCTGACATAATCCCCCCTCCAATAATGACAATATTTAAGTATTCATCACCAACAATATTTCCATGGACATAATCCCCCCCCAATAATCACAATATTTAAGTATTCATCACCAACAATATTTCCCTGACATAATCCCCCTCACATATTGAAGGATCCATTCCACCAAACAAATTCCCCAGACATAAGTCTGCCCCCCCCCCCCGGTCAATAAAACCCATTATTTATTACCAATAATATATCCCTGGCATAAATCACTTCCTCAACAATAAATCCCAATATAGAAGGATTTATTCCACCAACAATATTTACCAGACATACCCCCCCCACCCACCACAATAATCCCAATAGAAAGGATCATTCCACCAACAATATTTACCAGACATACCCCCCCCCCCCCACCACCAACAATAATCCCAATATAGAAGGATTCATTCCACCAACAATATTTACCAGACATACCCCCCTACCACCACCAACAATAATCCCAATATAGAAGGATTCATTCCACCAACAATATTTACCAGACATACCCCCCACCACCACCACCAACAATAAATCCCAATATAGAAGGATTTATTCCACCAACAATATTTCCCAGACATACCCCCCCCCCCCCCCCACCACCAACCAACAATAAATCCCAATATAGAAGGATTTATTCCACCAACAATATTTACCAGACATACCCCCCCCCCCACCACCACCATCAATAATCCCAATATAGAATTCATTCCACCAACAATATTTACCAGACATACCCCCCCCCCCACCACCACCAACAAAATCCCAATATAGAAGTTTCATTCCACCAACAATATTTCCCAGACATAAGTCCCTTATCACTCACTGTCTTAAGTCACAATATAAATATAATAATATAATAATAAATAAATATAATTTCCCACATAAATATTTACCATTTCAAATGAATCACCACATATATTTTTCCAAATACCAAGGTATATATATATTATATGTGTACGTCTGAGCATCAACTGTTTACAATATTGAGATACATGCCTTTTGTTATATATGGTGTAGTATCAATTTTATATCCATACGTCGGATCAATATCATGCTGGTTTATTTCATTGAACCTTTGATTTCTCGCCACATTGGTGCACCATAAAGTAGCGCCAATATTCAATATCAGTTGAATCAGATACAGAATTCTACATAACATTTATCATTAGAAGATTATATATTTGTAAAACACCGCATTAAAGCATTAAATGTTAAAGCTCTACATCGCTATTGCATTTCCTTTGATGAATGTATAACTATGCCCTGTTTGCATCTATTTTCATATGAATTTCTTCACTGATGATATGCAGCTAACATGTGTACTTGAAATTACGGGCATGCAAATTAGCACTGGAGCAGCATTTCTTTGAATATTAAAGGCATGTCTTATGGTTTATCATCATACACTGCTCAAAGAATGATCTAATTACAAGGTCTGGAACACGGCACAAATCTCACCTACCGGTAAATACATTTCAATGCAAAGTGTGTTATTCATTGAAAAGAATAAATAATGTAAATATAAATAATTAGGTTAATAGTTTCCATCGGGGTATGAACTACATTGGGCGTGTTTAAAGTTAGAGTGGATGCCTTCAGCCTCCACACTTCAAACACGCACAATGTAGTTCATACCCCACAGTCTCCACGCTAACCATACACATACCCAATGTAGTTCATACACAACAGCATCCACGCTAACCGTACACATACCCAATGTAGTTCATACCCCACAGCCTCCACGCTAACCTTACACATACCCAATGTAGTTCATACCCCACAGCCTCCATGCTAACCTTACACATACCCAATGTAGTTCATACCCCACAGCCTCCATGCTAACCTTACACATACCCAATGTAGTTCATACCCCACAGTCTCCACGTTAACCGTACACATACCCAATGTAGTTCATACCCCACAGCCTCCATGCTAACCTTACACATACCCAATGTAGTTCATACCCTGATGGAAACTATTAACCTGCACGTCCACCTACGGAGCGGGAGGTCAAAAGTTCAAATCTCGTCAGGGTTTCGTTCTGATATGGCCGGTTGGTGAGCTGCCAGCTAGTTAAATAATGGTTACTGATTGCCTACCAGCCTGGCGTCTGGCATACAAGCATAGGATTCGGGAAGTACTGATGTTCATAACAAGAGGTGTCTCATAAGTCAGAAATGGCTGGCCCTTTAAATACGGGTGACAAACTCTTTACTTTATTTCAACTTATATTAATCACTCTCGAGACCGCATTCCTGATGGAATCCATCGCCACGATGGAGAGAGAAGAGGCAACGTGGAATTTAAATGCCTTGCCTAAGGGCGCAATCATAACGGCTCGAGCGGGGCTCGAACTCCAGACATTTTGCACCTAGAGCGAATGCGCATCCACTATACTATCACGACTTCCATGAAATATAATTTGATCATTCACTGAAATAAATAAATATCCTCTTAACAATAAATGCCAGTTCATCTACCACCATCAACATGTTGTCTGTATTGACATTGAACCCTGTCATATACTGGTCATAAACAAGAGAGTAGAACAGTTCAATGCACCATCATGTGGGCAGATTGACCTGATCTTTGTTGTACATTCACACCACATGGTCAATTACCAGACAGCAAGTTCAACAATGTGTATAAGGCCATGCAGGTGCCTCTGCACAATACATAGACTCCTATCACAAGGATGTATTTATTGTTTTATACACACTTGACATACAAGATGGCGGTGTGCCGAAGGTCACACAGTATTTTGTCATGTAATCACGTGGTATTTGGTCATGTAATCACATGGTATTTGGTCATGTAATCACATGGTATTTGGTCATGTAATCACATGGTATTTGGTCACGTGGTATTTGGTCATGTAATCACATGGTATTTGGTCACATGGTATTTGGTCATGTAATCACATGGTATTTGGTCATGTAATCACATGGTATTTGGTCATGTAATCACATGGTATTTGGTCATGTAATCACATGGTATTTGGTCACATGGTATTTGGTCATGTAATCACATGGTATTTGGTAATGTAATCACATGGTATTTGGTCACATGGTATTTGGTCATGTAATCACATGGTATTTGGTCACATGGTATTTGGTCATGTAATCACATGGTATTTGGTCACATGGTATTTGGTCATGTAATCACATGGTATTTGGTCATGTGGTATTTGGTCACATGGTATTTGGTCATGTAATCACATGGTATTTGGTCATGTAATCACATGGTATTTGGTCACATGGTATTTGGTCATGTAATCACATGGTATTTGGTCATGTAATCACATGGTATTTGGTCATGTATGGTATTTGGTCACATGGTATTTGGTCATGTAATCACATGGTATTTGGTTATGTAATCACATGGTATTTGGTCACATGGTATTGGTCATGTGTATTTGGTCATGTAATCACATGGTATTTGGTCAGTGGTATTTGGTCACTGGTATTTGGTCACGTGGTATTTGGTCACATGGTATTTGGTCACATGGTATTTGGTCATGTGGTATTTGGTCATGTGGTATTTGGTCACATGGTATTTGGTCACATGGTATTTGGTCATGTGGTATTTGGTCACATGGTATTTGGTCATGTGGTATTTGGTCACATGGTATTTGGTCACATGGTATTTGGTCATGTGGTATTTGGTCACATGGTATTTGGTCACATGGTATTTGGTCATGTAATCACATGGTATTTGGTCACATGGTATTTGGTCACGTGGTATTTGGTCACATGGTATTTGGTCATGTGGTATTTGGTCACATGGTATTTCGTCATGTAATCACATGGTATTTGGTCACGTGGTATTTGGTCATGTGGTATTTGGTCATGTGGTATTTGGTCACGTGGTATTTGGTCATGTTATCACATGGTATTGGTCATGTGGTATTTGGTCACATGGTATTTGGTCATGTTATCACATGGTATTGGTCATGTGGTATTTGGTCACATGGTATTTGGTCATGTTCACATGGTATTTGGTCATGTGGTATTGGTCACATGGTATTTGGTCATGTGGTATTTGGTCATGTTATCACATGGTATTTGGTCACATGGTATTTGGTCATGTGGTATTTGGTCACGTGGTATTTGGTCATGTTATCACATGGTATTTGGTCACATGGTATTTGGTCACATGGTATTTGGTCACATGTATTGGTCACATGGTATTTGGTCACATGGTATGGTCATGTGTATTTGGTCACATGGTATTTGGTCATGTTATCACATGGTATTTGGTCACATGGTATTTGGTCACATGTTATTTGGTCACGTGGTATTTGGTCACATGGGTATTTGGTCACATGGTCACATGGTATTTGGTCACATGGTATTTGGTCATGTGGTATTTGGTCACATGGTATTTGGTCATGTTATCACATGGTATTTGGTCACTTGGTATTTGGTCACATGGTATTTGGTCACGTGGTATTTGGTCACATGGTATTTGGTCACGTGGTATTTGGTCACGTGGTATTTGGTCACATGGTATTTGATCACATGGTATTTGGTCACATGGTATTTGGTCACATGGTATTTGGTCACGTGGTATTTGGTCATGTGGTATTTGGTCACATGGTATTTGGTCATGTATCACATGGTATTTAGTCACGTGGTATTTGGTCATGTTTCACATGGTATTTGGTCACATGGTATTTGGTCACGTGGTATTTGTTCATGTGGTATTTGGTCACATGGTATTTGGTCATGTTATCACATGGTATTTGGTCACATGGTATTTGGTCACATGGTATTTGGTCACGTGGTATTTGGTCACATGGTATTTGGTCACATGGTATTTGGTCACATGGTATTTGGTCACATGGTATTTGGTCACGTGGTGTTTGGTCACATGGTATTTGGTCATGTGGTATTTGGTCACATGGTATTTGGTCACATGGTATTTGGTCACATGGTATTTGGTCACGTGGTGTTTGGTCACATGGTATTTGGTCATGTGGTATTTGGTCATGTGGTATTTGGTCATGTGGTATTTGGTCACATGGTATTTGGTCACGTGGTATTTGGTCATGTTATCACATGGTATTTGGTCACGTGGTATTTGGTCACATTTTGGTCACATGGTATTTGGTCACGTGGTATTTGGTCACATTTTGGTCACATGGTATTTGGTCACATGGTATTTGGTCACGTGGTATTTGGTCATGTGGTATTTGGTCACGTGGTATTTGGTCACATGGTATTTGGTCACGTGGTGTTTGGTCACGTGGTATTTGGTCATGTGGTATTTGGTCATGTTATCACATGGTATTTGGTCACATGGTATTTGGTCATGTGGTGTTTGGTCACGTGGTGGTTGGTCACATGGTATTTGGTCACATGGTATTTGGTCACATGGTATTTGGTCACGTGGTATTTGGTCATGTTGTATTTGGTCACATGGTATTTGGTCACATGGTATTTGGTCACATGGTATTTGGTCACGTGGTGTTTGGTCACATGGTATTTGGTCATGTGGTATTTGGTCATGTGGTATTTGGTCATGTGGTATTTGGTCACATGGTATTTGGTCACGTGGTATTTGGTCATGTGGTATTTGGTCACATGGTATTTGGTCACGTGGTATTTGGTCACATGGGTATTTGGTCACATGGTATTTGGTCACGTGGTATTTGGTCACGTGGTATTTGGTCATGTGGTATTTGGTCACGTGGTATTTGGTCACATGGTATTTGGTCACGTGGTGTTTGGTCACGTGGTATTTGGTCATGTGGTATTTGGTCATGTTATCACATGGTATTTGGTCACGTGATGTTTGGTCACATGGTATTTGGTCATGTGGTGTTTGGTCACGTGGTGGTTGGTCACATGGTATTTGGTCACATGGTATTTGGTCACATGGTATTTGGTCACGTGGTATTTGGTCATGTTGTATTTGGTCACATGGTATTTGGTCACATGGTATTTGGTCACATGGTATTTGGTCACATGGTATTTGGTCACATGGTATTTGGTCACGTGGTGTTTGGTCACATGGTATTTGGTCATGTGGTATTTGGTCATGTGGTATTTGGTCATGTGGTATTTGGTCACATGGTATTTGGTCACGTGGTATTTGGTCATGTGGTATTTGGTCACATGGTATTTGGTCACGTGGTATTTGGTCACATGGGTATTTGGTCACATGGTCACATGGTATTTGGTCACTTGGTATTTGGTCACATGGTATTTGGTCACGTGGTATTTGGTCACATGGTATTTGGTCACGTGGTATTTGGTCACATGGTATTTGATCACATGGTATTTGGTCACATGGTATTTGGTCACATGGAATTTGGTCATGTGGTATTTGGTCATGTGGTATTTGGTCACGTGGTATTTGGTCATGTTATCACATGGTATTTAGTCAGGTGGTATTTGGTCATGTTATCACATGGTATTTGGTCACATGGTATTTGGTCACGTGGTATTTGTTCATGTGGTATTTGGTCACATGGTATTTGGTCATGTGGTATTTGTTCATGTGGTATTTGGTCACATGGTATTTGGTCATGTTATCACATGGTATTTGGTCACATGGTATTTGGTCACATGGTATTTGGTCACGTGGTATTTGGTCACATGGTATTTGGTCACATGGTATTTGGTCACATGGTATTTGGTCACGTGGTGTTTGGTCACATGGTATTTGGTCATGTGGTATTTGGTCACATGGTATTTGGTCACATGGTATTTGGTCACATGGTATTTGGTCACGTGGTGTTTGGTCACATGGTATTTGGTCATGTGGTATTTGGTCATGTGGTATTTGGTCATGTGGTATTTGGTCACATGGTATTTGGTCACGTGGTATTTGGTCATGTTATCACATGGTATTTGGTCACGTGGTATTTGGTCACATTTTGGTCACATGGTATTTGGTCACGTGGTATTTGGTCACATTTTGGTCACATGGTATTTGGTCACATGGTATTTGGTCACGTGGTATTTGGTCATGTGGTATTTGGTCATGTATTTGGTCACGTGGTATTTGGTCACATGGTATTTGGTCACGTGGTGTTTGGTCACGTGGTATTTGGTCATGTGGTATTTGGTCATGTGGTATTTGGTCACGTGGTATTTGGTCACATGGTATTTGGTCACGTGGTGTTTGGTCACGTGGTATTTGGTCATGTGGTATTTGGTCATGTTATCACATGGTATTTGGTCACGTGATGTTTGGTCACATGGTATTTGGTCATGTGGTGTTTGGTCACGTGGTGGTTGGTCACATGGTATTTGGTCACATGGTATTTGGTCACATGGTATTTGGTCACATGGTATTTGGTCACGTGGTATTTGGTCATGTTGTATTTGGTCACATGGTATTTGGTCACATGGTATTTGGTCACATGGTATTTGGTCACATGGTATTTGGTCACGTGGTGTTTGGTCACATGGTATTTGGTCATGTGGTATTTGGTCATGTGGTATTTGGTCATGTGGTATTTGGTCACATGGTATTTGGTCACGTGGTATTTGGTCATGTGGTATTTGGTCACATGGTATTTGGTCACGTGGTATTTGGTCACATGGGTATTTGGTCACATGGTCACATGGTATTTGGTCACATGGTATTTGGTCACATGGTATTTGGTCACATGGTATTTGGTCACGTGGTATTTGGTCACGTGGTATTTGGTCACGTGGTATTTGGTCACATGGTATTTGATCACATGGTATTTGGTCACATGGTATTTGGTCATGTGGTATTTGGTCATGTGGTATTTGGTCACGTGGTATTTGGTCATGTTATCACATGGTATTTAGTCACGTGGTATTTGGTCATGTTATCACATGGTATTTGGTCACATGGTATTTGGTCACGTGGTATTTGTTCATGTGGTATTTGGTCACATGGTATTTGGTCATGTGGTATTTGTTCATGTGGTATTTGGTCACATGGTATTTGGTCATGTTATCACATGGTATTTGGTCACATGGTATTTGGTCACATGGTATTTGGTCACGTGGTATTTGGTCACATGGTATTTGGTCACATGGTATTTGGTCACGTGGTGTTTGGTCACATGGTATTTGGTCATGTGGTATTTGGTCACATGGTATTTGGTCACATGGTATTTGGTCACATGGTATTTGGTCACGTGGTGTTTGGTCACACATGGTATTTGGTCATGTGGTATTTGGTCATGTGGTATTTGGTCATGTGGTATTTGGTCACATGGTATTTGGTCACGTGGTATTTGGTCATGTTATCACATGGTATTTGGTCACGTGGTATTTGGTCACATTTTGGTCACATGGTATTTGGTCACGTGGTATTTGGTCACATTTTGGTCACATGGTATTTGGTCACATGGTATTTGGTCACGTGGTATTTGGTCATGTGGTATTTGGTCACGTGGTATTTGGTCACATGGTATTTGGTCACGTGGTGTTTGGTCACGTGGTATTTGGTCATGTGGTATTTGGTCATGTTATCACATGGTATTTGGTCACGTGATGTTTGGTCACATGGTATTTGGTCATGTGGTGTTTGGTCACGTGGTGTTTGGTCACATGGTATTTGGTCACATGGTATTTGGTCACATGGTATTTGGTCACATGGTATTTGGTCACGTGGTATTTGGTCATGTTGTATTTGGTCACATGGTATTTGGTCACATGGTATTTGGTCACGTGGTGTTTGGTCACATGGTATTTGGTCATGTGGTATTTGGTCATGTGGTATTTGGTCATGTGGTATTTGGTCACATGGTATTTGGTCACGTGGTATTTGGTCACATTTTGGTCACATGGTATTTGGTCACGTGGTATTTGGTCACATGGTATTTGGTCACATTTTGGTCACATGGTATTTGGTCACATGGTATTTGGTCACATGGTATTTGGTCACGTGGTATTTGGTCACATGGTATTTGGTCACTTGGTATTTGGTCACGTGGTATTTGGTCACGTGGTGTTTGGTCACATGGTATTTGGTCACATGGTATTTGGTCACATGGTATTTGGTCATGTTATCACATGGTATTTGGTCACATGGTATTTGGTCACGTGGTATTTGGTCACATAGTATTTGGTCACATGGTATTTGGTCACATGGTATTTGGTCACTTGGTATTTGGTCACGTGGTATTTGGTCACGTGGTGTTTGGTCACATGGTATTTGGTCACATAGTATTTGGTCATGTGGTATTTGGTCACGTGGTGTTTGGTCACATGGTATTTGGTCACATAGTATTTGGTCATGTTATCACATGGTATTTGGTCACGTGGTGTTTGGTCACATGGTATTTGGTCACATGGTATTTGGTCACATAGTATTTGGTCATGTTATCACATGGTATTTGGTCACGTGGTGTTTGGTCACATGGTATTTGGTCATGTGGTATTTGGTCATGTTATCACATGGTATTTGGTCACGTGATGTTTGGTCACATGGTATTTGGTCACGTGGTGTTTGGTCACATGGTATTTGGTCACATGGTATTTGGTCACATGGTATTTGGTCATGTGGTATTTGGTCACATGGTATTTGGTCACATGGTATTTGGTCACATGGTATTTGGTCATGTGGTATTTGGTCACATGGTATTTGGTCACATGGTATTTGGTCATGTGGTATTTGGTCACATGGTATTTGGTCACATGGTATTTGGTCACATGGTATTTGGTCACGTGGTATTTGGTCACATGGTATTTGGTCACATGGTATTTGGTCACATGGTATTTGGTCATGTGGTATTTGGTCATGTGGTATTTGGTCACGTGGTATTTGGTCATGTGGTATTTGGTCACATGGTATTTGGTCACATGGTATTTGGTCATGTGGTATTTGGTCACATGGTATTTGGTCATGTGGTATTTGGTCACATGGTATTTGGTCATGTGGTATTTGGTCACATGGTATTTGGTCATGTGGTATTTGGTCACATGGTATTTGGTCATGTGGTATTACAATATTGCCTAAAATCCCTCAACAAATACCAGTCCTATTATATGTTAGACTGATGCTATAATCTGGAATACACAGGTTTACACCAAGATGCTGTGAAATGTCCATCTATGCACTGTATAGCTAGCCTAGAGCAACATTGACTTTGCCAAGATATTGATTCTAACTGACTAAGTTATATCTCCCCCCCCCCCGCCAATGCAATGGGGCATGCAATGGGACCTAGTAAGCATGTACATTAATTATCATAGTCTTGATATTGATTTAATAGAAATTCAAAACCTAAATAAATCTAATTTGTTTTTTTTACACGTTTATTTATCGTCGCTACCGGTTGCCCATATGAGCGACGCCTCCTGAAGAGATTAGTCATTTTAGATTTTTGGAGGATAGTGCAATGATACAGACAGAGTCCCATTCCAGAGTCGCCTCTGGTTCGTTTACGTGCACGGTGTAAAGCACCGACACGAGACCTCGGTTTAACGTCCCATCTGAAAGACTGTTATTAGGGTCAGACGGGGGATCGAACCTGCGATCCCTGGATTACCAGTCCAGCGTGTTACCACTGGACTACAGATCCGTCTAATGTGGTGTGATGATTATGTATATTGAAGAGGCAATAAATTTGATAAGTAATCATGATATGTGCCAATTAGTCAATTTTCGCACATTTATGCCCCAATTTCCATTTGAGACATTGTTGTAAAAACAAATGTAGGGGATTATTGACTTCTTTATAGTGAAGTCACAAACATATTGTCCCGTCGCAGGTTCGATCCCCCGTCTGTCCCTAATAAAATTAACTCTGGAATGGGTCTCTGTCTGTATCATTGCACTCTCCTCCAAATATCTAAAATGACTAATCTCTTCAGGAGGCGTCGCTCATATGAGCAACCGGTAGCGACGATAAATAAACGTAAAACACACATTGTCCACCCCCCCCCGTGTATTGGCGCTAATTGACTCAAATAGTCCCCAATGTGTCCTTATAATCTCACGTTTTTAGTTTTACTGGGTACTGTGCATATCACAGCATGTGGAGTGTCCCATTGCACCAGTCAGAAATTCCGCAAACGGATGTCAATTATGCCGCCATGATATCGTTTGGTACGTTTCTATTTAAATGAATGTAAATGCATTATTGTTGTAATTTTCTGGCTTACATTTTTGCTTAGATAATTATCATACATTGTATTTCTACACAGTATATGACTATTGTATTAAATTCAACATTAAGAAAAGGGGTTTGGAGGTTGTATATGGAGGTCATGATTACTTCCCAATTCCGGTCTTTGTTCACAGGTTTGACTGTGATATAAAATCAACATGTGTATAATAATGGGGTATACAATACATTTGTGGTGTTTAACCCTTTCCCTCATAGAAGCACCTCTTGACGGCATTACCAATACGACATACATTGACAAGGTAGTAGCCAAACCAATGTTCATAACCCTTTCCCTCATAGAAGCACCTCTTGACGGCATTACCAATACGACACACATTGACAATGTAGTAGCCAAACCAATGTTCATAAACCCTTTCCCTCATAGAAGCACCTCTTGACGGCATTACCAATACGACACACATTGACAATGTAGTAGCCAAACCAATGTTCATAAACCCTTTCCCTCATAGAAGCACCTCTTGACGGCATTACCAATACGACACACATTGACAATGTAGTAGCCAAACCAATGTTCATAAACCCTTTCCCTCATAGAAGCACCTCTTGACGGCATTACCAATACGACACACATTGACAATGTAGTAGCCAAACCAATGTTCATAAACCCTTTCCCTCATAGAAGCACCTCTTGACGGCATTACCAATACGACATACATTGACCCTTTCCCTCATAGAAGCACCTCTTGACGGCATTACCAATACGACATACATTGACCCTTTCCCTCATAGAAGCACCTTGACGGCATTACCAATACGACATACAGACAAGTAGTAGCCAAACAAGTTCATAACCCTTTCCCTCATAGAAGCACTTGACGGCATTACCAATACGACATGACAATTAGAGCCAAACCAATGTCATACCTTTCCCTCATAGAACACCTCTTGACCATTACCAATACGACACACATTGACAATGTAGTAGCCAAACCAATGTTCATAAACCCTTTCCCTCATAGAAGCACCTCTTGACGGCATTACCATACGACACACATTGACAATGTAGTAGCCAAACCAATGTTCATAAACCCTTTCCCTCATAGAAGCACCTCTTGACGGCATTACCAATACGACACACATTGACATTAGAGCCAAACCAATTTCATAACCCTTTCCCTCATAGAAGCACCTCTTGACGGCATTACCAATACGACATACATTGACCCTTTCCCTCATAGAAGCACCTCTTGACGGCATTACCAATACGACATACATTGACCCTTTCCCTCATAGAAGCACCTCTTGACGGCATTACCAATACGACATACATTGACAATGTAGTAGCCAAACCAATGTTCATAACCCTTTCCCTCATAGAAGCACCTCTTGACGGCATTACCAATACGACACACATTGACAATGTAGTAGCCAAACCAATGTTCATAAACCCTTTCCCTCATAGAAGCACCTCTTGACGGCATTACCAATACGACACACATTGACAATGTAGTAGCCAAACCAATGTTCATAAACCCTTTCCCTCATAGAAGCACCTCTTGACGGCATTACCAATACGACACACATTGACAATGTAGTAGCCAAACCAATGTTCATAAACCCTTTCCCTCATAGAAGCACCTCTTGACGGCATTACCAATACGACATACATTGACCCTTTCCCTCATAGAAGCACCTCTTGACGGCATTACCAGTACGACATACATTGACCCTTTCCCTCATAGAAGCACCTCTTGACGGCATTACCAATACGACATACATTGACCCTTTCCCTCATAGAAGCACCTCTTGACGGCATTGCCAATACGACACACATTGACAATGTAGTAGCCAAACCAATGTTCATAAACCCTTTCCCTCATAGAAGCACCTCTTGACGGCATTGCCAATACGACACACATTGACAATGTAGTAGCCAAACCAATGTTCATAAACCCTTTGCCTCATAGAAGCACCTCTTGACGGCATTGCCAATACGACACACATTGACAATGTAGTAGCCAAACCAATGTTCATAAACCCTTTCCCTCATAGAAGCACCTCTTGACGGCATTACCAATACGACACACATTGACAATGTAGTAGCCAAACCAATGTTCATAATAAAGTCGAGAATCTCATGTAGTCCAAGTAATATCTATGGAGGTGGGATAGATATGGCGACTACTTATCCACTGCATGATAACTAAATGGCTGTCGTTTGTATGGAGATATAATAGTATATTAACCTAAATCTCTATGTAGTCCCAGTACTATCTATGGAGGTGGGATAGATATGGCGACTACTTATCCACTGCATGATAGCTAAATGGCTGTCGTTTGTATGGAGATATAATAGTATATTAACCTAAATCTCTATGTAGTCCCAGTAATATCTATGGAGGTGGGATAGAATATGGCGACTACTTATCCACTGCATGATAGCTAAATGGCTGTCGTTTGTATGGAGATATAATAGTATATTAACCTAAATCTCTATGTAGTCCCAGTACTATCTATGGAGGTGGGATAGATATGGCGACTACTTATCCACTGCATGATAGCTAAATGGCTGTCGTTTGTATGGAGATATAATAGTATATTAACCTAAATCTCTATGTAGTCCCAGTAATATCTATGGAGGTGGGATAGATACGGCGACTACTTATCCACTGCATGATAACTAAATGGCTGTCGTTTGTATGGAGATATAATAGTATATTAACCTAAATCTCAATGTGGGATAGATATGGCGACAACTTATCCACTGCATGATAACTAAATGGCTGTCGTTTGTATGGAGATATAATAGTATATTAACCTAAATCTCTATGTAGTCCCAGTAATATCTATGGAGATGGGATAGATATGGCGACTACTTATCCACTGCATGATAACTAAATGGCTGTCGTTTGTATGGAGATATAATAGTATATTAACCTAAATCTCTATGTAGTCCCAGTAATATCTATGGAGGTGGGATAGATATGGCGACTACTTATCCACTGCATGATAGCTAAATGGCTGTCGTTTGTATGATGATATAATAGTATATTAACCTAAATCTCTATGTAGTGCCTGTAATATCTATGGAGGTGGGATAGATATGGTGACTACTTATCCACTGCATGATAGCTAAATGGCTGTCGTTTGTATGGAGATATAATAGTATATTAACCTAAATCTCTATGTAGTGCCTGTAATATCTATGGAGGTGGGATAGATATGGCGACTACTTATCCACTGCATGATAGCTAAATGACTGTCATTTGTATGGAGATATAATAGTATATTAACCTAAATCTCTATGTAGTCCCAGTAATATCTATGGAGGTGGGATAGATATGGTGACTACTTATCCACTGCATGATAGCTAAATGGCTGTCGTTTGTATGGAGATATAATAGTATATTAACCTAAATCTCAATGAAGGAAAGGGTTAAATGGCTGTCGTTTGTATGGAGATATAATAGTATATTAACCTAAATCTCTATGTAGTCCCAGTAATATCTATGGAGGTGGGATAGAATATGGCGACTACTTATCCACTGCATGATAGCTAAATGGCTGTCGTTTGTATGGAGATATAATGGTATATTAACCTAAATCTCTATGTAGTCCCAGTAATATCTATGGTGGTAGGATAGAATATGGCGACTACTTATCCACTGCATGATAGCTAAATGGCTGTCGTTTGTATGGAGATATAATAGTATATTAACCTAAATCTCTATGTAGTCCCAGTAATATATATGGTGGTAGGATAGAATATGGCGACTACTTATCCACTGCATGATAACTAAATGGCTGTCGTTTGTATGGAGATATAATAGTATATTAACCTAAATCTCTATGTAGTCCCAGTAATATCTATGGAGGTGGGATAGATATGGCGACTACTTATCCACTGCATGATAGCTAAATGGCTGTCGTTTGTATGGAGATATAATAATTTATTAACCTAAATCTCTATGTAGTCCCAGTAATATCTATGGAGGTGGGATAGATATGGCGACTACTTATCAACTGCATGATAGCTAAATAGCTGTCGTTTATATGGAGATATAATAGTATATTAACCTAAACCTCTATGAAGGAAAAGGTTAAAGCGTGTGGGGGCAAAATGCCGTCGTTACTAATGCACCGCAAGGTATTGTTGGCATTGGTATTGAAACGTGTGCGATTTGTGACGTAAACACAACATTAACCAATCAGTAATTTCTCCAGGGCAAATGAGTTTTAATGTAAATGCAGGTAGACTGGTTAACAGTTAAGTTAACTGATAATTGCAAAGAAATGAATATGTGTAAATCACTTTTAGCAGGTTTTGGCTGGCATAAACAATGTGGCTCAAACATACAGTCAAACCTGTCTTAAGCAGCCAATCAAGGGAATCACAGAAAGTGGCTGCTTAGCACAGGTGGCTGCTTAACCATTTCAACACCACAGACCTCTAAATAGGCTTACAAAAAGTGTAGATCCAGATGAGCCGGTTCGTGACGAGCCGTCTCATCAGGATCTGCACTTTTTGCCAGTGATATGACTATTTTTAGACATAATTACCCATTTTGATAAATGAACTTGTCCAAATGTGATTTTCTGATTCATTTATTGGTTTATGAATATCATGGACCAGTCCATGTGAGTTACTTGGTGTTGAAAGGGTTAATAGAGGTAACATTTATAATAAAACAACACATTGGGAATCTGGAAAGTGGCTGCTTAATACAGGTTGGCTGCTTAATGGAGGTGACCACTAACACAGGTTTGACTGTATACTGATGGCTGCTTAATGGAGGTGACCACTAATACAGGTTTGACTGTATATTGTTTGTTTAACAGGAATATAACTATTTGAACACAAATTTAAGATAAAGGTGGACATTGTACATGTGCATGCGACCATCTCTATTAGTTTATTCAAATTTATTTTAGCTCGATTGCGAAACAAGTTCTTACAACTTATACTAATCACTCTCGAGACCTCATTCCTGATGGAATTCATCGCCACGAGGGAGAGAGAAGAGGCAACGTGGAATTTAAATGCCTTGCCTAAGGGTACAATCGTAACGGCTCCAGCGGGGCTCGAACTCCGGACCTTTCGCACCTGAAGCGAACGCGCATCCACTGTGCTATCACGACTTCCACCTCTACCACCTCTATTAAACGGAGCGCTATAAATCACATCCAAACATTTTTACGATATAAATACATTCCAGTGAACAATTTTTCACTATGCGACCAGCGACCATATAAATACAGACCTACAAGCTAAATTAAATCTCTTAAAAGACTGACCCCGTGTATGAAACTGGACAAAATTACATTTGACCTTTGGACATTTTACACATGTCTAAATTAGCAATTACGTTATGTATACAATACAGAACATACAGAGGGCACACATGTACATACAGATGGCACACATGTACATACAGATGGCACACATGTACATACAGAGGGCACACATGTACATACAGAGGGCACACATGTACATACAGAGGGCACACATGTACATACAGAGGGCACACATGTACATACAGATGGCACAAATGTACATACAGAGGGCACACATATACATACAGATGGCACACATGTACATACAGATGGCACACATGTACATACAGATGGCACACATGTACATACAGATGGCACACATGTACATACAGAGGGCACACATGTACATACAGATGGCACACATGTACATACAGAGGGCACACATGTACATACAGAGGGCACACATGTACATACAGATGGCACACATGTACATACAGAGGGCACACATGTACATACAGATGGCACACATGTACATACAGAGGGCACACATGTACATACAGAGGGCACACATGTACATACAGAGGGCACACATGTACATACAGATGGCACACATGTACATACAGAGGGCACACATGTACATACAGATGGCACACATGTACATAGAGATGGCACACATGTACTCTATGGAAATAAGACACATCACTAGACTCTATGGAAATAAGACACATCACTAGACTCTATGTAGACTCTATGGAAATAAGACACATCACTAGACTCTATGGAAATAAGACACATCACTAGACTCTATGGAAATAAGACACATCACTAGACTCTATAAGACACATCACTAGACTCTATGCCAATAAGACACATCACTAGACTCTATGGAAATAAGACACATCACTAGACTCTATGGAAATAAGACACATCACTAGACTCTATGGAAATAAGACACATCACTAGACTCTATGGAAATAAGACACATCACTAGACTCTATGGAAATAAGACACATCACTAGACTCTATGGAAATAAGACACATCACTAGACTCTATGGAAATAAGACACATCACTAGACTCTATGGAAATAAGACACATCACTAGACTCTATAAGACACATCACTAGACTCTATGCCAATAAGACACATCACTAGACTCTATGGAAATAAGACACATCACTAGACTCTATGGAAATAAGACACATCACTAGACTCTATGGCAATAAGACACATCACTAGACTCTATGGCAATAAGACACATCACTAGACTCTATGGAAATAAGACACATCACTAGACTCTATGGAAATAAGACACATCACTAGACTCTATGGCAATAAGACACATCACTAGACTCTATGCCAATAAGACACATCACTAGACTCTATGGCAATAAGACACATCACTAGACTCTATGGCAATAAGACACATCACTAGACTCTATGCCAATAAGACACATCACTAGACTCTATGCCAATAAGACATGTACGCCACTAGACGCTATGCCAATAAGACACGTACGCCACTAGACTCTATGGAAATAAGACAGTGACTTAGTTTCCAACAATAATATGGCCACATAGCTTCTAGATCAATTTAGGGAAGAAAATTGCTCTGTATCTCATAAGGAATCTTGATCTACTACATGCAAATAGAGTTATTTCCGAGGTTTCATGAAGGAGTTTGAGTGATTTATACCACTTATCTGTTATTGTTTTTGCATTAACCACTCTGATATGACATAATAGGGACCCATCACATTAGCAATCATCACCCCCAGGTATTAGAATCACACTAAGATCTCGCTGACATGCATTAACAACACGGTAATTAATTCGGAACTGCTGCCATAGCTAGAGTCACAGTGACATCCGATAATTTAGTTTCATAATAGGCAACTAATACAGGATTTGTTTTACTAAAATTACACAAATCTTTCGCACTAAAAGCATGACTTGCATTGTGTCGATGTTAACTCATCTATCTGTAATTAAACATTAGTGTGAGCATACTACAACATTACTATTTATGATTCAACTATACCTGACAATACAGGTAGTCCTCCAGTATGATTCAATTATACCTGACAATACAGGTAGTCCTCCAGTATAATCCAGTATGATTCAATTATACCGGACCATACAGGTAGTCCTCCAGTATGATTCAATTATACCGGACAATACAGGTAGTCCTCCAGTATAATCCAGTATGATTCAATTATACCGGACAATACAGGTAGTCCTCCAGTATGATTCAATTATACCGGACAATACAGGTAGTCCTCCAGTATGATTCAATTATACCTGACCATACAGGTAGTCCTCCAGTATGATTCAATTATACCTGACCATACAGGTAGTCCTCCAGTATGATTCAATTATACCGGACAATACAGGTAGTCCTCCAGTATGATTCAATTATACCGGACAATACAGGTAGTCCTCCAGTGTAATCCAGTAGGATTCAATTATACCTGACAATACAGGTAGTCCTCCAGTGTAATCCAGTAGGATTCAATTATACCTGACAATACAGGTAGTCCTCCAGTATGATTCAATTATACCTGACCATACAGGTAGTCCTCCAGTAGGATTCAATTATACCTGACAATACAGGTAGTCCTCCAGTAGGATTCAATTATACCTGACAATACAGGTAGTCCTCCAGTAGGATTCAATTATACCTGACAATACAGGTAGTCCTCCAGTAGGATTCAATTATACCTGACAATACAGGTAGTCCTCCAGTGTAATCCAGTATGATTTATTTAACAGCGTCTTATACTCCAGCGCGACCTATATATAGATGATTACGGTAGTTCATGAAACAATGCTGCAACTGACCTAACATGCAACTGGCATATGATGCAACATGCAACTGGTGTATCATGGTATAATGTAGCCTGGGAACAGGTGCCGATGTATTTTGCCTGGTCAGTCAAATAAATATATTTTAACACCGAGACTATTAATTGGGCCGAATTGAGTTTCTGAACATATCAACGCCTGGGGAAACTGGCAGGGTTTCCTGGCGGGGTTTCCCATGAAATTATTAATCCTATTAATAGGCCTATTAGCATGTGACTTAATTAATGACGTACTTGAATCGAAAGCGAGGCACTGCAATGCTGATAAAACTTTATAATTGGCCGCCATTGTTTATATGGGTCAACGGGAACGATAAATAGTTTTAAAAAGTACAATGTGCGTCTGATTTGACATATTTACTCAATATTTAAGTCGTCCTTAGTTCAATTACGCCGAATTGATCCATTACCATCTAAATGTAATATTTAAAATCTGCCATCTCGTCGATATAACGCAGAAACAGGACATTATATGTAAATGAGGCTACGGGAACATTCGTGTATATTCGGAAATGATGGTGTATAATCGTGCCTGTTCGGCGATTTCTGATAGAATTCCGTTTCTATATTTAGCGATATTATCTTGTAGAGAAGAGTTGTCGTTCTTCAAATCTACACCCTCAAAAAAGTGGGTGTAAGTAGATGGCGCTACGATCGGAAATCCAGTTTCCCCAGGCTGTCATTTGGCTAGAAGTTAAAAAGTGAAAATTCGACAGACTGGAACCCAGGCTAGGTATAATGCACAAGTAGTACATGGCAAATCCATTAACTCGTGAAACACACTTATAACTATAACCATTGTTTGTTTTTGGGGTATAACATTGCACCAACAGCTTAGGTCGTATGGCGACTTTCCAGCTATTATTGGTGGAGGAAGACCCCGGCCCTGGTATTTATACAAATTTATTTTAGCTCGATTGCGAAACAAGTTCTTTCAACTTATATAAATCGCTCTCGAGACTTCATTCCTGATGGAATCCATCGCCACGAGGGAGAGAAGAGGCAACGTGGAATTTAAATGCATTGCCTAAGGACACAATCGTAACGGCTCCAGCGGGGCTCGAACACCACGGACCTTCCGCACCTGAAGCGAACGCGCATCCACTGCACTATCACGACTTCCACTGCCCTGGTATTTCAGTCATCCATGTAGAATCACTGACCTTCCGCAAAGCCAGCTGGATATCTTTATATGAATAATTTGATACCCCTGTGGGATTCGAACCAGCAGTGGTGAGGGGCAAGTGATTTGAAGTTGATAACCGTAGCCACTCGGCCAGCGAAACAGACAATTAGAAGAGGTGTGCATGCGGCCAGTTATGGCTGCATAGTGAATTAATATTCATCAGAAATATCGGAATCTATTGCAATTGAGTCAAATAAAGAAGAAATATTTGAATAATTAATGAACTGTGGTACAATAACCGGTATATATACATATAGGTACTTTGGAGTTGAGGTAATTAATGACGTACATGTACTTGAATCGAAAGCTAGGCACTGCAATGTTGATAATTTAACTTTATAATTGGCCGCCATTGTTTACGGGTCAACGGAACGATAAATCGTTTTAAAAAGTACAATGTGCGTCTGATTTGACATATTTACTCAATATTTAAGTCGTCCTTAGTTCAATTACGCCGAATCGACCCACTACCATCTAAACGTAATATTTAAAATCCGGCATCTCGTCGATATAACACAGAAACGGGATATTATATGTGTTGCAATGTAAACGGAAACATTTGTGTATATTCGGAAATGAATGAGTATAATCGTGCCTGTTCGGCAATATTCGATAGAATTCCGTTTCTATATTTAGCGATATTATCTTGTAGAGAAGAGTTGTCGTTCTTCAAATCAAAATCAAATGTACCGTCCATACTCACCTATAAGACGGGGATATTTCCCGCTGATTTAAGGCTCAAAGTCAGGGTCCCGTCTTATAAGCGGGTCACAAAACATGACCTAAAAGTTTTCAGTCATTATCAGTTGGTTTGGCATTTTCTAAATGTCAGCCAGCTATATTATATTTGGCCAATTTGATCCATTTTTATACTTTTTTTTCACCGACTTTTTGACGGGTATTAAATGTAATAATAACTGACATTAAATATATACATATTTGTTAATTCATATATTCATGCAATATTAATATTATTTTCATTAAATGAACAAAACACTAAAGTGTATAGTAAATTAATTCGAAATATGTGGAAAAGTTAGCAATGACACCAGTTGGTCACAGTTTTCAAACAGTCAGTCATACAGAAGTGTTTATCTGGGTTTATTGTTTGGCAACATTAAACTGAGACAAATTAATCTCCGTCAACGCCTTCATAACTTTTCGTGCAAATCACAATAATTACCGAACCGTTTATAATCGCCGGGTGCACCAAATACAAAATTTGTATATGTGTATATAATTTGTTTTGACCAATTTGATCCCTTTTTATACATTTTTTCACCGACTTTGGGTATTAAATGAACACCTTGGTAAATTAAAAACTGCGAAAGATTCTAGCACTGGACAATTCTTATTTCAATAATTACTATATACCCCCGTTTAAACAAATTATATGCAAAGTATATCTGGGACTCCTTTAAACGCCCCCCTTTTTTCATACCTCTTGAAACAGTCCCTATTATCCACTAGTATAGCGTATCCATAGCAACGAACCAACACCTGTGTAGTGTGAGTACCTGGAGAGCAGTTTAACCTTACATCGATTTCCATATATGGACATGGGCTGAAGCAGGGAAAAACTTCAAAGTCATTCACCGACGGGCAATGCGTCATAAAAATGGAAGCGAGTGAACTAATTCTCTTCTGTGCCGGCAGCTCTGATACTGTGGGAACTAATGACATTTTGACATGTGCAGGCCAAGTAAATTTTAATTTTTTCTGAATTATGTACCAAACCTATACGGAATACAGGTTGAAAATATATTTTCCCTCGCTTTGATAACCCTACCATAACTATAAAATATTTCAATTCGCCGACGTCAGTTTGCAATATTTGTTTTAAAACTCACTTTGAATATATGTCACTTTCAAAAAAAACTACCCGACGCAGTAACCAAAAGTAATCATATCAATTATCCCGGCCTAACTGGACAACACATCATATTTTGTTGATAATTTCACAAGTTTGTGTGACATTTCTAATTGTTTTTGTTTTTTTAATTTATGTTTATTTACTGTCGCGACCAGATTCCCATTTGAGCCACGGGCAGTTTACCTAACAACACCTGTGTATTGTCCCATGCCACTACTCAATTATAAATGTGGCATGCATGGGACAATATGCAAATTGGTCGTGTCTAAGGTGATCTTATGCGGGCTAACCGTTTAATGATCGATCTGATTGGCTGTGTCTGTAAGAAAGGTTGTCCTTGTATAATTATGCCGTGGATTAATTTACATATGTCGGATTTTTTGAGTAATTAGCAATAAAACATTGTTATTGTTCACAAAAATCTTATGAATCAATTATTGAAAAATTTCTTCAACTCCTGATGTCAATTTTATCAACCCGTCTTATATGCGAGTGCATGCCAAAATCCACAGATTTCAGGACCAAAGTAGGGGGGTTCGTCTTATAGGCGAGGTCGCCTTATAGTCGAGTATGTACATATTTTATTCAGTTCATTCAATATATATATACGGTATATAAATACAACAGGATATCTGAAATGGATTGGAAAACAAGCTGAGAGCTTATGTAAATTCCTTTCCATGAGGATGTTACAATATACAGTTGTTAGCATTAAGAGCGGTTAGTGAGACATGACGGGCATTGTCTTAAGTTCTTTAGCCCCGATTGGTCTTGGGTGCTTGTATGCGTAATTGTGATTGCGGGGCAATTTGTAACAAGTTTTGTCATCATGCATGCACTAATTGGTGGTGAACTGAATTGGAAGGTATGGACAATTAGTAAATGGGATGAAATGAAATGGGTTGCTGTGACACACAGGAAAGGAAGGATGGACCTGGAAGGTTAAAAGAAGTTAAAAATTGAAAAATCGCCAGACTGGCACCCAGCCTATGCCTGGGCCTCAATTTGTTACTAGTATTGACAGGTAATATAACAGTAAAACCCATGCATCGCTGTAAGTTCACCTGCCAGACTTGTCTGTAATCTAGGTCGGCCCAATGACTTTAACCCTGGTGCTATCAAGTTTAAGTGGCTAAGAACAAATAAATGGAATGATATTACTGGGGAAATTGGGGTTTCCGAGCTGTCTATTGACTTTGAATGTTCCTGTTCAGTGTTGATAACTTCTATAATCTCGAATTTAGCCGTTGACAATTGTTAACTTCATTACATTAAATAACTGGCTGTTTTTTCATTGCTGCAAACTTTGGCTCTAGCCTTTCTGTCCGATTGACAGTAATGTGGAATCCCACTGGTGTTGTATTAAGTCAGCTTGGCAATTTACCAGGAACCCCCCCCCCCTGTTTTATAGCGCGGATAATTGTGTACTGATATTTCGGAGGTGGCGGTAGTAGTGGTTCAATTCACCGATGGCAGTACATCGCAATACTTACAGCTGCCGTAAACAAGTACATCAACATTACAATGATTATATATGTTATGTTATATTTCGGGTTTTACGCCTGCATCAGCACCATTTTGGGCTATATCGCCGGCGGGCAGTTTACCTAACAACACCTTTACTGGGCAGGCTCCAGCGGTTAACCAGTACTTGGGTGCACCAACCTCCGTAAGAAACTGCCAACTTTTTTCATTTTTCATGTAAATGAGACACGGCCTGAGCGGGGCTCGAACCCGTGACCATCAGTGATGATAGGTTACAGTGGTATACAAGTCAGCGACCTTAACCACTCGACCACGGAGGCGGACCACATTACAATGATTATCTCTTCGCATGTTGGGTAAAATGTGTGGTCCAGTGGTAGAGAGGTGGATTTGCAATCATAGGGTCTCAGGTTCGATACTCGTCCAGGTTATGTGTGTTGTGTCATTGAGCAAAGCACCGCACGCTGAGTAACACTGATCTTTGTTTGAACAGTCAATTTCGGGTCCTTTCCGTAATTTGCCACAATACTCGTATTAGTAAAGCACATTTTCTAGTATTGTATTCTTTGTATTATGTTGGCATGTTCCATTAATGTCAAACACCTCGGTTTAACATCCCATCTGAAAGACTGTTAGTTTTATTAGGGTCAGACGGGGGGGATCGAACCTGCGATCCCTGGATTACCAAATTTTGGTTTGTTACTTGCACAATAACTTATATATGCGTGTGGCAGCCGTGGTCCAGTAGTAGAGCGTCGGATTTGGAATCGAACGGTCCGGATTCGATACTCGGTTAGGCCATGTATGTAGTGTCATTTGAGCAAGGCACCTCACACACATTGCTTAGTACTGGTTAACCACTTAGGTCAGCTAAGCCTGCCCAGGAAAACATGTCTAGGTCCCTGCAAGGGGTTTGACATTAATGGAACATGCATACATATGCCAGGATTTGTAATGTTTTTTAATCAAAGAAACAGGGTAATTTATAACCATCTATTAATTGGAAGACATGTTAAACTGTTTTACCATAATATTTAAACATATTTCTATGTCATACACAGTGATGTATGTCCACATGTTAAGCTACAGTCATTACTTAATTAAAGAACAATTTCGTTACCATTCACACATTTTCAAATCCCCTAAGGGCAAAGTGAACAAAGAAATGTCTGTGTTTCATTGATTGTTGAATAATGCACTGCAATCTTACTTCAAACCTTTATATACTCGGGTGAAATGTAAAAACTTAAACAACAAATAACTGAAAATATTCAATTTTTTTACAAGATAACAGCATAAATGTCAGCTATACTGTGCTTAGCTTAGTCACTTAGTGCAGCATTCACTCATGCAGATAACAGTATCAATTATATAACTGAATTGAGTAAGTACTTACGGAATTGACAGAAAATGCAGGAATTAAATCCAATGATTCTTGGCGGTCAAAGAACTGGCTCAAGCTGTTACTAGAATACCAGGAGTGACCAACTGGAAATGGTCAGCTTGAACATCAAGATAAACAAACTAATTTCTTCAATAACCCTTACAGAGTGAGTGTGTGTCTACAGTCCTGTTCAAAACATTTATTCCATCTTCAAAATTTGAGCAAGCCAGAAAAGATCAATTGAAAAACTGTTGCAGATAAAAACTGAGTATTTATAATACATAGAGACTTAAGACAAGATCAATTTGATTTTGAGTCGGGAACAGTACACGATATCAACAGTTCAAGATATCAAACATACAAGATATCAACAGTTCAATATATCAACAGTACAATATATCAACTGTACAATATATCTACAAGATATATCAACAGTACAAGATATCAACAGTACAAGATATCTACAATATATAAACAGTACAATATATAAACAGTATAAGATATCAACAGTACAAGATATCAACAGTACACGATATCTACAATATATCAGCAGTACAAGATATCAACAGTACAAGATATCAACAGTACAAGATATCTACAATATATAAACAGTACAAGATATCAACAGTACAATATATCAACAGTACAAGATATCAACAGTACAAGATATCTACAATAGATCAACAGTACAATATATCAACAGTATAATATATCAACAGTACAATATATCAACAGTACATGATATCAACAATACATGATATCAACAATTCAAGATATCAACGGTACAATATATCAACAGTACAATATATCAACAGTTCAAGATATCAAACATACAAGATATCAACAGTTCAATATATCAACAGTACACAATATCAAGTGTACAAGATATCTACAATATATAAACAGTACAAGATATCTA
Source organism: Archivesica marissinica (assembly GCA_014843695.1). Taxonomy (NCBI): domain Eukaryota; kingdom Metazoa; phylum Mollusca; class Bivalvia; order Venerida; family Vesicomyidae; genus Archivesica; species Archivesica marissinica. The sequence continues at coordinate 58,221,966 of CM026394.1, read as the reverse complement.
CAGTTCAATATATCAACATTTCAAGATATCAACAGTTCAAGATATCAACTGTACAAGATATCAACAGTTCAAGATATCAACAGTACAATATATCAACTGTACAAGATATCAACAGTTCAAGATATCAACAGTACAAGATATCAACAGTACAAGATATCAACAGTACAATATATCAACAGTACAAGATATCAACAGTACAATATATCAACAGTACAATATATCAACAGTACAAGATATCAACAGTACAATATATCAACAGTACAATATATCAACAGTACAATATATCAACAGTACAAGATATCAACAGTACAATATATCAACAGTACAATATATCAACAGTTCAAGATATCAACAGTACAATATATCAACAGTTCAAGATATCAACTGTACAATATATCAACAGTACAAGATATCTACAATATATCAACAGTACTACAATATATCAACAGTACAAGATATCAACAGTACAAGATATCAACAGTACAATATATCAACAGTACAATATATCAACAGTACAATATATCAACAGTACAAGATATCAACAGTACAATATATCAACAGTACAATATATCAACAGTACAATATATCAACAGTACAAGATATCAACAGTACAAGATATCAACAGTACAATATATCAACAGTACAAGATATCAACAGTACAATATATCAACAGTACAAGATATCAACAGTACAATATATCAACAGTACAATATATCAACAGTACAATATATCAACAGTACAATATATCAACAGTTCAAGATATCAACTGTACAATATATCAACAGTACAAGATATCTACAATATATCAACAGTACAATATATCAACAGTACAATATATCAACTGTACAATATATCAACAGTTCAAGATATCAACAGTACAAGATATCAACAGTTCAAGATATCAACCGTACAATATATCAACAGTACAATATATCAACAGCACAATATATCAACAGTACAAGATATCAACAGTACAATATATCAACAGTACAAGATATCAACAGTACAACACAAGCTCTGAGTGAGCTATTGAACCGACTATATAACATAAATGTATCTATGTATGTTCCATTAATGTCAAACCCCTTGCGGGGACCTAGACATGTTTCCTGGGCAAGCTTAGCCGACCTAAGTGGTTACCCAGTACTAAACAATGTGTGTGAGGTGCCTTGCTCAATGACACTACATACATGGCCTGATCGAGTATCGAACATGGGACCGTTCGATTCCAAATCCGACGCTCTACCACTGGACCACGGATGCCAAAATAATGGTAATGGCTACAAAATTAGAATCACTGATAATAGTATGCATATTTATTTGAATTTGTTTCTAAGATAAATGCTGGAAAATGTTAAAACCTAACTAAGTTATGTAGGTAAGACAATGTGTATGTTAGTCATAAAGAATAGAAACCTAGTAAATCAATGACTTAATTGGTAAAACTAATATTAAATATATATGGATTAAACAGACATCTTTTACAGGAACATCAATTTTTAAAATATATAATAGTCATCGCCCTGGGCTACGGGTATCTTTATAAAAGTTATTCGAAGTTGCATTGGAACATGAACATAATTTACTGCATTTGTAGGACATGACTAAAATGACAATATTTAATAAGACAATTAAAAAAATAGCCAGCATACTCGTATAAAGCCAACATGTTATCACATAGCACATTATTGATACAATATGGTCAGTGTTAATTAACACCCCACTTCCCTACCCTCAGCATGCCACACCCTCAGCATGCCACACCCTCAGCATGCCACACTCTCGGCATGCCACACCCTCAGCATGTCACACTCTCAGCATGCCAAACCCTCAGCATGATACACTCTCAGCATACCATACCCTCGGCATGCCACACTCTCAGCATGCCACACCCTCAGCATGTCACACTCTCAGCATGTCACACTCTCAGCATGTCACACTCTCAGCATGCCACACCCTCGGCATGTCACACTCTCAGCATGCCACACCCTCAGCATGCCACACCCACAGCATGCCCTACCCACAGCATGCCACACCCACAGCATGCCCTACCCACAGCATGCCACATCCTCAGCATGCCACACCCACAGCATGCCCTACCCTCAGCATGCCACACCCACAGCATGCCCTACCCACATCATGCCACACCCTCAGCATGCCACACCCTCAGCATGCCACACCTCAGCATGCCACACTCTCAGCATGTACACCCTCAACATGCCACACTCTCAGCATGTCACACCCTCGGCATGCCACACCCACAGCATGCCCTACCCTCAGCATACCACACTTTCAGCATGCCACACCCTCAGCATGCTACACTCTCAGCATGTCACACCCTCAGCATGCCACACTCTCAGCATGTCACACCCTCAGCATGCCACACCCTCAGCATGCCACACCCTCAGCATACCACACTCTCAGCATGCCACACCTCAGCATGCCACACCCACAGCATGCCACACCCACAGCATGCCCTACCCTCAGCATGCCACACCCACATCATGCCACACCCACAGCATGCCCTACCCTCAGCATGCCACACCCACATCATGCCCTACCCTCAGCATGCCACACCCACAGCATGCCACACCCTCAGCATGCCACACCCACAGCATGCCACACCCACATCATGCCACACCCACAGCATGCCCTACCCTCAGCATGCCACACCCACATCATGCCCTACCCTCAGCATGCCACACCCTCAGCATGCCACACCCACAGCATGCCCTACCCACATCATGCCCTACCCTCAGCATGCCACACCCACAGCATGCCCTACCCACAGCATGCCACACCCACAGCATGCCCTACCCTCAGCATGCCACACCCACATCATGCCCTACCCTCAGCATGCCACACCCACAGCATGCCACACCCTCAGCCATATCTATCCCACCTCCATAGATATTACTGGGACTACATGAGATTCTGACCTTTATTATGAACATTGGTTTGGCTACTACATTGTAAATGTATGTCAGGCCCGTCGCTGGGCATACGCAAGTACGCACGTGCGTATCATTGGTCTCAGAAAACGAAAAAAATGAAAACTCCAAAAATGCAATAAAATCCCGGGGGTGGGCTTGTAGGGATACATAGGCGCCGGGATGTGTGTAGTGGTGGAATAATTGAGCCCATTGCAAATATTGTGCATCTCAAAATTTAGTTTGTGCTATTTTACGTGCTTGTTTAATTGATAGGGCGATATATCATGTATATTATACATCTAGCCTTAATTTATACCTTTATTCGGATTGTCGTAAGAACTTTAGTCCTGCAATTGTATGTTACAAAATGCAAGAAATTGCTTCCTCATTTCAAAAAAATTCCGGGGGGCATGGCCTTGGACCCCCCTAGCGTACTCGCTCGCTATGCTCACTCGATAAACAAGCATATTTTGGCTGTGCGTATCATCAAAATAGCTCCAGCAATGGCCCTGTATGTTGTATTGGTAATGGCATCAAGAGGTGCTTCTATGGGGGGAAAAGGTTAAATAAATATATAGAAACTACCGTAGGTGACAATCACATATTTAATACAATAATATGATATTTGTACTTCATAACATGGACCAACGAAATTTTAATATATTTATCAGCAAAAAGTAGACCTCAGCAGATTTAGGGGATGAGCAGACCCCCATTAGTTTATACAAATTTATTTTAGCTCGATTGCGAAACAAGTTCTTTCAACTTATATTAATCACTCTCGAGACCTCATTCCTGATAGAATCCATCGCCATGAAGGAGAGAGAAGAGGCCATGTGGAATTTAAATGCCTTGCCTAAGGGCACAATCGTAACTGCTCCAGCGGGGCTCGAACTCCGGACCTTTCGCACCTGAAGCGAACGCGCATCCACTGCGCTATCACGACGACCCTCATTGCACCCCCACTGCATCCAGGCCTGGTAAACAAAACTAGAGGAGCCTCTACAATGTTGGGTAATGATGATAAATAAATACACACAAGAAACTACATGAATTTATAAACTTATCATTTACTTGTGTGGACATACTTGTTTTAACAAACTGTAACATAATGTTTATTTCAACTTCTTGTAATTTATTTTTAAACTTCCATCATATTTTGAACTGACCTGTAGCTTGTTTCTCATGATCATGTATGAAATCATTGGTGTGAAACATGATAATCTGCCAGTAAAATTACCTCCCTATCAGAATTCAACAAATAAACCCTGTTAAACAATGATAACATGTGCTTCTGTTTAGTTTGTGATTGATTATCAGGGGTTCATTGCCCATTCCAAAAATACCCATTGCCCTTAATTTGACCTATCTGATTGCTTATTATTGACAATCTTTAAAACTAGGTTAAAAATTCTTTAAATTTGTAATCCCCAGAAATCATTTCAACTTGTCATGGTGAGTCAACTTGTCATGGTGAGAGTGGAATTTTCAATATCTTATAGAGCAGACTTTCTGCTAGAGTGATTTTATTTTCACAGTAGTAATTATGACATTTATATCTCTTACAGATAAAGTAATGATAATTAGTAGATATAATGATAATTAGTAGATAAAGTAATGATAATTAATGGATAAAGTAATGATAATTAATGGATAAAGTAATGATAATTATGAAATAAAAGTAATAATAATTAAAATATGAAGTAATAACAATTAGGGAAGTCGTAATAGTGCACTGGTAGCGCGTTCGCTTCAGGTGCGAAAGGCCCAGAGTTTGAGCCTCCACTGGAGCCATTACAATTGTGCCCATAGGCAAGGCATTTAAATTCTACATTGCCTCTTCTCTCTCCCTCATGGCGATGGATTGGAATCAGGAATGAGATCTGGAGAGCGATTAATATAAGTTGTAAGAACTTGTTTCGCAATCGAGCTAAAATAAATTTGTATAATGTAATAATTAGTAGGTAAAGTAATAGAGGAAATACAATTCATAATTATGACTTAGAAAATGAATTTCACTGCGGCACTAAGATGAGCCCACGACGTCGGGATATAGGACCAAGGTTTATTCTACAATTTTTTGTATTTCAAACATTCCAAAGATTGCCGTTTTATTTAATTCTGCACTATAAATTTATGTTTTTGAAAAAGTTTGAGTCAAAGAAACAGCTATGTTATTTAGCGGCCTTCAAGTTGTCTGTGGTGGATGAAGAACCCCCCTCCCGCATGCACCACCCCCTCCCAAAAGTTCTCCTTTGAGTTTGATTTTAAGCATGAGTGGCATGACTGACTGCACACAAGATAAGATTACTTGGAATTTGAAGGAATATGACCATGGTAGCGATTAGTTTAACCCTTTCCTTCATAGAGATTTAGGTTAACCCTTTCAACCCCACAGGCCTCTAAATAGGTTTATGAAAAGTGTAGATCCAGATGAGCCGGCTTGTAACGAGCCGTCTCATCAGGATCTGCACTTTTTTGCCAGTAATAATTATTACTATTTTTAGATAAAATTACCCATTTTGATAAATGAACTGGTCCAAAGGTAATTTTCTTATTAATTTATTGGTCTGAAAATATCATGGACCAGTCCATGTCAGTTACTTGGGGTTGAATGGGTTAATATACTATTATATCTCCATACAAACGACAGCCATTTAGCTATCATACAGTGGATAAGTAGTCGCCATATCTATCCCATCTCCATAGATATTACTGGGACTACATAGAGATTTAGGTTAATATACTATTATATATTCATGCAAACGACAGCCATTTAGCTATCGTGCAGTGGATAAGTAGTCACCATATCTATCCCATCTCCATAGATATTACTGGGACTACATAGAGATTTAGGTTAATATACTATTATATCGCCATACAAACGACAGCCATTTAGCTATCATACAGTGGATAAGTAGTCGCCATATCTATCCCATCTCCATAGATATTACTGGGACTACATAGAGATTTAGGTTAATATACTATTATATATTCATGCAAACGACAGCCATTTAGCTATCATGCAGTGAATAAGTAGTCGCCATATCTATCCCATCTCCATAGATATTACTGGGACTTCATAGAGATTTAGGTTAATATACTATTATATCTTCATGCAAACGACAGCCATTTAGCTATCATCAGTGATAAGTAGTCGCCATATCTATCATCTCCATAGTATACTGGACTCATAGAGATTTAGGTTAATATACTATATATATCATCAAACGACAGCCATTAGCTACATGCAGTGAATAAGTAGTCGCCATATCTATCCCACTCATAGATATTACTGGGACTCATAGAGATTAGGTTAATATACTATTATATCTCATCAAACGACAGCCATTTAGCTATCATGCAGTGGATAAGTAGTCGCCATATCTATCCCATCTCCATAGATATTACTGGGACTACACGAGATTCTGGCCTTTAATTATGAACATTGGTTTGGTTGCTACATAGTCAATGTATGTCGTATTTGCAATGGCGTCAAAAGGTGCTTCTATGAGGGAAAGAGTTAAACATATTTTATTTATCATTATCATGTTGTAACATTAATATACAAGAACAAATGGATTGAACCCAACACAGTGAGTTGGCGTGTCTGGCATTCTTCATTCTTAGACCTAAACAAAATTATGTACGGATTGATTATGTAATTATACGATTGAATAACAACTGCGCATCACGCTGTTCAAGGAATTGATGGTTATACGTCACGAATATAAATCTTAAATTTTCGTTTCTCAATAGCAATTCCGATTCTGAACTAGAATTTTCAAGATAAGCTCCCAAAATGAACTGTTAAAATTATGCAGAATGATTGTTTGTAAATTACTTCCCTTTTTAGATATTTATTTATAAAATCATGATTAATTTTGCCAGTATTTGATTCCCACAGCTAACAATTGGATACATTTGTATATGTCTTAATTATACATTTGAAAACAATAAACTATTTGTTTTTTGTTTTGTGTTAATTTATCGTCGCTACCGGTTGCCCATATGAGCGACACCTCCTGAAGAGATTAGTCATTTTAGTTTTAGGAGGATAGTGCAATGATACAGACAGAGACCCAGTCCAGAGTCTCCTCTGGTTCTTTTGTGTACAGCACCGACACAAGACCTCGGTTTGAAGTCCCATCTGAAAGACTGTTAATATTATTAGGGTCAGACGGGGGATCGAACCTGCGATCCCTGGATTCGCAGTCCAACGTGTTAACCACTGGACTACTGACCCGGCTATCATAGTAAATGTGACATACAAACATACAAGATCATGCACATGGTTTGTGCCACACCTTTAAATAACATTAGACAAACATCAGGAGGTATATAGCCTGGAAACTTCGATATATTTTGCCTGGTCAGTCAAATAAATTATATGTTATGTTATATTTCGGGTTTTACGCCTGCATCAGCACAGCACCATTTTGGGCTATATCGCCAGCGGGCAGTTTACCTAACAACACCTTTCCTCAGTCAAATAAATATATTTTAACACCGAAACTATTAATTGGGCTGAGACTATTGAGACTATTAATTGGGCCGTATTGAGTTTCTGATCATGTCATTTTGCCAGAAGTTAAAAAGTGAAAAATCGACAGACTGGAACCCAGGCTAGGAGGTATCTAGAGAACAGCACTTGTAGAGATGTAAATACACATTATATTCCATTATTACACTCCATGGATACCTGCAGTGTATAAACAGTTCCTATATTCTCTGTGCCAGACCAGGTGCAAATAATTAGGTCAGAGTAATTATCACAAGGCCAACAGAGGTCAGTGCCTTGGCACAAGTTCCATGTCCATGTGATTCGCAACCGATAAGAAGAAGACTGGCATAGCAAGCATAGTGTTACTGCATCTCTGTCCGCCTTCACATGCCACTTTATTAACTCTTTGCATGCTGGGTAAAATAAAAGCTATATATAGCTCAAATAATTGTATCAGTGGACAATTCATTAATGTGTTTATCCATTTTGTAACTGAAAACTCAGTGCAAAGATGTCATCTAATTTCATTGGAATGGTGTCATTACAATCTACTGTTATATTCCAGGCTAGTGTGCAAAGATTTAATGCACTCAGAAGCTGTTCCTGGACTGGACAAATAGGCTTGGAGCCATGGATTGAATTCCTGAACTACGAAATTATGTATTTAACTTTACATGGTCAGGTTGCAATATGTCTTCAACTTCAATGTTTTCATGTTGAAAATATGTTCTCTCATAAAAGGTTGACCATTTGACATTTCGACGGCCATCTTGGATGATGTAATCAACTGATTTTGATGAATAGAATTAGAGTGATCGCCTCATCCATATCTTCGATTTGCTATATTACATTACAATGTTCACTAAAAAATGGTTATGGCCCTGGAAGTCAAGTAGGGGTCAATTATTCCCGGGCCATAGCCATTTTGAATCCTGGGGGTCACCATTTTAACAGCTTTCACAATGAGCTTTGTACATCGATCATTAGTACCAAGATTCATCAAGATCTGCCTGGCGGTATGTGAGAAGAAATTATTGAGTGTATAGTTCCATCTAGAGTAGGGTATAGTTCCATCTAGAGAGTGTATAGTTCCATCTAGAGAGTGTATAGTTCCATCTAGAGAGTGTATAGTTCCATCTAGAGAGTGAATAGTTCCATCTAGAGAGTGTATAGTTCCATATAGAGAGTGTATAGTTCCATCTAGAGAGTGTATAGTCCCATCTAGAGAGTGTATAGTCTAGAGAGTGTATAGTCCCATCTAGAGAGTGTATAGTTCCATCTAGAGAGTGTATAGTTCCATCTAGAGAGTGTATAGTTCCATCTAGAGAGTGCATAGTTCCATCTAGAGAGTGTATAGTTCCATCTAGAGAGTGTATAGTTCCATCTAGAGAGTGTATAGTTCCACAGACAGATCTGTAGTCCAGTGGTAACGCGCTGGACTGGTAATCCAGGGATCGCAGGTTCGATCCCCCGTCTGACCCTAATAAAATTAACAGTCTTTCAGATGTGACGTTAAACCGAGGTCTCGTGTCGGTGCTTTACACCGTGCACGTAAAAGAACCAGAGGATACTCTGTAATGGGTCTCTTTCTGTATCATTGCACTATCCTCCAAAAATCTAAAATGACTAATCTCTTCAGGAGGCGTCGCTCATATGGGTAACCGGTAGCGACGATAAATAAACGTAAAAAATAAAAAAACAATGTATAGTTCCATATAGAGAGTGTATAGTTCCATCTAGAGAGTGTATAGTTCCATCTAGAGAGTGTATAGTCCCATATAGAGAGTGCATAGTCCCATATAGAGAGTGTCTAGTTCCATATAGAGAGTGTATAGTTCCATCTAGAGAGTGCATAGTTCCATCTAGAAAGTGTATAGTTCCATCTAGAGAGTGCATAGTTCCATCTAGAGAGTGTATAATCCCATCTAGAGAGTGTATAGGCCCATCTAGAGAGTGTATAGTTCCATCTACAGAGTTCATAGGCCCATCTAGAGAGTGTATAGTTCCATCTAGAGAGTGTGTATAGTCCCATCTAGAGAGTGTATAGTTCTATCTAGAGAGTGTATAGTCCCATCTAGAGAGTGTATAGTTCCATCTAGAGAGTATAGTTCCATCTAGAGAGTGTATAGTTCCATCTAGAGAGTGTATAGTCCCATCTAGAGAGTGTATAGTCCCATCTAGAGAGTGCATAGTCCCATCTAGAGAGTGTATAGGCCCATCTAGAGAGTGTATAGGCCCATCTAGAGAGTGTATAGGCCCATCTAGAGAGTGAATAGTTCCATCTAGAGAGTGTATAGTTCCATCTAGAGAGTGTATAGTCCCATCTAGAGAGTGTATAGTCCCATCTAGAGAGTGTATAGTCCCATCTAGAGAGTGAATAGTTACATCTAGAGAGTGTATAGTTCCATCTAGAGAGTGTATAGTCCCATCTAGAGAGTGTATAGTTCCATCTAGAGAGTGTATAGTCCCATCTAGAGAGTGCATAGTTCCATCTAGAGAGTGCATAGTTCCATATAGAGAGTGAATAGTTCCATCTAGAGAGTGTATAGTTCCATCTAGAGAGTGTATAGTTCCATATAGAGAGTGAATAGTTCCATCTAGAGAGTGTATAGTTCCATCTAGAGAGTGTATAGTTCCATATAGAGAGTGAATAGTTCCATCTAGAGAGTGCATAGTTCCATCTAGAGAGTGTATAGTTCCATATAGAGAGTGAATAGTTCCATCTAGAGAGTGTATAGTTCCATCTAGAGAGTGTATAGTTCCATATAGAGAGTGAATAGTTCCATCTAGAGAGTGTATAGTTCCATCTAGAGAGTGTATAGTTCCATATAGAGAGTGAATAGTTCCATCTAGAGAGTGCATAGTTCCATCTAGAGAGTGTATAGTTCCATATAGAGAGTGAATAGTTCCATCTAGAGAGTGTATAGTTCCATCTAGAGAGTGTATAGTTCCATATAGAGAGTGAATAGTTCCATCTAGAGAGTGTATAGTTCCATCTAGAGAGTGTATAGTTCCATCTAGAGAGTGCATAGTCCCATCTAGAGAGTGTATAGTCCCATCTACAGAGTGTATAGGCCCATCTAGAGAGTGTATAGTTCCATCTAGAGAGTGCATAGTTCCATCTAGAGAGTGTATAGTCCCATCTAGAGAGTGTATAGGCCCATCTAGAGAGTGCATAGTTCCATCTACAGAGTGCATAGGCCCATCTAGAGAGTGCATAGTCCCATCTAGAGAGTGTATAGTCCCATATAGAGAGTGAATAGTTCCATTTAGAGAGTGTATAGTCCCATGTCCCATCTAGAGAGGGTATAGTCCCATCTATAGAGTGCATAGTTCCATATAGAGAGTGCATAGTCCCATGTCCCATCTAGAGAGTGCATAGTCCCATCTAGAGAGTGCATAGTTCCATATAGAGAGTGTATAGTCCCATATAGAGAGTGTATAGTCCCATGTCCCATCTAGAGAGTGCATAGTCCCATCTAGAGAGTGCATAGTTCTATATAGAGAGTGTATAGTCCCATCTAGAGAGTGCATAGTTCCATCTAGAGAGTGTATAGTTCCATCTAGAGAGTGTATAGTTCCATCTAGAGAGTGTATAGTTCCATCTAGAGAGTGTATAGTTCCATCTAGAGAGTGCATAGTTCCATCTAGAGAGTGCATAGTCCCATCTAGAGAGTGCATAGTTCCATCTAGAGAGTGTATAGTTCCATCTAGAGAGTGTATAGTTCCATCTAGAGAGTGCATAGTTCTTCCATCTAGAGTGCATAGTCCCATCTAGAGAGTGTATAGTTCTTCCATCTAGAGAGTGTATAGTCCCATCTAGAGAGTGCATAGTTCCATATAGAGAGTGTATAGTCCCATGTCCCATCTAGAGAGTGCATAGTCCCATCTAGAGAGTGCATAGTTCCATATAGAGAGTGTATAGTCCCATATAGAGAGTGTATATTCCCATGTCCCATCTAGAGAGTGCATAGTCCCATCTAGAGAGTGCATAGTTCCATATAGAGAGTGTATAGTCCCATCTAGAGAGTGCATAGTCCCATATAGAGAGTGTATAGTTCCATCTAGAGAGTGTATAGTCCCATATAGAGAGTGTATAGTTCCATCTAGAGAGTGTATAGTTCCATCTAGAGAGTGCATAGTCCTATAGAGAGAGTGTATAGTTCCATCTAGAGAGTGTATAGTTCCATCTAGAGAGTGTATAGTCCCATCTAGAGAGTGCATAGTTCCATCTAGAGTGTGCATAGTCCCATCTACAGAGTGCATAGTCCCATCTAGAGAGTGTATAGTCCCATCTAGAGAGTGTATAGTTCCATCTAGAGAGTGTATAGTTCCATCTAGAGAGTGTATATTTCCATCTAGAGTGTGTATAGTCCCATAGAGAGAGTGTATAGTTCCATCTAGAGAGTGTATAGTTCCATCTAGAGAGTGTATAGTCCCATCTAGATAGTGCATAGTCCCATCTACAGTGTATAGTTCCATCTAGAGAGTGAATAGTTCCATCTAGAGAGTGCATAGTCCCATCTACAGAGTGTATAGTTCCATCTAGAGAGTGCATAGTTCCATCTAGAGAGTGCATAGTCCCATCTAGAGAGTGTATATTTCCATCTAGAGAGTGCATAGTTCCATCTAGAGAGTGCATAGTCCCATCTACAGAGTGAATAGTTCCATCTAGAGAGTGTATAGTTCCATCTAGAGAGTGTATAGTCCCATCTAGAGAGTGTATATTTCCATCTAGAGAGTGCATAGTCCTATAGAGAGAGTGTATAGTTCCATCTAGAGAGTGTATAGTTCCATCTAGAGAGTGCATAGTCCCATCTAGAGAGTGCATAGTTCCATCTAGAGTGTGCATAGTCCCATCTACAGAGTGCATAGTCCCATCTAGAGAGTGTATAGTCCCATCTAGAGAGTGTATAGTCACATCTAGAGTGTATAGTTCCATCTAGAGAGTGCATAGTTCCATCTAGAGAGTGTATAGTCCCATCTAGAGAGTGTATAGTGCCATCTAGAGAGTGCATAGTCCCATCTACAGAGTGCATAGTCCCATCTAGAGAGTGTATAGTCCCATCTAGAGAGTGTATAGTTCCATAGAGAGAGTGCATAGTTCCATCTAGAGAGTGTATAGTTCCATCTAGAGAGTGTATAGTTCCATCTAGAGAGTGTATAGTTCCATCTAGAGAGTGCATAGTCCCATCTAGAGAGTGCATAGTCGGCTTCATTTGAATAATGTGAATTTCAGTTATATATTGAATAAAGTCAATGTCAGTCATAGAGGAAGCAACAAATTAATTCAATACTTGACACATTATGCTTCATAAGACACAATGTTGTGAATGTACAACACATCTCATGACTGTTGTCACTAGTCAACATATATGCGGCAATGGTATTAAAAGCATCATTACATCGTATGAAATAAAAGATATTTGAAAAATTCAATTTTTACGTATGGGTAGTAATGCTGCTACACATTCTAACATTATACTTTGTATGCTGTTGTTCATTTGGTAAACAGTGTTTTTTGCGATAAAACAAACTCGAAACCGAAAGTAGGACTTTCCGAGTCGATCGGTCACTCACTTGTTTACATTCGGAATGCATCGTCCCCATTTGTCCCACGTTGTCTTTTTTAATTAAATTACTTGATATGTTGATTCATACCTCTGTTAGCTAAGTCTTTTAGGGACATTTCTACATCCCCGCGAGGGGTTCGACATTAGAGGAAGATAGATAGATAGTATTTCATGTTCAAAATATATACGTTGTTTTCTACATCCTCTGTTGTTTCACGCATGCGGGCGGTGAGTGTTTACGTTTCGTGTGTTGATGAACAAATTCGCGTATACGACGGTTTAAATTTATTGGAATTTTATCGTTTCTGAGCGACTATTTCGATTTTTGTAAACACACACATATTAGTATTTATATTTTACCCAAAACATCCTTTATTACGATGTAATGCTGCTTTAAATGAATACAACAAAACCAAAAACATTACCATATCTGCTGTCAGATTTGTTTCTGTGGATGAGATAAAACATTCACTTACCTGAAAATAGAAAATAGTATAAATGGGTTGATTCATAAAATAATACTGTTGACAAGTGTAAGAATTTAACACCCTCCCCCCATGCTGAATTTGCATAATGAAATGACCCATCTTTCAATTGGGGTCTGTCTAGTGACCCACGAAAATGGTGTATACAGATTAACTACACCTGGTAATCCAGGGATCGCAGGTTCGATCCCCCGTCTGACCCTAATAAAATTAACAGTCTTTCAGATGGGACGTTAAACCGAGGTCTCGTGTCGGTGCTTTACACTGTGCACGTAAAAGAACCAGAGGAGACTCTGGAATGGTCTGTATCATTGCACTATCCTCCAATAATCTAAAATGACTAATCTCTTCAGGAGGCGTCGCTCATATGGGCAACAAGTAGCGACGATAAATAAACGTAAAACACACATAACTTATTCCAATAAACATTGAACAGGCATCTTTATTTCAAATTAGTTTAAGCATTATTTATTTCAGTATTTGTACATGACAATTGAACTCAAGTTCTAAGTGTAACCATTCTCCTGAATAACACTTTGTTCCACTCATCTCCGCAAGGGGTATTTGCATGATAACAGATCATAATTATGGTACACTTGGTACAGTCATTTCACTTTGGTATTAGCAGGATCTCTGTCTGTATCATTGCACTATCCTCCAAAATAAAAAATGACTAATCTCTTCAGGAGGCGTCGCTCATATGGGCAACCGGTAGCGACGATAAATAAACGTAAAACACAACACTTATAAATACAACTTGCTCCTTCTCATTAAGAATGCATTTACAAGATATTTCGACAACTTTCTGGGGTGGGAGTTTATAAGTTCAATTAAACGTTGGTCGCAGGATAAGTCATTTGGGTTTACAAATAAATCACTGAATTTGTTTGAACGTTGGTCTCTGTATAAATCACAATCAAACAAGAAATGTTTTTCATCCTCAACTAGGTTGGATTGACATAGTCTACAAAGTCTCTCTTCCTGTGGTTTGCTAAGGTATCTCCCAGTTTCTATTCTCAATGGTAATATACCAGTTCTAAATTGACTTAAGATTGACCATGGTGCATGTTGTGGATAATCAGATTATATTTTGTTTGTGAAATGGTGCTTGGTAGGTGGGAGGTGTACAGCCGAGTTATAAGGGATATATCAGAACAAGATAGTTATGATCAACCAGGGACAGATCCAGGAATTGGCATCGGCATTGGGGGGGGGGCATGAGTTGGCTAGAGGGGACACTGGGGGCATGACACCCAGAAACTATTTGTTGGTGCATTCTGGTGCATCTTCAGACCAGGTGTTTTGTGTGAAACAGTGAAATATATAGTATCATCAACTCTGTATCATTATGAAAAGGAGACGAAAAATCCATTCGTCCGCTCGTATTGACGAGTGACATTTCCGATCGGGCGAGTAGAAAATCCATGTCGGTCGTCCGACAGGACGAGTGACAATTTATAGTGTTGATGAACAACAATAATCCAAGTTCCAGATAATGTGCTTCAACTGGTAACAATAGTAAAACTACCGGATGTTCTGTGAGATAATTTTATTATTTTAAGGGAGATAATTAACAGTAATAGCTCTGTGTTTATTCTAACGGACATGTCGATGTTGGGGCCGACAATGGGTTTGAGGTTTACATTTATTATAAACAACTATGGAGAGAATGATAAATACTATAATGCATATTTGTTGTACTATTATTACGGATCTGATTGAATAGAAAGTACCGACTATTGTCCGAAAATCAGGTCCGAAACTTCTGTTCGGTGACGAATTTACATCAGGCCGAGTTACTTTTTTTTAGTTGTTTTGTCGTAATAAATGTAATCCCCACATTGTCGGAGTCGTGTTATTCGATAATATTCGTGTGTTTCCGTACAAGTCCGTATGATAGACAATATGAAAACTATATTTCCAGTTGGGTAATTATATATTATGTTATGTTATATTTCGGGTTTTACGCCTGCATCAGCACCATTTCGGGCTATATCGCCAGCGGGCAGTTTACTTAACAACACCTTTCCTGGGCAGGCTCCAGCGGTTAACCAGTACTTGGGTGCACCAACCTCCGTAAGAAACGGCCAACTTTTTCATATAAATGAGACACGGTCTGAGCGGGGCTCGAACCCGTGACCATCAGTGATGATAGGTTACAGTGGTATACAAGTCAGCGACCGTAACCACTCGACCACGGAGGCGGACAATTATATATTATATATAAATAACCGAGTGGACAAAATCATACACAACACGTGTCTTCTATATAATTACATTATAATTCAACGTTTCGGCTTGCGCCTCAGGAATTAAAACAATAATAATACAACGGACGTGACGTCTAAATAATAACAACTTTTTTTTTTCCCTTTTTTTTTTATATAAAAAACTGGAAATACATGTTTTCAACAAATACTTCACATCCAGTTAGTAGTCAGTCCATGATGGTCACAAGAGTATAATAGTATAGGCCTATTTACTTGTTCTGCGTATATGTTGAAGCAATATATATATTTTATAACGTATATGCAGGACTAGTGATACTTGACGCAGGACAAGCGGAAACTTTTGGGTACTCATCCTGCGGGACGAGTGAGAAATTTGAAAATGTTCATCCCCTGATGAAACTAAATGCCAATGTGTCATATCAACAAAGGGGCACAACTCTGTATTATAAAAAAATCAATAGTCTCAACAAAGGGACAAAACTCATATCATAAAACTAAATTAAACTGTGTCATGTCAACAAGGGGGAACAACTCTGTATCATCATAAAATTAAATGACATTGTTTCATGTTAAGAAATCTTCTATACTATGTATCACCCTCAGACAACATGTGTCAACAAAGGGACACAACTCAGTATCACCATAGAACCACATGTATCAACAAAGGGACACAACTCTGTATCACCATAGAACCACATGTATCAACAAAGGGACACAACTCAGTATCACCATAGAACCAAATGTGTCAACAAAGGGACACAACTCTGTATCACCATAAAACCAAATGTGTCAACAAAGGGACACAACTCAGTATCACCATAGAACCAAATGTGTCAACAAAGGGGCACACCTCTGTATTACAATAAAACTAAATGTGCCAACAAAGGGGCACAACTCTGTATCACAATAAAACTAAATGTGTCAACAAAGGGGCACAACTCTGTATCACAATAAAACTAAATGTATCAACAAAGGGGCACAACTCTGTATCACAATAAAACTAAATGTATCAACAAAGGGGCACAACTCTGTATCACAATAAAACTAAATGTATCAACAAAGGGGCACAACTCTGTATCACAATAAAACTAAATGTATCAACAAAGGGACACAACTCAGTATCACCATAGAACCAAATGTGTCAACAAAGGGACACAACTCAGTATCACCATAGAACCAAATGTGTCAACAAAGGGGCACAACTCTGTATCACAATAAAACTAAATGTGCCAACAAAGGGGCACAACTCTGTATCACAATAAAACTAAATGTGTCAACAAAGGGACACAACTCAGTATCACAATAAAACTAAATGTATCAACAAAGGGGCACAACTCTGTATCACAATAAAACTAAATGTGTCAACAAAGGGGCACAACTCTGTTGACACATTTAGTGCTATGATGCTACAAAGGGGCACAACTCTGCAGTTATTGGTGCCATTGTCCTGGTAGAGTGTCACAATGAATTATAAGTATCCATGGTAATAGGTTTACACATCTTTCGTTCCTTGAAAGATTTGACTATTAACTGCATTAACAGTCACCAATGTACACAGTACACAGAATGCCAAGGAATCCTGCTAATGGCAAATTAGCTTTAATGGATAGCATGTCCTGTTTTGATCAATTATGGAAGGAGATTTGACTCCCATACTATCTCCAAATTGATCTGAGAAAAGTTTGTCCTTGGACATAATTATACAGTTGTCAATGCCCATTAAGCCAAAGATTTGCCCCCCCCCCCCCAATTATTGGATTATTAGAATGTAACAAGATGTTTTTTTCTATATGAAGAATAATCATACTCCAATCAGAACGCTCGTTTCAACGCGAATTGCGCCGCTTTAGAAGTTTTCAAAACAAATTGAAAATACTACGAAATCTCTTTTTGACGTACATTTTTGCCGAAATAAACCTACACGTTAGTGGAAACACATTTTATTGATAATGTTATTCACAGTTAAAACTCTCCCGTCGAAGATTTTTTTTGTTGCTGACAGAACCCGTGTCCTAGTATGGAAATGTGACCTGCTATGGCCAATGTCTGTGGCAATTGTTTGCAAAGTATACATGCATGCAGCTTAAAGTTGTGTTTTATTTGAAGAACAATATAAAGACTCAGGATAGGCGTTATATTTGGACATATTTGTACAAAATTGTTTCAGATAGGGCCATTTTACCGATCGATGCGAAATCTGACATCCCACAGAGTAGAATCCCTGTACTTAAATATATATACCGTCCATACTCGCCTATAAGACGGGGATATTTCCCGCTGATTTAAGGCTCAAAGTCAGGGTCCCGTCTTATAAGCGGGTCACAAAACATGACCTAAAAGTTTTCAGTCATTATCAGTTGGTTTGGCATTTTCTAAATGTCAGCCAGCTATATTATATTTTTATTTTTTTTATTTTTTAGTTTACGTTTATTTATCGTCGCTACCGGTTGCCCATATGAGCGACGCCTCCTGAAGAGATTAGTTATTTTAGATTTTGGAGGATAGTGCATGATACAGACAGAGACCCATTCCAGAATCCCCTCTGGTTCTTTTACGTGCACGGTGTAAAGCACCGACACGAGACCTCGGTTTAACGTCCCATCTGAAAGACTGTTAATTTTATTAGGGTCAGACGGGGGATCGAACCTGCGATCCCTGGATTACCAGTCCAGCGTGTTACCACTGGACTACATATCCGTCTGTTATATTATATTTGGCCAATTTGATCCATTTTTATACTTTTTTCACCGACTTTTTGACGGGTATTAAATGTAATAATAACTGACATTAAATATATACATATTTGTTAATTCATATATTCATGCAATATTAATATTATTTTCATTAAATGAACAAAACACTAAAGTGTATAGTAAATTAATTCGAAATATGTGGAAAAGTTAGCAATGACACCAGTTGGTCACAGTTTTCAAAAAGTCAGTCATACAGAAGTGTTTATCTGGGTTTATTGTTTGGCAACATTAAACTGAGACAAATTAATCTCCGTCAACGCCTTCATAACTTTTCGTGCAAATCACAATAATTACCGAACCGTTTATAATCGCCGGGTGCACCAAATACAAAATTTGTATATGTGTATATAATTTGTTTTGACCAATTTGATCCCTTTTTATACATTTTTTCACCGACTTTGGGTATTAAATGAACACCTTGGTAAATTAAAAACTGCGAAAGATTCTAGCCCTGGACAATTCTTATTTCAATAATTACTATATACCCCCCGTTTAAACAAATTATATGCAAAGTATATCTGGGACTCCTTTAAACGCCCCCCTTTTTTCATACCTCTTGAAACAGTCCCTATTATCCACTAGTATAGCGTATCCATAGCAACGAACCAACACGTGTGTAGTGCGAGTACCTGGAGAGCAGTTTAAAGGCCTGCAGTTTGACCCCGTCCAATTGTAAAGATTTATACTTTACTATCTGTTTCATGTGATTAGTGGCTTGTATCAACAATGTAGCAGTACATTCAGTATAATTTGGCGTATGTAGGTATTTTCTAACGGTTAATATGCACGATCACTCTGTGAGCTGAGAATTAGTCAAAATGAGGCCCTGACAATTTAAGTAAACGTATATTATTGATTGTAAAGAAAATTGATAGTTATGAGTATTCAAACTACATAATCCAGATCAGCCCAGGGACATAGATTACATGTTATGTAGGTGCCTCATCAGCCGTAGCGTAATCACTGAGACTGATAATTTGTATGCATGTATATAATATGTATGTATTTATATGAATAAACTATATGTGTTCGTTATATGGTAACCTTCATACTTCATTTAATTATATATCTACAGTATTATTCGCAAGTTTTCTGTTATATTTTAAATATTTCTCTGTGTCAGTGTGTGTTTACCGATATTGATGCTACATAATAATCACAGTGAATGCTATGAGTACATGTATAATATTATAATTATAATCTCTTGAACATACGAGTATTACACATATTCTGCCGATTTCTACAAGATGCCATTGAGTAAAATAACAATGTATGTAACTGATGAGCAGAGAAAAGAATTGCTGACTTTCTTGCAAAATAAGAACTGGGACGTAGAGATGGAAATAGAAGAAACAGCCACCGCCATGCCCGTTGCAGAGGCTGCTTACGTACCTCCCCCTATGCCTCAGCATGCTGAAGGTGTTGCTGAGTGTCCACTGTGCTTGTGTTCCCCTTGCATAATAAATGAACAGAACAAACAACTTTGGTGGCCTGCTAATAATCGTCCACCGCATAATCTAAATTCACATGAGAGAAAGCTTCTATACAGGAGGTTTTGGGCAATGCTATATAATTGTGGCGCATGGAAAGATGTCAGATATATAGAGAGAAAAGTAGCGGCTAGAAGAGGAGACTGTACTTGGCATAAGAGGGAACTGATGCCTGAATGTGTGGTACAGCAATGCAGGAACTGGCTGCCTAACCCGCGCAACCAGCCTTATTTGGGCCATAAGTGGAGTTGAATTGTTTATACCAGTTGTAAGTACTATAAAAATACAGAACTTCAATTTCAGCAATTTATAACCTCTGATATGTACGTGGGTCATAATAGATATAAGTGGTGCTCATGTATTAGATGTATACCATGCAGGGCCTCGCATGTGGCAAATACGATGTGCGTCGACCGTCAGATTTGTACCGCACTTCCTCGTGTGTTTAGTGCGTCGACCGTAATATTTGTACCGCTATTCCTCGTGTGTTTAAGGTCAAATATAGGTCAACCTGCAGGCCTTTAACCTTACATCGATTTCCATATATGGACATGGGCTGAAGCAGGGAAAAACTTCAAAGTCATTCACCAATGGGCAATGCGTCATAAAAATGGAAGCGAGGGAACTAATTATCTTTGGTGTAACTTACATATCGAGGGCTTGGCGCAACACTAGTCTAACTCAATTTTTTCAGAAAATCACTTTTTTGCATAAATTGAATATATGACCTGAAATACACATTCTGTGAAAAAATTGGCCATAATTGCTAATTAATTAACACCCTAATTAACCAGAAACCAATAAGTCTATCTCAAACTGACAACTTTTGTTAGCGCAACACTAGTCTAACTTGAGTTGGACTTATTGTGCGCTATTATGTCTTTAATCTGTGCCGACAGCTCTGATACTGTGGGAACTAATGACATTTTGACATGTGCAGGCCAAGTAAATTTTAATATTTTCTGAATTATGTACCAAACCTATACGGAATACAGGTTGAAAATATATTTTCCCTCGCTTTGATAACCCTACCATAACTATAAAATATTTCAATTCGCCGACGTCAGTTTGCAATATTTGTTTTAAAACTCACTTTGAATATATGTCACTTTCAAAAAAAACTACCCGACGCAGTAACCAAAAGTAATCATATCAATTATCCCGGCCTAACTGGACAAAACATCATATTTTGTTGATAATTTCACAAGTTTGTGTGACATTTCTAATTGTTTTTGTTTTTTTAATTTATGTTTATTTACTGTCGCGACCGGATTCCCATTTGAGCGACGGGCAGTTTACCTAACAACACCTGTGTATTGTCCCATGCCACTACTCAATTATAAATGATGATGATGATTGAGCTTATTTACCCTCGCCGCCGGCGAACCATATGGGCGAGCGCACTAAGAAGTTTAGTTATTACTCATAGATTATAAACTAAGGTGATTAAGTTGTGTGTGTTAATAATACGATTTGAATGCTCAGCCCGGCCATAGATTAGGCTACAAGCACCAAAATATATAGAGTCGGTACAGGAATCACGCTGTACTAACATGCATCTTAATTCTATAATGTGTGAATTAGATGAGTAATGTTATTTGATACCTCAGCCCGACCAGAACTTAGGCTACAAGCATCAAAATACATGGGGTCTGTTTAGGAGTCACTCTAAACTGTCCTCGTATCTCTTGATATTATATATCTTTTCAATGTTCGCTAATCTCTATGTCCTCGCACGCGACGCGCGACCAATTCTCGACCCGATTTATTATGTTTCTCGCCGTTTATATGTCCTTTTTTATGTATCAAACAGTCACAAATCTTCAAAAACGGACATCAGAAACAGTTTAACGTTTGAATGTTTTCGGCTGAATCCAGTATATATGGATGTTTTTCATTGGTAGAAAAACTATCAGTTTTTTGGATCCAGCTCGAACTGTTTACTGATTGGCTGATTTTGAAGCCTAGCTTAGAGCTACTTTGTGACTGCAAGAACCTGTACTCATGTTTATATTGCAAACTGTGATTATGATTAAAATAATTACATACTTTATGGTTAAAATATACAATGTTACGTCTAGCTTATTGTTATCTACACTTGGATAGTTCATATCAATTCAAGAGGCTATATATAACCACAACATTCTGTAGATATATAATGTTGTGGTTCTATAATTCTATGTTAGAATTTTAAATGTTTGTGCCCAGATGATCTGTCTGCTGGTGTTTCTCAACAGCCTAATATGTGGTCTGAAGATACTTTGGAACAAATATAAGCACTTCAGACACTTTCACTGAACCCAGGATACAATATGCTCCATTTATATATTTACAAGGGTTCAGTGTACACAGTAAAAAAGTAAAAATAAAGATGTATATAATGTACAAAAGGATGGAGTCTTTATGACATATTAGGCTATTAAAGCAGATTATCATGTCCCATTCCCAAATATAGGTTGGAGATGAAGGCCTCATGAACTTAAAGTTAAAAGTCTCTCTGCCTGTGCGTTACAATAAAAAATGGTACTAAAAACAGTGCTTCCATTTCCGCAGAAAATGTTCTGTATGTCTAATATATACAAACGGTTTCCTTTCAGGGCCACGTTAAAACTAACATTATAATATAAAAATAAATATATCATTTTATTTAAAACATTCGTTGGTAACGCACAGAGCAGAGTATTTAAGATACTGGTTGTTTTCATAATTCCTGATATTTATTTAATTGACGTCGCATCATGTACGATGGTGAACAGCCTAGGAGAGATCAAATTGGTGTCCGAGCCAGCAACACACGCAGAAATCTAATTTATTGGACTGTGTGCAATTGGACAGACTGCTTAATGAGATGTTTAGCTTCTACTACCTGATTATTTGTTGTTATACCTAGGGAGCTATATATGTACATTTAAAACATTTCCATGAAGGTTTTATACAATTCATGCTTTTGTTGGTACTAAAAGGCTTATAGTTTACTAAGCTGAACATGTGCATGGGTTTAGGCCACATTTATTGTAAAAGATAAGAATTCATCTTTTACTGTCCAATTATAAATGTGGCATGCATGGGACAATATGCAAATTGGTCGTGTCTAAGGTGATCTTATGCGAGCTAACCGTTTAATGATCGATCTGATTGGCTGTGTCTGTAAGAAAGGTTGTCCTTGTATAATTATGCCGTGGATTAATTTACATATGTCGGATTTTTTGAGTAATTAGCAATAAAACATTGTTATTGTTCACAAAAATCTTATGAATCAATTATTGAAAAATTTCTTCAACTCCTGATGTCAATTTTATCAACCCGTCTTATATGCGAGTGCATGCCAAAATCCACAGATTTCAGGACCAAAGTAGGGGGGTCGTCTTATAGGCGAGGTCGCCTTATAGTCGAGTATGTACGGTACTAGTACCCCCAAACGTGCCGAATCCCTGTGGCCCCAATTATTATGCTAAATGTCGAATGATGGCTTACACTAGTTAAGTCTATGAATAACATCATCATAGTATATAATGAAGTCCTTTCGCATTTTGAATCATATTTAATATCCTTTTTACCCTCGGTGAGTTTCACTTTCTTGGAAATAGGCACACATTTTAAATCTAGTTTCCGTTTTTTACTATTACTTTCACTTTCATTGGAGTTAAAGAATTTTAGCAAACTTATTGTAATTGAACATGCATTTGAATGATAACAGGGGATTTGGGGCTTAATTATAAAACATTTTGTATACACTTGTAATCTGATAATTACCCGAGTTCTAACTGTTTAATTTTGTCAATTATAACTTACAAATTTACAATACATCAATGAAATTGGCCTGTCTTCCGAGATTAATCAACACCATAGGTGTAGAAAACATGTACTTACCGTGTATGTACTCGTGGATAATGTCATTGCTACGACTAATGTGTAATTAACAAGTATATAAGCAAGGCATTGACAGATTCTTTGATATTTCGCCGGCGACTGCAAATTGTAGAAATTAAGAAAGCGCCCGGATGTTAAAAGCGCCGTAGTCTATTTAATAGGACTAATTTGATAAGTGCAAATAAAACGATTGAAGCGTAACGAGAGCCTCGATTGGTTAAATGTTTGGGGCGATACTGGTCATTCACAGCATGTAGTCTGCAGGGTTTACAATTGATAAAATCATGACAAAAAACAGTTGATTAGTTTGTTTATTCTGTTAATTGATATGTTTATTCGACACCTGTCTGATAATCACATCCATAGCATTTTGACTTGCCCGGGACTAAACTCTGGTTGACGGCCACTTGCCCGAACATTGTTTTGACTTGCCCCGGGCGTCGGGCAATAGGATTTGTCGAGCCCTGACGTACCACACAATCCACATCGTTTGACGTGGGGTTTGGAGGTTCTACCTCTAAAGGGTTAGCCAGTCGCGATATGCCCTATCGCTCCGTATCATGTACTGCGGATTCAAGGATCATTTTTTGAATTGTTGTCAATCGATTTGAATTTCAAAGTTGGTTTTATTCATATAGTTTCTTCACAGAAAGTGTGCATCGTGTATCGTATTCGAATCCTTGATGAAACGTTTAAAAGTAAATTTTCAATTTGATGATATGTTATATTATTTGTTAATGGTATAAGTATATCAAGTTTTCAGTTTGGGGAAAGGTGATAGTATATGATAGTATATCTTCTTCATTGTTGATATAGCTTTAGTATTGTGTATTCGTTTGAAATGCATAGCTTTTCAAGAAGGAGGGAATGTTCAGAAGCATTTCTGTATGCGTCGCATAATAAACTGCAGACTTGCTTTTGATGAGTTACTTCCCTTGGTCGGATTGGCGCCATTAGCACGCGGAATGGATGCAAAAATAAAAGATTAGAAAAGACCTATGGTTCGAGTTGTATATCGATAGAAACATAGTGAGAGCCCTAAGGAATATTAGAATATTCCATATAATTCTATCAAAAACTCAAAATCACTCAACTCTTATAAAAAATGCCAAATTAAGCTACTTTACTAAACGTCATCTTCCTGTTAGGCCATGCAAATATGACGACTCATTCAGTTATTTAGTTTATACAAATTTATTTTAGCTTGATTGAGAAACAAGTTTTTACAACTTATACTAATAATCACTACCGAGACCTCATTCCTGATGGAATGCATCGCCACGAGGGAGAGAGAAGAGGCAACGTGGAATTTAAATGTCTTGCCTAAGGGCACAATCGTAACGGCGCCAGTGGGGCTCGAACTCCAGACCTTTCGCACCTGAAGCAAAGGCGCATCCACTGCGCTATCACGACTTCCTTGATTCTGTTATTGTTATCGGCCACTGTACATTCATGGACGTTTTCACAAATGAAGCCGATGTCACTTGAACTGTTGAAGGGTGTTTGTTTTTCAAATGATTATTCAGATTGATGTTGTACCCGGAATATGTGTACCGAGCAGTTTCCTTATTCTCAGCATGATTGAAGTCTTTCTAAACGTATGACTGAGCGGGTGGCATTTTTGACGACAACATCATAATATCGTATTTTAAATAGTACAATTGTTGCAACGTGTCTGTAATATTTCAAAGGAATTTTCTCATCTAAACAGTTTTGACATCATAATTAAACATTACTTACCTTAGCACCTACTGTAATTATCCAATTACATGGCAGAGTGCCAATTAACACTTGCCATAGATGTGACCACAACATGGTTTATTCAAACATCCTGCGGCAATTTCTTTTGTATTGGAAGGTTTTTATGATGGCCGTATGATGACCGTGAAAGCAACATTTCGGAGTTTTGCAAATATTATATTTTTTTCCGAATACTATATCCGAGCGAATATTCAAATATTCGTTGCTATATATGGATCAGAAATGTTTTAAAGTTTGCTAAAACAATGCTAAAACTTCATTTTGACATGGATCTATGCTACTATGATTATAGTATACTGTGGTTTCAAAATAGAGATAGATATAAGGGTTAAACACATAAAATACAATATACGCATAAAAGTCAAGTTGTTAGCATTAAACAATACGGCATATTACCTGTGATCTATCACATACTGCGGCACATTACCTGTGACCTATCGCATACTGCGGCACATTACCTGTGAACTATCGCATACTGCGGCACATTACCTGTGATCTATCGCATACTGCGGCACATTACCTGTGAACTATCGCATACTGCGGCACATTACCTGTGAACTATCGCATACTGCGGCACATTACCTGTGAACTATCACATACTGTGGCACATTACCTGTGAACTATCGCATACTGCGGCACATTACCTGTGAACTATCGCAATACTGCCTTACCTATACAGTATTGTAATATTCCAACTATTGTATTACCTTACTTTGAATCCACATTACATGATACACATGTGTGTCCTTAGCCTGGGAACAGGCATCGATATATTTTGTCTGGTCGGTCAAATAGTTTTAAAAAGTACAATGTGCGTCTGATTTGACATATTTACTCAAGATTTAAGTCACCATCTCCTCGATATAACACAGAAACGGGACATTATATGTTTGCAATGTAAATGAGTCGTAAATGATCGTGTATAATCGTGCCTGTTCGATGATTTCTGTTTCTATATATAGCGATATTATTTTGTAGACAAGAGTTGTCGTTCTTCAAACTACACCCTCATAAAAGTGGGTGTAAGTAGATGGCACTACTATCGGAAATCCAGTTTCCCCAGGCTGTCATTTTGCCAGAAGTTAAAAAGTGAAAAATCGACAGACTGGAACCCAGGCATGTGTGTCCGAGGTGAAATGTAAACATGACAACAAATGATTTTTGAGATAATATTACCTCTTCTAGTCTATGCTCATCCATCGATCTAAATCCCCGCATCTTCTCAAACAAACTCCTTTTATTCTTCAAACTCCTTTTCTTGTGTAATTCCTCCATATTTGACACTAATATTTTCCGTATAACTGGAACTGTTCCGTGGTTTTATTATTTGCAATCTTTCTCTTTAAACTTAATTTGTCTGACTGTTTTCCCAGGAAAAGAACATCGATTGAGTTACCCCATATGCAGGACAATAACTTACATAAGACAGGCTAATTTGGGCGCTTTTTTGTCCAAAAATTGATAATGTCTTTGGATTAGTTCATCAATGTTCCCTGTAATGTCCTAATTTGTGTACAATCGAGTGTTAACTAATTCCGCAACAAGCTTTAAAATGATCAAGATCTGTCAGTAAGACTGCAACAAGCTTTAAAATGATCAAGATCTGTCAGTAAGACCGCAACAAGCTTTAAAATGACCAAGATCTGTCAGTAAGACCGCAACAAGCTTTAAAATGATCAAGATCTGTCAGTAAGACTGCAACAAGCTTTAAAATGATCAAGATCTGTCAGTAAGACCGCAACAAGCTTTAAAATGACCAAGATCTGTCAGTAAGACCGCAACAAGCTTTAAAATGATCAAGATCTGTCAGTAAGACCGCAACAAGCTTTAAAATGACCAAGATCTGTCAGTAAGACTGCAACAAGCTTTAAAATGATCAAGATCTGTCAGTAAGACCGCAACAAGCTTTAAAATGACCAAGATCTGTCAGTAAGACTGCAACAAGCTTTAAAATGATCAAGATCTGTCAGTAAGACTGCAACAAGCTTTAAAATGATCAAGATCTGTCAGTAAGACAGCAACAAGCTTTAAAATGACCAAGATCTGTCCGAAAGACCGCAACAAGCTTTAGAATGATCAAGATCTGTCAGTAAGACGGCAACAAGCTTTAAAATGACCAAGATCTGTCAGTAAGACCGCAACAAGCTTTAAAATGACCAAGATCTGTCAGTAAGACTGCAACAAGCTTTAAAATGACCAAGATCTGTCAGTAAGACAGCAACAAGCTTTAAAATGACCAAGATCTGCAAGACAGTGCGCTCGACAATAGCATTGATCAATTAAATACAGTAAAACCTGTCTTAAGCAGCCAGCCAAATGATTCACAGAAAATGGCTACTTAGCACAGGTGGCTGCTTAATAGAGGTGCAAGGTATAATAAAACTGGATGCTTAATACAGTTTGGTGGCTTAATGGAGGTGAGCACCAACATAGGTTTGTCTGTACTTAATGGAGACCACTAGCACAGGTTTGTCTGTACTTAATGGGGACCACTAACACATGTTTGTCTATACTTAATGGGGACCACTAGCACATGTTTGTCTGTACTTAATGGGGACCACTAGCACATGTTTGTCTGTACTTAATGGAGGAGAGCTCTAGCACAGATTTGTCTGTACATAATGGAGGTGGTGTGACACCAACACCCGGGACAGTCGCATAGCCCTCCAAACTATAACCCAATGTGTGACACCAACACCCGCATAGCCCTCCAAACTATAACCCAAGGTGTGACACCAACACCCAGGACAGTCACATAGCCCTCCAAACTATAACCCAAGGTGTGACACCGACACCCGGGACAGTCGCATAGCCCTCCAAACTATAACCCAATGTGTGACACC
Source organism: Archivesica marissinica (assembly GCA_014843695.1). Taxonomy (NCBI): domain Eukaryota; kingdom Metazoa; phylum Mollusca; class Bivalvia; order Venerida; family Vesicomyidae; genus Archivesica; species Archivesica marissinica. Next base: position 58,193,523 of record CM026394.1, on the reverse strand, counting down.
AACACACGGGACAGTCGCATAGCCCTCCAAACTATAACCCAAGGTGTGACACCGACACACGGGACAGTCGCATAGCCCTCCAAACTATAACCCAATGTGTGACACCAACACACGGGACAGTTGCATAGCCCTCCAAACTATAACCCAATGTGTGACACGAACACACGGGACAGTCGCATAGCCCTCCAAACTATAACCCAATGTGTGACGCCGACACCCGGGACAGTCGCATAGCCCTCCAAACTATAACCCAATGTGTGACACACACGGGACAGTCACATAGCCCTCCAAACTATAACCCAATGTGTGACGCCGACACCCGGGACAGTCGCATAGCCCTCCAAACTATAACCCAATGTGTGACGCCGACACCCGGGACAGTCGCATAGCCCTCCAAACTATAACCCAATGTGTGACGCCGACACCCGGGACAGTCGCATAGCCCTCCAAACTATAACCCAATGTGTGACGCCGACACCCGGGACAGTCGCATAGCCCTCCAAACTATAACCCAATGTGTGACGCCGACACCCGGGACAGTCGCATAGCCCTCCAAACTATAACCCAATGTGTGACGCCGACACCTGGGACAGTCGCATAGCCCTCCAAACTATAACCCAATGTGTGACGCCGACACCCAGGCAAGTAGTATAGCTCTCCTTCCAAGAATAGACAAGTTAAAAATAACCCCAACATTAACCAGTTGAATAATAAATGGAATTTGAAAGGAAGTAGACTGACTGTAATTATGGCAACTTCCAGGAAATATTTGAGGAAATTGCAGACTTTTCAATCAAAGTCAAAGTCAAACTGATTGATTGATTGAATGAACTTTTTCCATCATTGTCAAGCACAATCAGACGCAAGTTTACTTTCACCCCCTCCCAGACTTGTCTATACGTAGCGGTTATGGAGCTGAGAATTACGAGATTGAGCCGGGCACAATAATGGAGCCATAATAACAATAATGGAGGCCCACCGTCTCATCAGCCTGGAATTATGTAAAGGTGATAATGTTCCATTTGAAAAATAGATTTGGTTTAAGAACTCGTGTTGGTTAAAGAACTCGCACCGGTTCAAGAACTCCCATTGGTTAAAGAACTCGATGTTGGTCAAAGAACTCCCATTGGTTAAAGAACTCGATGTTGGTTAAAGAACTCCCATTGGTTAAAGAACTCGATGTTGGTTAAAGAACTGCCATTGGTTAAAAAACTCGATGTTGGTTAAAGAACTCCCATTGGTTAAAGAACTCGATGTTGGTTAAAGAACTCCCATTGGTTAAAGAACTCGATGTTGGTTAAAGAACTCCCATTGGTTAAAGAACTCGATGTTGGTTCAAGAACTCATGTTGGTTAAAGAACTCGCACCGGTTCAAGAACTCCCATTGGTTAAAAAACTCACATTGGTTCAAGAACTCAAACTGGTTCAAGAACTCACATTGTCTCAAGAATCCACATTACTGCATAACTAATATAATACATGTAGTAATTAATAATAATAATATGCATTACTCAGTTACTTCCCTTGAATAATAAATATTCTCATTTTTACATCCCTGATTTGTTTCACACCAAAAAGAGCACAAAATATATCGAACTTCCTACATCTTATTGAAATAAACTTCTAGGATCAAACATTTATATCAGCAAGTCTTTCAACTTTAGTGCAATTAAGCTGCATTTTGTAAATGGTTTCCGGAATATTGTTGGGAGATCAGATCATTTTCCATTCACGGAAACTTTATATACCAGTATCAATTAATCAGCATTCCAAGGATTATTCCAAGGAAATAATAAAATCGTGTACATTTCCAATAATTAGCTCATAAAACAAGGGATCATTAAAGCATGCAGTCACGCAAATGCAAAAAAAACAACTTGAAATCGGAGTAATATTAAGTACAACACATACCGTAATCGTGTATGTATAAGACACACTTTTTTCCCTCCAAAATAGTATCCAAAAGTGTGGTGCGTCTTATACTCCAGTTTAGAACTAAATTCCATTGTTTCAAAGAATCAAAAACGACAAATGTATTACAACAAAAGGAAATAAATGTTTCATACTATTTTTCTCCAAGTCCGGTAACGTGTCGAATTTGTTCCGGATTTCATTCGAGTCTATATATCTATATGGTGTGGAAGTTAAAAATCGAAAATCTAGATAGAAAATAGATTATTAAATAATATTAAAAACGACAAAAGCAACTTTTATTGAAGGAAAATTAATGATGGTTCACATTTATCAAGTTTTGCAAACAACCAATTACCGACTGCTGTTTGGCGTATGTGCCGCTAATTATCATTGTTAGTGTGTTGAGATTGACAAGTTTGACTAGGTGTTGACAGGATGAAATTACGTCACTTTAAATACTAGAACTTGTTGAGATTTACTCACTCACTGACACATGTCAAACACACTATTATACTGTTGTATAAATGTTGTCATGAGCAGATGATCATACCCGGTAGCGCGACTTTAAATAAACTTATTAGTTAGTCAGATCATACCCATTTATGAAAAAGAAAGGAAGACAAAATCATACCCGGCGAATAAGAAGTTAGCCGCCTACGTCGAAGCAAGGTACACAGAGCCATGAGAGAGAATATGGCATATTAAAGATTTAGTGGTCATACACCAGTCATTATCGCGACTAGTAACACTTACAAATCACATTCAGTTTATTATTAGTTTTCGCGACATTTGGTCCTTTTCTTCAAAGATGCGTTTTATACAGCAAATAAGTTTTTCCCCCTGGAATTTCTCTGTTTTTTAACTGCGTCTTATACTCCAGTGCGACCTATACATACACGATTACGGTAGATACCGTATTTAAGTACAACAGATAGATACTGTAGGAGAGTTAAAATGAGAATAATTGTTCTTTAGGTCGACAGATTGGATTGACTGTGGTTTTATGTCACATCAGCCCACGCAGTTAATTTGAGGTATGATCGTGGTTTGGAAAAGAAACATTTAGAAACCCAATTCCAAGCACTGTTTATTTTACACCTTCAAATTTAACATCCGGCAATTCAACTAGCAATCCAAGTATCACACGTACAATGAATATAGATAAACCATTTTGTCAAGCTATTTTTGTGTTTAATCAATGGAGAAGCCGGGAGCCGGATTGTGATGTTATTATAGCGTGTTGATGTATTATTGCACTCAGTAATCTTCTTACACTAGATAGATTGTATTGAACAATAAAGTAGTAACACACTTACGGTAAGCAGATTCATTCTTCTACTGTAAATCAGGATTTATTTTATTTTCGTATTCCATTTGTTACCATGTGGTCACCATTTTAACAACTTTGAAAGAGCATTGTTACATACATCGATCATTCCTACCAAATGTTGCCAAAATCCAACTGATGGTTTGTGAGAAGATGCTTGAAGAAGTTGTGTTATTTTTAAATCTTTTATTCGTGACAACCTCCATTTTTAACCCATTTCATTCTGGATACCGTTCAAACGGTATCTGCAAAGAACATAGAGCCAGATCAACCGCCACGGAACGTGCCGTCTGATCAGGATCTATGCTGTTTGCTTTTCAGATGATCTTGCTAAGACACTTGGCTATACAGCAAACAACATAGATCCTGATCAGCACGCAGCGTCACGCTGCGGCTGATCTGGATCTATGTTGTTTGCAATAGCCTTTAAATATATCCAGAATGAAATGGGTTAATAAATCTGAATAGGCTTCATCAATGGACCATACCAGTGAAATTTGGCTACCATTGGCCAAGCAATTTTGGTGAAGAGGAATTTTGAATTTATAATAAAAGAACGATCTTGACCTTACGGCTTGGATAACAAAATCTATTGATTTTGACAAAAATTGCACCAGAGTGATCACCTTGTCTATACCTTGTGTGTGTTTTTACATTTATTTATCGTCGCCTCCGGTTGCCCATATGAGCGACGCCTCCTGAAGAGATTAGTTATTTTAGATTTTGGAGGATAGTGCATGATACAGACAGAGACCCATTCCAGAATCTCCTCTGGTTCTTTTACGTGCACGGTGTAAAGCACCGACACGATACCTCGGTTTAACGTCCCATCTGAAAGACTGTTAATTTTATTAGGGTCAGACGGGGGATCGAACCTGCGATCCCTGGATTACCAGTCCAGCGTGTTACCACTGGACTACATATCCGTCTGTACCTTGGATTTAATAACATGACCATATTTGCTCCAAATAAAATTTGACCCCTATTTGACCTCCTGGGCCATGCCCAATTTTGATCTAAGGTCACAATTTGAACAACTTTGAAAGAGCATTGTACATCCATCATTCCTACCAAGATTGGTCAAAATCGGAATGGCGATTTTTTTAACGAAGTTGTGCTATTTTTAGATGACGCCCATCTTGGATTACGTAGGTGATTTTAACAATTTTGTAATGCCTCACATTCCCAAGTATCATGACCATAATTATATGGTGGCTATAAACCCAATGGTTACTGAGGAGAAGACTTTGAAAATGTTTACGGATGATGGAAAGACACATTACGGTAACAATAGCTGACATGAAAAACACTCTCTTGATTCCAAGATTTTGCTGAAATATAATCGATTGTGGTTCGTTCACATGTCTTGATTACGAATGTGGGTGTTTAAATCAGAAACTGGAAAATCACAAAAGAAAATAACATCTCAAACAAAAGGAAGCAATTTAAAAAAAGTTTAAAGCAAATAACTTTTTCCCCTGGAATTTCTCTGTTTTTTTAACTGCGTCTTATACTCCAGTGCGACCTATACGTATATGATTACGGTATGTCCAATAGTGTTACTTCTGGAGTGGGCTTTGTACTCAAAGGTTATTTTATATTTAGTTAAGATGAAAAGTATACAAAATCTTACATTAATTCATTACATACCATAAAGAGTTGCCGAGTTAATTATGTTATATTTATGTTATATTTATATGTTATATTTATGTTATATTTATGTTATATTTCAGGTTTTACGCCTGCATCAGCACCATTTTGGGCTATATCCCCGGTGGGCAGTTTACCTAACAACACCTTTCCTTGGCAGGCTCCAGCGGTTAACCAGTACTTGGGTGCACCAACCTCCGTAAGAAACTGCCAACTTTTTCATATAAATGAGACACGGCCTGAGCGGGGCTCGAACCCGTGACCATCAGTGATGATTGGTTACAGTGGTATACAAGTCAGCGACCTTAACCACTCGACCACGGAGGCGGACCCAAGTTAATTAAACAACATTAATTAGGCTCCTTAATAAAACAATAGTTAAGTTAATTCCGTTAATTAGCAAGTGCCTCGAGTACTCCAGTTAATTAGTTACGCACAAGTTCCTCGAGTACTCCAGTTAATTAGTTATGTACAAGTGCCTTGAGTACTCCAGTTAATTAGTTATGTACAAGTGCCTCGAGTACTCCAGTTAATTAGTTATGTACAAGTTCCTCGAGTACTCCAGTTAATTAGCTATGTACAAGTGCCTCGAGTACTCCAGTTAATTAGTTATGTACAAGTTCCTCGAGCACTCCAGTTAATTAGTTATGTACAAGTGCCTCGAGTACTCCAGTTAATTAGTTATGTACAAGTTCCTCGAGTACTCCAGTTAATTAGTTATGTACAAGTGCCTCGAGTACTCCAGTTAATTAGTTATGTACAAGTTCCTCGAGTACTCCAGTTAATTAGTTATGTACAAGTGCCTCGAGTACTCCAGTTAATTAGTTATGTACAAGTTCCTCGAGTACTCCAGTTAATTAGTTATGTACAAGTGCCTCGAGTACTCCAGTTAATTAGTTATGTACAAGTTCCTCGAGTACTCCAGTTAATTAGTTATGTACAAGTGCCTCGAGTACTCCAGTTAATTAGTTATGTACAAGTTCCTCGAGTACTCCAGTTAATTAGTTATGTACAAGTGCCTCGAGTACTCCAGTTAATTAGTTATGTACAAGTTCCTCGAGTACTCCAGTTAATTAGTTATGTACAAGTACTACAGTTAATTAGTTATGTACAAGTGCCGCGAGTACTCCAGTTAATTAGTTATGTACAAGTGCCTCGAGTACTCCAGTTAATTAGTTGTGTACAAGTTCCTCGAGTACTCCAGTTAATTAGTTATGTAAAAGTGCCTCGAGTACTCCAGTTAATTAATTATGTACATGTTTCTCGAGTACTCCAGTTAATTAGTTATGTACAAGTGCCTCGAGTACTCCAGTTAATTAGTTATGTACAAGTTCCTCGAGTACTCCAGTTAATTAGTTATGTACAAGTGCCTCGAGTACTCCAGTTAATTAGTTATGTACAAGTTCCTCGAGTACTCCAGTTAATTAGTTATGTACAAGTACTCCAGTTAATTAGTTATGTACAAGTGCCTCGAGTACTCCAGTTAATTAGTTATGTACAAGTGCCTCGAGTACTCCAGTTAATTAGTTATGTACAAGTTCCTCGAGTACTCTAGTTAATTAGTTATGTACAAGTGCCTCGAGTACTCCAGTTAATTAGCTATGCACAAGTTCCTCGAGTACTCCAGTTAATTACAACTAGTCACTATCTGAATATAATCCTCTAAGAGAAATAAAATAGTAATTTTATACAAGCTGTGTTACAAAATCACTTAATCGAATGCAGCCACACAAACACTGCTTAATCCAATGTGATTGCATAGAATATGTTCCGGACTATTTGCCAACAAAATCGCAGAGCAATGTCTTTGAGATGCCTTGTACTAGTAGTGTAGCTTGTCAATACAGTCTTTTATACAACTTAGATTATTTTATGATTTTGTTTACAATTCTGGCTCCTAGAATATCATCAGTTCTGTGCCAAAATTCAGGTTTATTTTTGTGTTACTATTTTTCCGACAGATTTACTTATTTTCACACTTACAAAATAGCTTCTGTGAGATTTACTAGAACTTAACCCCTTAACCCCCTTCATATTTATATGTATCAATGACTTCCCTCACAGTTTATTACAGATTTACTAGAACTTAACCCCTTAACCCCCTTCATATTTATATGTATCAATGACTTCCCTCACAGTTTATTACAGATTTACTAGAACTTAACCCCTTAACCCCCTTCATATTTATATGTATCAATGACTTCCCTCACAGTTTATTACAGATTTACTAGAACTTAACCCCTTAACCCCCTTCATATTTATATGTATCAATGACTTCCCTCACAGTTTATTACAGATTTACTAGAACTTAACCCCTTAACCCCCTTCATATTTATATGTATCAATGACTTTACCCACAGTTTATTACAGATTTACTAGAACTTAACCCCTTAACCCCCTTCATATTTATATGTATCAATGACTTCCCTCAGTTTATTACAGATTTACTAGAACTTAACCCCTTAACTCCCTTCATATTTATATGTATCAAAGACTTCCCTGACTTAACTCCTTAACCCTTATACGACAGTTTATTAGAATGTCAATTATGGAATATTTTAAACTGCAAGGTGCTTTATGATTCCTGGGGCATATATAAGCTGAAATAATTTAAACTGCAAGGTGCTTTATGATTCCTGGGGCATATATAAGCTGAAATAATTTAAACTGCAAGGTGCTTTATGATTCCTGGGGCATATATAAGCTGAAATAATTTAAACTGCAAGGTGCTTTATGATTCTACGGGCATTATTGCTTGACAACGGAAAACAAAATCAAGTGGGCCTGTAACCTAGATCTTGTACTACCGGTAGTCAAATCTGAAATATCCAACATCCATCAGCACCAGTACCCGATCTCATTTGTATCAATTGTTTTGATAGCCTATATATTTACAGTCAAACCTGTGTTAGTGGTCACCTCCATTAAGCAGCCAACCTGTATTAATCAGCCAGTTTTCAGATTCCCAATTGATTGTTTTATTATATATATGACCTCTATTAAGCAGCCCCCTGTACTAAGCAGCCACATTCTCGGACTCCCTTGGCTGGCTGCTTAAGACAGGTTTGACTGTAATATAACAAACGGACAGAATGAATTACATGTATGTATATATATCCAATGCTTCTGAAATACTTGTGTTATATGTTATATTTCGGGTTTTACGCCTGCATCAGCACCATTTTGGACTATATCGCCAGCGGGCAGTTTACCTAACAACACCTTTCCTGGGCAGGCTCCAGCGGTTAACCAGTACTTGGGTGCACCAACCTCCGTAAGAAACTGCCAACTTTTTCATATAAATGAGACACGGTCTGAGCGGGGCTCAAACCCGTGACCATCAGTGATGATTGGTTACAGTGGTATACAAGTCAGCGATCTTAACCACTCGACCACGGAGGCGGACTTCTGAAATACTGGATATAAATAATTAAATATTGTGTATCATATATATAATCCACGCGTTTCATTATTGTTTGATAGAAATAACCCGAAGTGGGAACTCGTGATAGCGCAGTGGTAGTGCGTTCGGCCCACAGCGAAAGGCCCCGAGTTCGAGCCCCGCTGTAGCCATTATGATTGTTTCCTTAGGCAAGGTGATTAAATTCTACATGGCCTCTTCAGACTCTATCCCTCATGGCGATGGATTCCATAAGGAATGAGGGCTCGCGAGTGAGTAATATAATGTTGTAAGAACCGGTTTCGTAATCAAGCTAACTTAAATTTGTAAAAAATATATAATAAAAATATATAAAAACAATCCGAAAATAATCATTCTTTGACAGAAATGATCCTTCATTTACACAGAAACAATCCAGAAATGATACTTCATTTACACAAAAACAATCCAGAAATATCCATCATTTACACAGAAACAATCCAGAAATATCCTTCATTTACACAGAAACAATCCAGAAATATCCTTCATTTACACAAAAACAATCCAGAAATATCCATCATTTACACAGAAACAATCCAGAAATATCCTTCATTTACACAGAAACAATCCAGAAATATCCTTCATTTAAACAAAAACAATCCAGAAATATCCTTCATTTACACAGAAACAATCCAGAAATATCCTTCATTTACACAGAAACAATCCAGAAATATCCTTCATTTACACAGAAACAATCCAGAAATGATCCTTCATTTACACAGAAACAATCCAGAAATATCCTTCATTTACACAGAAACAATCCAGAAATTTCCTTCATTTACACAGAAACAATCCAGAAATTTCCTTCATTTACACAGAAACAATCCGGAAATGATCCTTCATTTACACAAACAATCTGGAAATGATCCTTCATTTACACAGAAACAATCCAGAAATGATCCTTCATTTACACAGAAACAATCCAGAAATGATACTTCACTTACACAGAAACAATCCAGAAATGATCCTTCATTTACACAGAAACAATCCGGAAATGATACTTCATTTACACAGAAACAATCCGGAAATGATCCTTCATTTACACACAAACAATCCGGAAATGATCCTTCATTTACACACAAACAATCCAGAAATGATCCTTCATTTACACACAAACAATCCAGAAATATCCTTCATTTACACAGAAACAATCCAGAAATGATACTTCACTTACACAGAAACAATCCAGAAATGATCCTTCATTTACACAGAAACAATCCGGAAATGATACTTCATTTACACAGAAACAATCCGGAAATGATCCTTCATTTACACACAAACAATCCGGAAATGATCCTTCATTTACACACAAACAATCCAGAAATGATCCTTCATTTACACACAAACAATCCAGAAATATCCTTCATTTACACAGAAACAATCCAGAAATGATACTTCACTTACACAGAAACAATCCAGAAATGATCCTTCATTTACACAGAAACAATCCGGAAATGATACTTCATTTACACAGAAACAATCCGGAAATGATCCTTCATTTACACAGAAACAATCCAGAAATGATACTTCATTACACAGAAACATCCAGAATGATCCTTCATTTACACACAAACAATCCAGAAATGATACCAACACAAAACAACCAAAAACCCAACACAGAAACAATCCAGAAATATCCTTCATTTACACAGAAACAATCCAGAAATATCCTTCATTTACACAGAAACAATCCAGAAATTTCCTTCATTTACACAGAAACAATCCAGAAATTTCCTTCATTTACACAGAAACAATCCGGAAATGATCCTTCATTTACACAAACAACAAAACCCAACACAAAACAACCAAAAACCCAACACAAAACAACCAAAAAACCACACACAAAACAACCAAAAACCCAACACAAAACAACCAAAAAACCAACACAAAACAACCAAAACCCAACACACAAACAACCAAAAACCCATTTACACAGAAACAATCCAGAAATTTCCTTCATTTACACAGAAACAATCCGGAAATGATCCTTCATTTACACAAACAATCTGGAAATGATCCTTCATTTACACAGAAACAATCCAGAAATGATCCTTCATTTACACAGAAACAATCCAGAAATGATACTTCACTTACACAGAAACAATCCAGAAATGATCCTTCATTTACACAGAAACAATCCAGAAATGATACTTCATTTACACAGAAACAATCCGGAAATGATCCTTCATTTACACACAAACAATCCGGAAATGATTACCAATACATTATTCGGCTTTTATTCACTGACATGCAGAACAGTTCCAAGAGATTTTGTTTATGATTACTCCATTCCCTAATGTTGTTCCTTCTGTATCTCAGTCATTGATCTGGTTTTACTTATATACACTTCACACACAATGTCATAAAGAATATTTATATCTTCAATGGCCTATATGAGTATGCTTGTATCAGCTCTCACTGTCATTTATATGACAATAGTGTAGTCTTATCATCTCCATATTCATGCTTTAAATTAACTTATAAATATACATTGTTATTAATTCCCAGTGGATGCGCGTTCGCTCCAGGTGCGAAAGGTCCCGAGTTTGAGCCCCGCTGGAGCCGTTACGATTGTGCCCTTAGGCAAGGCATTTAAATTCCACATTGCCTCTTCTCTCTCCTTCATGGCGATGGATTCCATCAGGAATGAGGTCTCGAGAGTGATTAATATAAGTTGAAAGAACTTGTTTCGCAATCGAGCTAAAATAAATTATATGAACTAAACTATTAATTCCCATAATTTTATAATGTCTTTTGCTGCATATAAATTTGTGTGATGGCAAGATTACCATAGACGAGATTTAATAATTGTTGAAACTACGTAGTTGATTATAATAGTGGTCCGTTAGAAAATTCTGATTTAGAGTGTCCAGATGATACAATCTATGATGAAGAAAACATTTCCATCAGGAAATTGCCAAAATTGTGACAGACATCCTCAAATTATATTCCAGGTATCCCATGCAACTCCAGGTATCCCATGTCCCATGCACCTCCAGGTATCCCATGTACCATGCAACTCCAGGTATCCCATGCAACTCCAGGTATCCCATGTCCCATCCAACTCCAGGTGTCCCATGCAACTCCAGGTATCCCATGTCCCATGCAACTCAAGGTATCCCATGCAACTCCAGGTATCCCATGCAACTCCAGGTATCCCATGTCCCATGCAACTCCAGGTATCCCATGTCCCATGCAACTTCAGGTATATCATGCAACTCCAGGTATCCCATGTCCCATGCAACTCCAGGTATCTCATGCAACTCCAGGTATCCCATGTCCCATGCAACTCCAGGTATCTCATGTCCCATGCAACTCCAGGTATCCCATGTCCCATGCAACTCCAGGTATCTCATGTCCCATGCAACTCCAGGTATCCCATGTCCCATGCAACACCAGGTATCCCATGCAACTCCAGATCCTGTCAATTCAATGCAGGACAACATGGCAGAGCAGCTGAGATTTGACTGGGACATTTGTGGCACAGAAACGATTGTTTTGCATATAAGCTGGAAATAGTATAGGCTATCCTAAATCACAAAGTTCCCAAAAGTTCCGGTCCGGGAAAAAAAATTGGGGCATTTTTTGACTTTTTTGATATTTTCATTGGGAATTTCTGGAATAATATCATATCTCCAAAACCGCTTAATGGATTTTGAACAAACTACACACATATATTAACCACCTTAGGAAGAATATGATAATGTTATTTTTTGTCTGTATATGAAAGGTCAAGGTCACATTTCAAGGTCAAAGTTACAAAAAATTCAATAAAATATGGATATGCGCCATACTTTCACTTCTAATGATTGGTAGCTCATATATTTCATTCTAATATTTAAGTTAACTCCAGACGAAGTTATAAACATAAGCAATATGGTAAGTATATTTAAGGTTAAGGTTACAAATTAAGGTCAGATGTCCATAAAATGAGATAAAATAACATCTTGTCATGAATGGGTATACATATATAATCTGAATGTTGGAAGCATACCTAACTCTATAAACTTAGTGTATAACACATGAATTAAAATACATACAATTGATACATTGCAGTTTATACATTGATCACATGTCCACTCAGTATATATTATATTACAAGAGAGAAGTATATTGTATACAGTATACACGTATATACATTATATGTATATATAATTAGGAGAAATGCTCATTCAATATGCCAATATCCACAATGTATTTCTATAGCAAATCTAGAATATCTTCACTGTAATTAAGATTTCTAGCAACTGATTAATATTTTAGCAATGCTGTTAATATTATCTTGGGTCATATTCTACTCATTGGATCAGTGTTTGATTTTGTCAGTACTCTGCTATTTCTGGTTGATTGGAGCAAAGTCCATCACAGTTGCGACACACTGTTGTACAATTCAGACCAAGCTTTCTGCAGCTGCATGACATACTACGACAACCTGTCTTGCATCCACATCGGACAACTTTTAGAATGTTGGCAGGTACTGGGGGCATGTCCGACAATCTGGGAATCAATATGCCATGTGATAACACCCAATAATAATCACAAGGATCTTCTTCCAACCCTTTCCATTGCAGTATTTGATGGTATACTCGCAATGAATGATATATGGTTGCACTATGTGTTGGTGGTAATGTTTTAGGGTCAATTGATACAGAGTTTCTTGCTGTTTTGTCCAGGAATAATCTCATTCTGAGTTCATTGATAGATTCAACCTCATTTTCTGTGTAGGTGAGAATGAGTGCGTTTTCTCCAGTTTTCAGGATCTCGCTGTGTGATACTTCATGGGGAAGTTTATCAAATTGTTCAGCACATTCTCTGAAGCTTGCCGACTTCTTTATTAGCCTTAACGCTGCAAGTTTACCAATGCCGTATGGTCTTGATACCATATCGCATCCCAGTAATGCGTGAATAAACAAGATATTTTTACATACTACCTCACCTAGGTTATTCTTTAACTCTAGTATGTTTACAGACTTTTTTCTACGTCCTTCACTGTTGAGATGAATGGAGTAGCCATGGTCCTCTGCATAATGGCACAGTAATACTAACAGATCAGTATCTTCACCAACCACCACAGTGTTCATATACTTCGAACAGTCTATGGCCATCATGACGATATCATAGTCTGCGTCTGTGTTTGCTTGAGTGACTTCAATGCCAGAATCTTCTAGCTTACTAGCTAGCATGTCTATAAACCTTTGTTTATTCTTAGAATTCAATAAGAAGTTTTGCTTCTTTGTATTCATGGTTAAGTCTTCTTGAACCCTGACCTCAGCCCCAACACGTCCACCAGTACGTCTTATGTGGGTGTTATCTTTAGTAGATGGACCAGCTATATAGCCATCAAACACAATATGACTGTTGGTGTAGTTATCTCTTACATACTTTATGTACATTGAACATATCTCATTATATGTTCTGCCTCTTGGCCAGTTGAGTCTTTGAATAAGGCAACCGCCATCAATTACATATATTATTTCCTGTTGTTGGTCAGGGACACTGTCATCAGTCAGTAACTGTTTTGTTAGTTCCTGTGCTAGTGTTGCTTTATTGGCCTGTCTCAATAGTTGTTTGCTCTCGAACAAGGACGGCGGATAGGTACATAGCTCATATGCAAAGAGAAATTCTGTAGATCTTCTATTGGTACAGCGCCCTGGGCAGCAGCAACCAATCGCTGGAAAAGAAGCTGTGGGTCAATCTCCACATCATCACCACCAATACTGACACTAGCATTATCACTCATAGTGGTTACTTGGGCCTTCTTACTGAACTTGAAGTCACCCACTTTCTTCCCCTCCATATCTTTCAGAATGTTCATGCCCACTTCCCGCCCTTTGTCCACATTTACCTTGTCCCCGGCTACTACACCACTGGCTATACTTCTCAATGACTCTTCTGTGGATTCAAATGGATTTCTATCCATAAGAAAATCTACCATCTTTTTGATATCATCTCTGTCTCTGCTTTGCCTGGTCTCCCCACATTCCTTGTGTTGTTCACTAGTCTCATACCTGCGTCCGCTTAGCTCTTGCATCTTGTAGTTAATTTCAGAACACGCTGGCCTTGAGAGGATCCACTGTGCTCTCTGCGTTTCGTCCATGCCTCGCCCCCGAGTTAGGCCTCCAACTGTCTTCACACTACGCATAAGCATCTGCTCGATGATGAGGTCCGTTGACAGTCCAGCCCAGTATCGGTCCGATCTTCGTACAACATGCATACCTTCCATGAACATACTGTGAACATTGGGGTGTGTTATTGATAGGGCAAGCATTTTGTTTAAATATATGTACGATGATTTTGCATATGCATTGTGGCCAGTGGCAGCGAAAAATGGTAGCATTTCTAACAATGACTGAAGGTGAAGGTTCCAATCACCTGTGCGTTCTGCTTTTATAAATGCCTTAAGGATGTCTAGCAATTATATGTATTGGAGCCATAGCTGGGCTGTTCGGCTTTCTTTCATTTTTGAAATGGCTTTCTGCATCTTGAATTTCATTTGTTCAACACATGTAGATTTCACAACCGATTCAATGTCTACCTCCGCAGCTAAAAGGCCATCTAGAACTTTCATCGCTTCTTCTAACTGTGAACTATTGTCGTGCTCATTGTCCCCATACTCATCATCTTCAGCATTCTCAGCATTCTCAGCATTCATGTCTGGCTCAACACCATTTACGCCTGGGGATTTACTGGGACTGTTATTATTTATGTCTACTACATCATTTGCAATCACCAGACCACCTTCATCACAACTCTGACTCATTTCTTCATCCACATTAGTGTTACATCCATTGTCAGTTATGTCATTCTCTTCTATTTCAACACTAGATACATCTACAGCTGAATCATTATCCTCCTTTCGGTTATTACTATTATGAGGGATTTCAATATTGAATATATTCGCTGCTAACAGCGAACACAGGGCTGACTCTGCCAGTAAATGCCCACGAATGGCTCTGCTGATGGCCTTTCCACTCAGGAGATGTGGAACTACGTTCTCGGCATACACGATCTCCAATAACTCCTTGAGACCGGAGTCGGTCATAATGGTTCCAATGGTACCAAGGAAGCTCATCTGGATGTGGAGACCTCCGAGGCGACAGATGATACGCCTCAGCGAACTGTTTGGTGGTTGTGTGTCCACAATCATTTGTGCCTTGTACCACAATGGCTGGTCAAATGTAATGATAGGATCCACATTGTATGTCAACGCCAGCTTCGTAACATATGAGAGCGTGGATAATATGCACGAGTCATTACTGGGATCCATATCGATCATTGGCAGGAACATTGTTGTCGATATTCCAGGGTGGTGACCAGTATGCACCAACTGCATGGTGCCATTCCACTGGGGGGTGTTCGGTCTTAACAGCCAAGACACTTTCCACAGTATGTCGATGTTATATGTCTTGTCATGGGCAATTGATTGTGGCAGTGCTTCAAATACAGTTGGGAAACAATGTACAGGTGTTCTTTATTGACTACAATGTCATGTTCCATCTGTGCTATATATTTACTGTTTTCCTGGTTACTCATTTCTGGACATAGATCAAATATTTACACACAATGTTAAAGCCTGCATCTATTGAGCTAAATATATGAGGGATTTGCACTAATTAATACAGTAATGATATGACCACATTATATCAGTGCCAACAGTGGTATTGATCAATACCGACAGTGGTTGATCAATACCGACAGTGGTTGATCAATACCGACAGTGGTTGATCAATACCGACAGTGGTTGTTGATCAATACCAACAGTGGTTGTTGATCAATACTGACAGTGGTTGTTGATCAATACCAACAGTGGTTGTTGATCAATACCGACAGTGGTTGATCAATACTGACAGTGGTTGATCAATACCGACAGTAGTTGATCAATACTGACATTGGTTGTTGATCAATACTGACAGTGGTTGTTGATCAATACCGACAGTGGTTGTTGATCAATACCGACAGTGGTTGATCAATACCGACAGTGGTTGTTGATCAATACCGACAGTGGTTGTTGATCAATACCGACAGTGGTTGTTGATCAATACCGACAGTGGTTGATCAATACTGACAGTGGTTGATCAATACCAACAGTGGTTGATCAATACCGACAGTGGTTGATCAATACCGACAGTGGTTGATCAATACCGACAGTGGTTGATCAATACCGACAGTGGTTGATCAATACCGACAGTGGTTGATCAATACCGACAGTGGTTGATCAATACAGACAGTTGTTGATCAATACCGACAGTGGTTGATCAATACCGACAGTGGTTGATCAATACTGACAGTGGTTGATCAATACTGACAGTGGTTGATCTATACCGACAGTGGTTGGTTGATCAATACCGACAGTGGTTGATCAATACCGACAGTGGTTGATCAATACTGACAGTGGTTGATCAATACTGACAGTGGTTGATCAATACCGACAGTGGTTGATCAATACCGACAGTGGTTGATCAATACAGACAGTTGTTGATCAATACCGACAGTGGTTGATCAATACCAACAGTGGTTGATCAATACCGACAGTGGTTGATCAATACCGACAGTGGCTGATCAATACCGACAGTGGTTGATCAATACCGACAGTGGTTGATCTATACCAACAGTGGTTGATCAATACCGACAGTGGTTGATCAATACTGACAGTGGTTGATCTATACCGACAGTGGTTGATCAATACTGACAGTGGTTGATCAATACCGACAGTGGTTGATCAATACTGACAGTGGTTGATCAATACTGACAGTGGTTGATCAATACCGACAGTGGTTGATCAATACTGACAGTGGTTGATCTATACCGACAGTGGTTGATCAATACCGACAGTGGTTGATCAATACCGACAGTGGTTGATCTATACCGGCAGTGGTTGATCAATACCGACAGTGGTTGATCAATACCGACAGTGGTTGATCAATACTGACAGTGGTTGATCAATACCGACAGTGGTTGATCAATACCGACAGTGGTTGATCAATACCGACAGTGGTTGATCAATACCGACAGTGGTTGATCAATACCGACAGTGGTTGATCAATACCGACAGTGGTTGATCAATACAGACAGTTGTTGATCAATACCGACAGTGGTTGATCAATACCGACAGTGGTTGATCAATACTGACAGTGGTTGATCAATACTGACAGTGGTTGATCTATACCGACAGTGGTTGGTTGATCAATACCGACAGTGGTTGATCAATACCGACAGTGGTTGATCAATACTGACAGTGGTTGATCAATACTGACAGTGGTTGATCAATACCGACAGTGGTTGATCAATACCGACAGTGGTTGATCAATACAGACAGTTGTTGATCAATACCGACAGTGGTTGATCAATACCAACAGTGGTTGATCAATACCGACAGTGGTTGATCAATACCGACAGTGGCTGATCAATACCGACAGTGGTTGATCAATACCGACAGTGGTTGATCTATACCAACAGTGGTTGATCAATACCGACAGTGGTTGATCAATACTGACAGTGGTTGATCTATACCGACAGTGGTTGATCAATACTGACAGTGGTTGATCAATACCGACAGTGGTTGATCAATACTGACAGTGGTTGATCAATACTGACAGTGGTTGATCAATACCGACAGTGGTTGATCAATACTGACAGTGGTTGATCTATACCGACAGTGGTTGATCAATACCGACAGTGGTTGATCAATACCGACAGTGGTTGATCTATACCGGCAGTGGTTGATCAATACCAACAGTGGTTGATCAATACCGACAGTGGTTGATCAATACTGACAGTGGTTGATCAATACCGACAGTGGTTGATCAATACCGACAGTGGTTGATCAATACCGACAGTGGTTTATCAATACCGACAGTGGTTGATAAATACTGACAGTGGTTGATCAATACCGACAGTGGTTGATCAATACCGACAGTTGTTGATCAATACCGACAGTGGTTGATCAAATACCGACAAATACCACGTAAGTACAGTATACCACAAATAACGATATATCCAAACATTGTCTATAATTCTTTAAAACCACTAATTTAATTCTTCTTAAAATTCTTTACTTTTAAAAATAACTTAAAATTTCAACTACAAAATGTTATTGAATTGATAGGACAAATGTAATTACGTTTGAAATATATATATACAAAATGTGTATTGAATTGAAGGACAAATGTAATTACGTTTGAAATATATATATACAAAATGTGTATTGAATTGATAGGACAAATGTAATTACGTTTGAAATACATCTAAGCCATAGTAGAGTTACCAACTGAAAACATTATTACACACGCACATATATTTATTTATCAGATATTAAATAACATACTTTTAACCCTTTCCCTCATACAGATTTAGGTTAATATACTATTATATCTCCATACAAACGACAGCCATTTAACCCTTTCCCTCATAGAGATTTAGGTTAATATACTATTATATCTCCATACAAACGACAGCCATTTAACCCTTTCCCTCATAGAGATTTAGGTTAATATACTATTATATCTCCATACAAACGACAGCCATTTAACCCTTTCCCTCATACAGATTTAGGTTAATATACTATTATATCTCCATACAAACGACAGCCATTTAACCCTTTCCCTCATACAGATTTAGGTTAATATACTATTATATCTCCATACAAACGACAGCCATTTAACCCTTTCCCTCATAGAGATTTAGGTTAATATACTATTATATCTCCATACAAACGACAGCCATTTAACCCTTTCCTTCATAGAGATTTAGGTTAATATACTATTATATCTCCATACAAACGACAGCCATTTAACCCTTTCCCTCATAGAGATTTAGGTTAATATACTATTATATCTCCATACAAACGACAGCCATTTAACCCTTTCCCTCATAGAGATTTAGGTTAATATACTATTATATCTCCATACAAACGACAGCCATTTAACCCTTTCCCTCATAGAGATTTAGGTTAATATACTATTATATCTCCATACAAACGACAGCCATTTAGCTATCATGCAGTGGATAAGTAGTCACCATATAGCTATCCCAGCTCCATAGATATTACTGGGACTACATAGAGATTTAGGTGAATATACTATTATATCTCCATACAAACAACAGCCATTTAGCTATCATGCAGTGGATAAGTAGTCGCCATATCTATCCCACCTCCATAGATATTACTGGGACTTCATAAAGATTTAGGTTAATATACTATTATATCTCCATACAAACGACAGCCATTTAGCTATCATGCAGTGGATAAGTAGTCGCCATATCTATTCCACCTCCATAGATATTACTGGGACTACATAAGATTCTGGCCTTTATTATGAACATTGGTTTGGCTACTACATTGTCAATGTGTGTCGTATTGGTAATGGCGTCAAGAGGTACTTCTATGAGGGAAAGGGTTAATATACTATTATATCTCCATACAAACGACAGCCATTTAGCTATCATGCAGTGGATAGATAGATAGATAGATAGAGATAGATAGATAGATAGATAGATAGATAGATAGATAGATAGATAGATAGATAGATAGATAGATAGATAGATAGATAGATAGATAGATAGATAGATAGATAGATATAGATAGATAGATAGATAGATAGATAGATAGATAGATAGATGATATAGATAGATAGATAGATAGATAGATAGATAGATAGATAGATAGATAGATAGATAGATAGATAGATAGATAGATAGATAGATAGATAGATAGATAGATAGATAGATAGATAGATAGATAGATAGATAGATAGATAGATATAGATAGATAGATAGATAGATAGATAGATAGATAGATAGATAGATAGATAGATAGATAGATAGATAGATAGATAGATAGATAGATAGATAGATAGATAGATAGATAGATAGATAGATAGATAGATAGATAGATAGATAGATAGATAGATAGATAGATAGATAGATAGATAGATAGATAGATAGATAGATAGATAGATAGATAGATAGATAGATAGATAGATAGATAGATAGATAGATAGATAGATAGATAGATAGATAGATAGATAGATAGATAGATAGATAGATAGATAGATAGATAGATAGATAGATAGATAGATATAGATAGATAGATAGATAGATAGATAGATAGATAGATAGATAGATAGATAGATAGATGAGGGAAAGGGTTAATTATTCTAATGAACGTCTAAAACTTTATGGTATAAAAACCACCATTTTCTAGTTGAATATTGAAAATTATAAACACTCTTCTAAACCCTTGATTTAAAAAAAAGAAGATATACTATTCACACAGCGAGTTTCGATATTAAAATAGATCTACCATTCACACAGCGAGTTTCTATAATTCGATATTAAAATAGATCTACCATTCACACAGCGAGTTTCTATAATTCGATATTAAAATAGATCTACCATTCACACAGCGAGTTTCTATAATTCGATATTAAAATAGATCTACAATTCACACAGCGAGTTTCTATAATTCGATATTAAAATAGATCTAACATTCACACAGCGAGTTTCTATAATTCGATATTAAAATAGATCTAACATTCACACAGCGAGTTTCTATAATTCGATATTAAAATAGATCTAACATTCACACAGCGAGTTTCTATAATTCGATATTAAAATAGATCTAACATTCACACAGCGAGTTTCTATAATTCGATATTAAAATAGATCTACCATTCACACAGCGAGTTTCCATAATTCCATTTTAAAATAGATCTACCATTTACACAGCGAGTTTCCATAATTCCATTTTAAAATAGATCTACCATTTACACAGCGAGTTTCCATAATTCCATTTTAAAATAGATCTACCATTTACACAGCGAGTTTCCATTTTAAAGTACGACTTTCCGCCTTTATTCCAATTTGATCAGCAATCATAAAATAATTGAAAATCTCAAGCTAATAATATACGGTAAGCTTGTTATACAATAATTCTTCTATATGATAAAAGGATTTGTTCGGTTGGTGATACAGTGAAACCCCTCAAAACCGGAACCCCTCTAAATCGGAATTCCCTCCAAACCGGACA
Source organism: Archivesica marissinica (assembly GCA_014843695.1). NCBI lineage: Eukaryota > Metazoa > Mollusca > Bivalvia > Venerida > Vesicomyidae > Archivesica > Archivesica marissinica. The sequence goes on along the minus strand of CM026394.1, from coordinate 58,172,166 downwards.
ATTTTCGCAGTCCCAATATTTTCCCTTCTTTGTTCATTGTAAAAAAAACCTCTCTAAACCGGAACCTCTCTTTTCCGAATACCGGACAAGTTTTCGGGACCATTTGTGCACATTTCTATTGCAAATTACCTCTGAAAACCGAACAGCCAGCGGCGTAAAATCCGGATCCGAAACAACCTTTGTCTCACCTGAAACATAACACCTTCCGTGTTTTCACAAGTCAATTAATCAGTCGGCATATTGGTGTTTTATCCGTATTGTTTACATCCGACGTGGTGTTGTGAGAACATAAAGGCATGATAAAAACCAATGATGCTGAAAATTTGTTTTAATTACGTTGTTTTCAAATGGATTACGACTGGACACTATTTAATTATGTCCTTTGCAATTGCAGGTTTGTTAATCTCTTTTCATGTTTGAGTAATTAGTTTTAATACGATCTAATTAGATGTGAATGGGATTTCACAAAATGCAGACTATCATTATTTAAGGCATAACATTGATAATTATATTTCATAATTATTGATCAAATACGGAACCACCGACAAGTCATTACGTACAAACAAATTTGAGCTTGTATTCCTCATCCGAAAACCCCTCTAAACCGAAAACCCCTCCAAACCGAACTTCTCTTCCGGTCCGGAAGCCGTTCGGTTTAGAGGGGTTTCATTGTACATAGCTTGATTGCTAAACCAGTTATTATAACATTAGCATAATCTCTCTCAAGACCTCTTTGATGGTGGACTCCATAGCCATAAGGGAGAAAGAAGAGGCACTGTGGATATAACTGTCAATTTCGTGCAGACTGTTTTAATAATTAATGGAAGTAATATTCGTGGAAGTCGTGATAGCGCAGTGGATGCGTGTTCGGAGTTAGAGCCATGCTGGAGCCGTTACGATTGTGCCCGTAGGCAAAGGCATTTAAAAATTCCACGTTGCCTCTTCTCTCCCTCGTGGCGATGTATTCCACCAGGAATGAGGTCTCGAGAGTGATTAATATAAGTTGTAAGAACTTGTTTCGCAATCGAGCTAAAATAAATTTACATAAACTAATAATTAATGGCCAACCCCCCAACATCGGAGCTGAACATGATTCTGGGAGAGTCTATTAGGATAATTATGGCAAGCAGTAAGGATCAAAGCAGATGTATAGGCCACACATACCATTTAAAGACTCTATGCATTTGCTTCCATTTACCTGTTGAAATATATGGAGACTTTAGTTTTATAGCATAATTCGGGTATATGGGAATATCTCCTCGGGAATATCTCCTCGGGAATATCTCCTCGGGAATACCTCCGTTTCGAATATTGCAAAAATACGATGAAAATACCTACAGGCACAATCGTAACGGCTCCAGCGGGACTCGAACTCCGGACCTTTCGCACCTGAAGCGAACACGCATCCACCGCGTTATCATGACTTCCACTATATCTATATGATACATAACTGGAATTCAGGAATATATCTTGTTGCTATTTGCATTCGTATATGGGACAAGGGAAGTAACAAAATCAGAGCAATGATGTGTCTCAGCAGGTGTGAACTATCTTAGGTTATATGGGATATATATGTAAACTGTGTCAGTCTATACAGGGTACAGCAGCTGTGAGCTATCGTAGGTTATATGGGATATATATGTAAACTGTGTCAGTCTATACAGGGTACAGCAGCTGTGAGCTATCTTAGGTTATATGGGATATATATGTAAACTGTGTCAGTCTATACAGGGTACAGCAGCTGTGAGCTATCTTAGGTTATATAATAATAATAATAATAATAATAATAATAATAATAATAGACTTTATTTAAAGAGGGTTACACATTTAGTTACAAAACTAATCTTCCATGAGGCCCTCAGACATACAAAATTTACAGTGATAAATGAAAATAAAACACCAAAACAATACAGCAAGCATACAACGCACTCCATACACACTGATTACATTATATAAATGTAGCATTCTATCTAGAAATTCAGTTGGCAAATGTGTTGAGAAAGTAACAAGTGACAGATTGTACAAAAATGTATGAAAGTGCATTTTAGGGGTTCAAAAAATTCCTGAAATAGGTGCCCGCCATTACCAGTATACCAAGTGTTTTGACTGCTGACAATAGATATATATACAAGAAAAGTTTAAAAATTGTGCCCTGTATCCAAATTTAGTCATGTGGGCATGCAAGCAATCCCGAGTGGATTTTTACACTTATGCAATTTTGATATTTGAAATAAAATAAGAATGAGAACATGGCTTGACAATACATTAGAAGCATCTCTGTAGGTGACTATTCTAACGTCCTGTCAATCCATGTCTATGCTTTAACATATTCAAAATCAAAAGACAACATATTTATTGATATATTCAAATGTCGTTAAAAGTTTGAGAAACACACATACCCAAATATTCACTATACAAGAACACACACAGACACATTCATAGAACATAATTGTTTGTACATAAATATGAAGATGCAGAACAACAAAATGGCCATCTAATGACTATTTAGCTTTCATCCATTGTATAACATGACAGTGAAAGCTTGTGACTGTATCTATTGTTTTTAGATGGTTTGGCAGGCAGTTCCATATAATTGAGCCAGAATATGATATACATTGTTTGTAGATTTCCTTGTATGGTCTTGGAGGGATGTAGTTATTTGAAGTTGTTGACCTTAGTGTTGGTAAATTGTCATTGGGTGGTCTCAAGTGAAATAGCTCATTAATATAGCCGGGTGTTTTATTTCTGTTAACATTAAACATGAATTTCGCCTTTCTTAAAAATATGCGTTCATAAACGCTTAATATTTTTAGTTCTTCCATGCTTTTAACTATATCAGTATACTCATAATCTAGAATTATCTTGCATGCTCGTTTTTGCAGATTATATAATCTGTTCAGGTTGGTCTGAGATGTACCACCCCATATAATACTACAGTAGTCAAGATGTGGTTGTATGTATGTTTTGTAGAATTGTACTCTGTGTTCAGGAGACAAAAAATGTTTTATTGTGTTGAGAAGCCATAAATTTGTTGCAATTTTCTTGGCAATTTTGTCGACATGAGTGGACCAGGTTAGCGTGTTATCAATGTGAACACCTAAAATTTTATCATTCAATACATTACATAATGTTTCTCCATTAAGTTTTAGTGACAAAGGGTTAATGTCTAAACGTATTTGATTTTGGTGAGTAGTCACTAACATAACCTTTGTTTTCACAGCATTAATAACCATACCATTCTTAGTACACCAATTTGATAGCTTTCCTAATGCATTTTCTAGATTCATATTTACAATATGTATTGACTTATTCATTTCATAAAGAGTTGTGTCATCAGCATACACATCAGTGTTAACTACATTGGTGTATAAAGGCAGATCATTTATAAACAGTAAAAACATTAGTGGCCCTAATATTGAGCCTTGAGGGACACCAGATGTGATGTACTCAGTTTCTGATAATGCACTATTAGTAGACACCTTTTGACTTCGATTGAGCAAATAAGAAGATATGGGATATATATGGGATATATATGTAAACTGTGTCAGTCTATACAGGGTACAGCAGCTGTGAACTATCTTAGGTTATATGGGATATATATGTAAACTGTGTCAGTCTATACAGGGTACAGCAGCTGTGAGCTATCTTAGGTTATATGGGATATATATGTAAACTGTGTCAGTCTATACAGGGTACAGCAGCTGTGAGCTATCTTAGGTTATATGGGATATATATGTAAACTGTGTCAGTCTATACAGGGTACAGCAGCTGTGAGCTATCTTAGGTTATATGGGATATATATGTAAACTGTGTCAGTCTATACAGGGTACAGCAGCTGTGAGCTATCTTAGGTTATATGGGATATATATGTAAACTGTGTCAGTCTATACAGGGTACAGCAGCTGTGAGCTATCTTAGGTTATATGGGATATATATGTAAACTGTGTCTATACAGGGTACAGCAGCAGTGAGCTATCTTAGGTTATATGGGATATATATGTAACTGTGTCTATACAGGGTACAGCAGCAGTGAGCTATCTTAGGTTATATGGGATATATATGTAACTGTGTCTATACAGGGTACAGCAGCTGTGAGCTATCTTAGGTTATATGGGATATATATGTAAACTGTGTCAGTCTATACAGGGTACAGCAGCAGTGAGCTATCTTAGGTTATATGGGATATATATGTAACTGTGTATATACAGGGTACAGCAGCTGTGAGCTATCTTAGGTTATATGGGATATATATGTAAACTGTGTCAGTCTATACAGGGTACAGCAGCTGTGAGCTATCTTAGGTTATATGGGATATATATGCAAACTGTGTGAAGGGTACGGAAGCTGAATTGCAGTTTTATTCTTTAGATGAATATTGAAATACTTGATATGTCTTTAATTATGCCTATTCTAGTGAGTTTACAAATATGCAGAAATGTATGAATAAATAATTCATCAAAGCTTACCGTATATACTCTGCCATAACTCAATCTCGCCCATATGTCGAGGGTCAAATTTTATGTTCAAAATGCTAAATTTAAGCAGGATCCTTCCATAAGTCGCGGGTACTTTGGACTTGATTTCTCAATTTGAGATATCTGGTTTGGGTTTATTTCATTAAAAATCATACAAATATGCACTGATGCACAACATTAATTTAGGAAGTTTGTTTTATCAGTTTTTCTATGGTTTATAATGTAAATAACTGTCAAAGCAAATTGTTCTATTAAATAAAGCAAAGTAACAGACACAAATAATGTTGGAAAAAAAAAAAACTTTTATTTTTCAATATTGTTTTGTTTGCTCGTTTCTCGTCCATAAGTCGACCTGGTACTTTCATCACATTTCTGGATGAGAAATAGGGCGAGTTATGACCAGGAATATACGGTAATTGTCCTTATGCTAAGTCTATCTCGGCCATAAGTCGAGGGTCAAATTTTGTATTCTTCAAAATGCTGAATTTAATCTGGATCCTTCCATAAGTTGAGGGTCAAATTTTGTATTCAAAATGCTGAAGTTAATCTGGATCCTTCCATAAGTCGAGGGTGCATTGGACGTATGACATTTGTTGAGGCAATGGTTTTTTTATCTCATTTTTTAATGAAACTGAGCTCAATTTGAGATATCTGGTCAACTTTATTCCAGTAAAAATCACCCTATAATGCACAACAATGATTTAGGAAGTTTGTTTTATCAGCTTTTCTATGGTTTATAATGTAAATAATTGTCTAAGCAAATTGTTATATTAAATCAAATATAACAAACAGATAGAAAGTTAAAAAAAGTCCAACTAGGATGAGAAAAAGGTCGAGTTATGACCGGTAATATATGGTAGGTCAAAATCATGTCTGCTAGATAATGAGAATTTCATGGTTTACAGAGCACAACTGCTTAGAACATTTCTTGTCTTCTTCAACACAATTTCCTGAACAATGGACCTGTGATACAAGCAAGCACTTTACAAGTCATCTGAGAAAACAAACTCTCATCTCAAGATAATAGAAAACATCTGCACAAACAGCAACCTCACATCTTGAATATGCTACTAGGAGGTACCCTAGGAATACATCTGCACAAACATCAACCTCACATCTTGAATGTGCTACTAGGAGAATGCTAGGAATACATCTGCATAAACACCAACCTCACATCTTGCATATGCTACTGGGATGTATGCTGTGAATACATCTGCACAAACACCAACCTCACATCTTGAATATGCTAGGAATACATCCGCACAAAAACCAACCTCACATCTTGCATATGCTACTGGGATGTATGCTGTGAATACATCTGCACAAACACCAACCTCACATCTTAAATATGCTAGGAATACATCTGCACAAACACCAACCTCACATCTTGAATATGTTACTGGGATGTATGCTAGGAATACATCTGCACAAACAGCAACCTCACATCTTGAATGCTACGAATACATCTGCGCAAACACCAACCTCACATCTTGAATGCTAGGAATACATCTGCACAAACACCAACCTCACATCTTGAATATGCTACTGGGATGTATGCTAGGAATACATCTGCACAAACAGCAACCTCATATCTTGAATATGCTACAGGGAGGTATGCTAGGAATACATCTGCACAAACACCAACCTCACATCTTGAATATGCTACTGGGAGGTATGCTAGGAATACATCTGCACAAACAGCAACCTCACATCTTGAATATGCTAGGAATACATCTGCACAAACACCAACCTCACATCTTAAATATGCTACTGGGAGATATGCTAGGAATACATCTGCACAAACACCAACCTCACATCTTGAATATGCTAGGAATACATCTGCACAAACACCAACCTCACATCTTAAATATGCTAGGAATACATCTGCACAAACACCAACCTCACATCTTGAATATGCTAGGAATACATCTGCACAAACACCAACCTCACATCTTTTTTTTTTTTTTAATTATTTTATTATTTATTTTCTAAAGTGCATCTCAAAATACAATATCAATATAACATGTTTTCAAAGTTACTATGTTCAGAAACAGTATGTATGCATATATTATTGGATATCGTACATTGATATGCGCCATGCATTTGAAAGAGACATATATATAATAGAGAAAGTCTTAAGAAGATGTCCACAGAAGGAAGAGGAAAAAGGATACATATATATTATTTTCCAATAGTCTCTGTATTCAGCAGTTGAACACAGACACTCAAACAAGAAAACAATCCCTGATATATATACAAACGCTGTTTTATAAAATGATTATAAATAATATTTAAATTAAAAGAAAGAGTAACTCATATGCTCAAATGGGCCCATTTACGGTTATGTTGGTTTATCTTGTTTTTCATAAATGCTATTTGATATTCAATGTCCCTTCTGGTCTTCAAATATTTAAAAAAAAGCATAAAAGAAGGAGGAGTTTTATCAAGTTTGCATTTGAAAATGAAATATTTAGCTAGAAAAATAATAAAGTTGATCAATGTATCTTTCAAATTAGATTGTGGAATCCCAAAAGATATTGTTTGCCGGCAAATGTTAATGTTAATATTATTTGTAGCAAGAAAGGATCGCAATCTTGACCAAAAATGTTGACAGGCATGGCAATCCCAGAACAAATGGTCCAACGTTTCATCATGCATGTTGCAAAAATCACATAAACTAGATGGAGCAATTTTACATTTTAGAAGGTACCTGTTTGTTGGTATTATACGCATTAAATATTTGTATTGAAATATTCGTAGCCGTGTATCTAATGTACATGTAAACGGAACTAAATATATGTTTCTCCAATTCAGATCATCAAATTGAGTATTCCATTTTTGTTCTGCCTTACAGTATTGTTGTCTATTTTCTGGAGATTTTTCAAGATACTTCTGGTAAAGAGATCTATTGTTTTTCTTTATTTTTAACATATTATTAATAAAACATATTTTGGGCTCAATGCTGTTAGCAGCTTGGGTGTTCAATTTAATTTTCCAATCATTTGGAATACTGTTCAATAAACTGTTATATATTAAGAATGCTCCATCAGATATATTATATAGGTCTCTTAATTCAATAAAGTTATAGAAACGTTTAAGTCTGAAATCATATATATGTTCTATGAATTTTATACCTCTGTTAAAAAGTTCTTTAATAAAAAACATTTTGTTATTTGCTTGTATGAACGAGTTATTCCAGATAATTTCTTTTGGAATATTCTCAGGTTCCATTTCAAAATGTATCTTTGTCCAGCTAGTTACAATGTTACGAATAAAGTCATTTTTAAACATTTTCTTAACATCTATATCTTGTAAGTTAGATTCAAATACTAATATTCCTCCAAATCTATCGAGTTCTCTTTTATAATAATCTTTCCAGCTACCCATATTATTGTCGTCAAATAGTCTGTAAACCCAACTGCACTTAAAGGTATTTAAAGAGGCATTGACATCAATCATTTTTAGGCCACCTTTATCATATTCAAGCTTTATTGTTCTTCTAGCTATTTTTTCTGGCTTATTATCCCATAAAAATCGATAAAATATTCTTGTTATATCACTTATTACATATTCTGGGGGGTCATGTAATACTGTTAAGGGGTAAATCAATTTAGGCATAATAAACGTCTTTAATACTGTTATTTTTCCTAGCAATGATAAGTGATACTTTCCCCACAGTTTAAGGTTTGAAGTTACCTGATTTATTTTCGGTGTTAAATTTAATTCATGAATTTTCTTTTTATCATTTACAAAAACTATTCCAAGTGTAGAAGCTTTTTCTGATGTCCAATTAAATTTTTTCTCTTTGCAGTGGATTATTCCGCTATTTCTTAACGATCCTGCTCTTAAAACAACAGATTTTTTCACATTTAATTTCAGTCCTGAGACAGTACTATATGCGTCAATTGTTTTAATGAGATTACTAAAGGATGCCTCTGTGCCATCTGTTACAAATGTAGCATCGTCAGCGAAAAGAGACTTCTTAATTTCTTCATTAACAAGTTTAATCCCATTAATCTCTTCATTGTTTCTTACTGATAGAGATAAAGTTTCTATCGCTATAACAAATAAATACGGAGATAACGGACATCCTTGACGTACCCCTCTTCCAACACTAAAGAACTCCGATAAGAAACCATTATTCGATATTGAACTTTGTTCGTCAGTATAGAACGTTTTTATCCATTTGATCATTGATTCTCCAAAATTAAAATATTTAAGTGTTCTATAGATAAAATTATGATCTAAGCTGTCAAATGCTTTTTCAAAATCCGCAAAGAATAGTACCCCTGGTAGATTATTTTCATTTAAATGGTCTAGTACGTCATATAACAGTCTAATATTTTCACCTATATATCTGTTTTTGATAAACCCTGTCTGCGATTTGTGAATTATCTTTGGTAGTACTGATTTTATTCTATTAGATATTGCTTTTGTTGCAATTTTATAGTCGGTATTCAACAGGGAAATTGGTCTCCAGTTATTTAAAAAATTTAAATCGGTATCTTTTTTTGGTATTAAAGTAATTATTCCTTGTTTCTGCAACTGAGATAGATTACCAATTTCATACGCGTAATTAATTGATTTAAGGAAGAAATGTTTTATATCTTGCCAGAATATCTTGTAAAACTCAGCCGTAATGCCGTCAGAGCCAGGACTTTTATTATTTTGCATACTTAATAATGCTGTTGAACATTCATAATCAGTCAAAGTACCTTCGCAATTATGTGTATCTTCCTCAGTTAACTTAGGAACACTTTCATCAGGTGGAAAGAAATCTTCATTATTATTATCAAGAGTTTTCCTTTCATATAGATTTCGATAAAATGATCTCGTTTCTGTTAATATCTCCTTAGGGTCAGTTATGTCTTTGTTGTCAACAGTTAATTTTGCTATAGTTTTTATTTCACTTCTCTTCTTTTCCAAATTCGAAAAATATTTTGAATTTCTTTCAAATCCCTCAATATGTTGTGCTTTTGAACGGATGAATATTCCTTTAGCCCTTCGTTCTACAAGTTGTTCAGGTTTTATCCTATTTTCTCTTAATAATTCATTTTTTTCATTATCTGGGTTTTCTGAAATTTCCAGCTCTAATGCATTAATATATGTTATTAAATCTTTTTCATCTTGAAGTTCACCTTTCTTTTTAAAACTACAATATTTTATACTAACATTTCTAATGGTTCCCTTAATCAATTCCCACAGTGTGACTGGATTTGCTTCTTTGTTAAAATCTACAGTTTCTTGTATTTGTTTCCTTATTTCTATTTGATAAGGTTCATCTAGAATTACAGAGTTATTTAATTTGTAAAATCCCCGGCCCCTTAGATTTTTAGTTAAATCTATATTCATCATTACTATTGAATGATCCGATCGAAGTCCAGTTGATATTTTGCAGTTTAAGATCCTGTTAACTATATTGTTTGAAATTAGGAAAAAGTCGAGTCTGCAAAATATAGGGGCTCTGTTATTTGAAACCTCACATCTTGAATATGCTAGGAATACATCTGCACAAACAGCAACCTCACATCTTGAATATGCTAGGAATACATCTGCACAAACACCAACCTCACATCTTGAATATGCTACTATTGCAGACATGTGCACTACTGTAGACACGTGCACTAATGTAGACACGTGCACTAATGTAGACACGTGCACTACTGTAGACATGTGCACTATTGCAGACACGTGCACTACTGTAGACACGTGCACTACTGCAGACATGTGCACTACTGTAGACACGTGCACTACTGTAGACATGTGCACTACTGTAGACACGTGCACTAATGTAGACATGTGCACTACTGTAGACACGTGCACTAATGTAGACACGTGCACTACTGTAGACATGTGCACTATTGCAGACACGTGCACTACTGTAGACACATGCACTACTGCAGACATGTGCACTACTGTAGACACGTGCACTACTGTAGACATGTGCACTACTGTAGACACATGCACTAATGTAGACATGTGCACTACTGTAGACACGTGCACTAATGTAGACACGTGCACTACTGTAGACATGTGCACTATTGCAGACACGTGCACTACTGTAGACACATGCACTACTGCAGACATGTGCACTTCTGTAGACACGTGCACTACTGTAGACATGTGCAATACTGCAGACATGTGCACTACTGTAGACATGTGCACTAATGTAGACATGTGCACTACTGTAGACACGTGCATTATTGCAGACATGTGCACTACTGTAGACACGTGCACTACTGCAGACATGTGCACTACTGTAGACACGTGCACTACTGTAGACATGTGCACTACTGTAGACACGTGCACTACTGTAGACACGTGCACTACTGTAGACACGTGCACTACTGTAGACATGTGCACTAATGTAGACATGTGCACTACTGTAGACATGTGCACTACTGTAGACACGTGCCTACACATTTCCTTTAAGTATTGAAAATGCCATAAAAACAAAGGGTTCGATTGTGTATGATTGAAGCATTGAAGTCGGTATTTTATTACGTTTTAATTATATAAATATGTTCCTTATTTTTTGTCAACATGCTTTAAAATGCCTCAGAATGTAGCTGCGGCGATATAGACTTTCAAAGTCTTCTGGAGGGGGGAATACCAACGGGAGGAAATATACCCCCCGGACCTTCTATATCCAGCTCACGCTATGCCCCCCCAGACTTGTGATTACATATATATCCAGTTCAAGCTATACCCCCCAGACTTGTGATTACATATATATCCAGTTCAAGCTATGCCCCCCCAGACTTGTGATTACACATATATCCATTCAAGCTATACCCCCCCACTTGTGATTACATATATATCCATTTCAAGCTATACCCCCCAGACCTGTGATTACAATATATCCATTCAAGCTATCCCCCCCAGACTTGTTATTACCATATATCCAGCTCAAGCTATACCCCCCCGACTTTTGATTACACATATATCCAGTTCAAGCTATACCCCCCAGACTTGTGATTACATATATATCCAGTTCAAGCTATGCCCCCCCAGACTTGTGATTACATATATATCCAGTTCAAGCTATACCCCCCAGACTTGTGATTACACGATCAGATTAATGATACACTTCCAGTTATGATGCCAATGGATGGATGATCTTCCTATCGGTTTCAACCAGATAAAAAATACAAACAAATTATGAAAAAACTACAAGGCACAAACAATATCTCGCCTCAAACTCACATAATACATTAAAACAGTTTAAGAAAACCACTAATATTTCCCATTTATTATTTAATATCCACTGCACTGTGTATATTGTATTGTACTGCTCAAATTACTACATTTATGAAGTTAACCCTGGGTGAGGTAGGTGATGTGTATTTAACAGTAATTAACAACTGTCACTTGAGGACCCTGACCTCTCAAAGACCCTGTGAGCCAGTCTACAATACAAAGCATAATGATTTCTGTGGCAGAAAGTTTCCAACAAAAGAGATTGAAGTTCAAAGAGTGTTTGCAGAGAACTTTATAGATATCAATATAGTCATTACCTAGGTGTTGTAGCTGGCTGTATGTATAGACAAACATGGTGTATGTATAGTCAAACATGGTGTATGCATAGTCTATAGTCAAACATGGTGTATGTATAGTCTATAGTCAAACATGGTGTATTTATAGTCAAGCAATATGTATGTATAGTCAAACATGGTGTATGTATAGTCTATAGTCAAACATGGTGTATGTAGTCTATAGTCAAACATGGTGTATTTATAGTCAAGCATGGTGTTTGTATAGTCAAACATGGTGTATGTATATAGTCAAACATGGTGTATTTATAGACAAACATGGTGTATTTATAGTCAAACACGCTGTATGTATAGTCAAACATGGTGTATGTATAGACAAACATAGTGTATGCATAGTCAAACACGGTGTATGTATAGTCAAACATGGTGTATGTATAGTCAAGCAATCTGTATGTATAGTCAAACATACTGTATGTATAGTCAAGCATGGTGTTTGTATAGTCAAACATGGTGTATGTATAGTCAAACATGGTGTATGTATAGTCAAACATGGTGTATGCATAGTCTATAGTCAAACATGGTGTATGTATAGTCTATAGTCAAACATGGTGTATTTATAGTCAAGCAATATGTATGTATAGTCAAACATGGTGTATGTATAGTCTATAGTCAAACATGGTGTATGTAGTCTATAGTCAAACATGGTGTATTTATAGTCAAGCATGGTGTTTGTATAGTCAAACATGGTGTATGTATATAGTCAAACATGGTGTATTTATAGTCAAACACGCTGTATGTATAGTCAAACATGGTGTATGTATAGACAAACATAGTGTATGCATAGTCAAACACGGTGTATGTATAGTCAAACATGGTGTATGTATAGTCAAGCAATCTGTATGTATAGTCAAACATACTGTATGCATAGTCAAGCATGGTGTTTGTATAGTCAAACATGGTGTATGTATAGTCAAACATGGTGTATGTATAGTCAAACATGGTGTATGTATAGTCAAACATGGTGTATGTATAGTCAAACATGGTGTATATATAGGCAAACATGGTGTATGTATAGTCAAACACGCTGTATGTATAGTCAAGCATGGTGTTTGTATAGTCAAACATGGTGTATGTATAGTCAAACATGGTGTATGTATAGTCAAACATGGTGTATGTATAGTCAAACATGGTGTATGTATAGTCAAGCAATCTGTATGTATAGTCAAACATGGTGTATGTATAGTCAAACATGGTGTATATATAGGCAAACATGGTGTATGTATAGTCAAACACGCTGTATGTATAGTCAAGCATGGTGTTTGTATAGTCAAACATGGTGTATATATAGGCAAACATGGTGTATATATAGTCTATAGTCAAACATGCTGTATGCATAGCCAAGCATGGTGTTTGTATAGTCAAACATGGTGTATATATAGGCAAACATGGTGTATATATAGTCTATAGTCAAACATGCTGTATGCATAGCCAAGCATGGTGTTTGTATAGTCAAACATGGTGTATATATAGGCAAACATGGTGTATATATAGTCTATAGTCAAACATGCTGTATGCATAGCCAAGCATGGTGTTTGTATAGTCAAGCAATCTGTATGTATATACAGCGTATCCACAATAGAGTTTGAAGTAAAACAACACATAAATATAGTAACTGTCAGTTAGATATCCACAATAGAGTAGCTGTCAGTTAGATATCCACAATAGAGTAGCTGTCAGTTAGATATCCACAATAGAGTAGCTGTCAGTTAGATATCCACAATAGAGTAGCTGTCAGTTAGATATCCACAATAGAGTAGCTGTCAGTTAGATATCCACAATAGAGTAGCTGTCAGTTAGATATCCACGATAGAGTAGCTGTCAGTTAGATATCCACAATAGAGTAGCTGTCAGTTAGATATCCACAATAGAGTAGCTGTCAGTTAGATATCCACGATAGAGTAGCTGTCAGTTAGATATCCACAATAGAGTAGCTGTCAGTTAGATATCCACAATAGAGTAGCTGTCAGTTAGATATCCACGATAGAGTAGCTGTCAGTTAGATATCCACAATAGAGTAGCTGTCAGTTAGATATCCACAATAGAGTAGCTGTCAGTTAGATATCCACGATAGAGTAGCTGTCAGTTAGATATCCACAATAGAGTAGCTGTCAGTTAGATATCCACAATAGAGTAGCTGTCAGTTAGATATCCACGATAGAGTAGCTGTCAGTTAGATATCCACAATAGAGTAGCTGTCAGTTAGATATCCACAATATAGTAGCTGTCAGTTAGATATCCACAATAGAGTTTGAAGTACAACAACAGATAAATATAGTAGCTGTCAGTTAGATATCCACAATAGAGTTTGAAGTACAACAGATAAATATAGTAGCTGTCAGTTAGATATCCACAATATAGTAGCTGTCAGTTAGATATCCACAATATAGTAGCTGTCAGTTAGATATTCACAATAGAGTTTGAAGTACAACAACAGATAAATAGACATTAAAAGAATAGGAAACACTAACCTGGGCTTCGCTAGTTGACATTGATGCACTGTGCATACAAGAACATAGTTCAATCTTCCGTATCATTCTATTCACTCCTTTATAATCCTCTATAATCCACACCCTTCCTTTATTATCCTCTATAATCTACACCCTTCCTTTATAATCCTTTATAATACACACAATTCCTTTATACTCCTCTATAATCCACACCCTTCCTTTATAATCCTCTATAATCTACACCCTTCCTTTATAATCCTTTATAATCCACACCCTTCCTTTACAATCTGTTATAATTTACACCCTGCCTTTATAAACCACACCCTTCCTTTATAATCCTCTATAATCTACACCCTTCCTTTATAATCCTTTATAATCCACACCCTTCCTTTACAATCCTTTATAATCCACACCCTTCCTTTACAATCCTTTATAATCCACACCCTTCCTTTACAATCCTTTATAATTCACACCTCTTCTTTACAATCCTTTATAATCCACTCCCTTCCTTTACAATCCTTTATAATCCACACCCTTTACAATCCTTTATAATCCACACCCTTCCTTTACAATACTTTATAATTCACACCTCTTCTTTATAATCCACACCCTTCCTTTACAATCCTTTATAATCCACACCTTTCCTTTACAATCCTTTATAATCCACACCCTTCCTTTACAATCCTTTATAATTCACACATCTTTACAATCCTTTATAATTCACACCTCTTCTTTACAATCCTTTATAATTCACACCCTTCCTTTACAATCCTTTATAATTCACACATCTTTACAATCCTTTATAATCCACACCCTTCCTTTACAATCCTTTATAATTCACACATCTTTACAATACTTTATAATTCACACCTCTTCTTTATAATCCACACCCTTCCTTTACAATCCTTTATAATCCACACCTTTCCTTTACAATCCTTTATAATCCACACCCTTCCTTTACAATCCTTTATAATCCACACCTTTCCTTTACAATCCTTTATAATCCACACCCTTCCTTTACAATCCTTTATAATTCACACCTCTTCTTTACAATCCTTTATAATTCACACCCTTCCTTTACAATCCTTTATAATGCACACCCTTCCTTTACAATCCTTTATAATTCACACCTCTTCTTTACAATCCTTTATAATTCACACCCTTCCTTTACAATCCTTTATAATTCACACCTCTTCTTTACAATCCTTTATAATTCACACCTCTTCTTTACAATCCTTTATAATCCACACCCTTCCTTTACAATCCTTTATAATTCACACATCTTTACAATCCTTTATAATACACACCCTTCCTTTACAATCCTTTATAATTCACACATCTTTACAATCCTTTATAATCCACACCCTTCCTTTACAATCCTTTATAATTCACACCTCTTCTTTACAATACTTTATAATTCACACATCTTCTTTATAATTCACACCCTTCCTTTACAATCCTTTATAATGCACACCCTTCCTTTACAATCCTTTATAATTCACACCCTTCCTTTACACTCCTTTATAATGCACACCCTTCCTTTACAATCCTTTATAATGCACACCCTTCCTTTACAATCCTTTATAATGCACACCCTTCCTTTACAATCCTTTATAATGCACACCCTTCCTTTACAATCTTTATAATGCACACCCTTCCTTTACAATCCTTTATAATGCACACCCTTCCTTTACAATCCTTTATAATTCACACCCTTCCTTTACAATCCTTTATAATGCACACCCTTCCTTTACAATCCTTTATAATGCACATCCTTCCTTTACAATCCTTTATAATGCACACCCTTCCTTTACAATCCTTTATAATGCACACACTTCCTTTACAATCCTTTATAATGCACACCCTTCCTTTACAATCCTTTATAATGCACACCCTTCCTTTACAATCCTTTATAATGCACATCCTTCCTTTACAATCCTTTATAATGCACACACTTCCTTTACAATCCTTTATAATGCACACCCTTCCTTTACAATCCTTTACAATCCACACCCTTCCTTTACAATACTTTATAATTCACACCTCTTCTTTATAATTCACACCCTTCCTTTACAATCCTTTATAATGCACACCCTTCCTTTACAATCCTTTATAATTCACACCTCTTCTTTATAATTCACACCTCTTCTTTACAATCCTTTATAATTCACACCCTTCCTTTACAATCCTTTATAATGCACACCTCTTCTTTATTATCCACACCTATCATTTATATCCTACATAATTCACACCCCTTCAATATGCATTATTTCTAGGCGTGAATGTAAGTAATCCTTCACAATTCATACTATTTCCTGGAAATATTATTTTGTTCATTTGTTCAATCCTGCACAATTCAGACCCTGTCACAAGGCTTGGTGTATTAATTTACTAACAAAGTCCTTCACACAAAGTCCTTCACACACAGTGTATTATTCATTAATTCAAAACCTCAACAATTCGCAATTCCCTGAAAATTTCTGACAACACTTGTCACCATTACTGAATATATAGCACTCACTGTCCTAATGAAACAGCTATTTTATGTCAGTATATTTACTTGTCTGTGTACAATCAAACCCTACAATCTGCCTAATATTGTTCTCTCGGCAGATTGCACTTAGCCACTGGATCATCTGTCTGTGCAAGGCAAACAGATCTATAGCAGAAATTATACATTCACTAACTATGTTCAATGTATGTTTCTCTATTTCTGACATTTAATCCAAACCATATTCAGACATCAGAAATTACACATGTGTGTGTGTGTTTTTTACATTTATTTATCGTAGCTACCAGTTGCCCATATGAGCGATGCCTTCTGAAGAGATTAGTAATTTTAGATGTTGCAGGGTAGTGCAATGATACAGACAGAGACCCATTCCAGAGTCTCCTCTGGTTCTTTTACCCTAATAAAATTAACAGTCTTTCAGATGGGATGTTAAATCGAGGTCTCGTGTCGGTGCTTTACACCTGTGCACGTAAAAGAACCAGATGAGACTCTGGAATGGGTCTCTGTCTGTATCATTGCACTATCCTCCAAAAATCTAAAATGACTAATCTCTTCAGGATGCGTCGCTCATATGGGTAACCTGTAGCGATGATAAATAAACGTAACACATGCGCGAATTCCAAAGCCCATATAATTGTGCTTCGTATAACTACCATCATTTTTTATGTATAACGCGATCGTCTCATTGATATCTTCTTTGATTTGATGTATTACAAGACCATATTAATTTTGGTCAAAAATAAAATTTGACCCACACGGGCCATGCCCATTTTTGACTCCGGGGACAGACACCATTTTAACAACTTAGAAAGAGCATGGTACATCGATAATTCCTACCAAGTTTTGGCTAAATTTGCCTGGTGGTTTGTGAGAAGATGTTTGAAGAGCTTGCGCTATTTTTAGCTGGTGGCCATCTTGGATTTCAGGACAATCTTATTTTAACAGCTTTAGAAAGGTTTTACCCAAGGACCATACAGGTAGAGTTTGTTGGCCAATAGCGGAACAATACCCTGTTTGGCTTTGTATAATTACCGTACATACTCGCCAATAAGACGTCTCCTTTCTGGATGTGTGATATTGAAGAAGGTAGGTTGGTTTCAATAATGTCTTCATTAACAGAGCAATATTTAATCACAGGCTTCCTTATAAGCCAATTATGGCAATATAAATCACAGGTTTCCTCATAAGCCAATTATGGTGTTATGATAGAACATTATTAGCCGCACGTTATACGTGCACACACACTGTGAGCTAATGCTTTATGGCAGTAGAAAATCCCTCGGTAACCAAAACAACCAATAAATTTTCACTATGGCCTAAATCAGGGTTTTACTTCTAATGTACAAGGCTGTGTGGAAATATTCTAATGTAATTCCATATTATTTCCCGAGTTTTCAGTTACAAATAAGAAAAACACATTAATGAAATGTCATTGGAACTATTTATAGCCTTTATTTTACCCAGAATGCAAAGAATTAAGATAAAGAATAACAGTTTGTGCAAACTTTAATGACAAGAAAAAGTTGAATTTTGAATATCTTTGCTTTTGGAATGAAAAATAATGCATTTATTACAACAGTTGCCTTCAGTGACAGCTATAAGTGGTAATTACCCATCCCTTCCCACATTAAACGAGGGCTATAAGTGGTAATTACCCATCCCTTCCCACATTAAACGAGGGATATAAGTGGTAATTACCCATCCCTTCCCACATTAAACGAGGGCTATAAGTGGTAATTACCCATCCCTTCCCACATTAAACGAGGGCTATAAGTGGTAATTACCCACCCCTTCCCACATCAAACGAGGGCTATAAGTGGTAATTACCCATCCCTTCCCACATTAAACGAGGGCTATAAGTGGTAATTACCCATCCCTTCCCACATTAAATGGAGGGCTATAAGTGGTAATTACCCATCCCTTCCCACATCAAACGAGGGCTATAAGTGGTAATTACCCATCCCTTCCCACATTAAACGGAGGGCTATAAGTGGTAATTACCCATCCCTTCCCACATCAAACGAGGGCTATAAGTGGTAATTACCCATCCCTTCCCACATTAAACGGAGGGCTATAAGTGGTAATTACCCATCCCTTCCCACATTAAACGAGGGCTATAAGTGGTAATTACCCATCCCTTCCCACATCAAACGAGGGCTATAAGTGGTAATTACCCATCCCTTCCCACATTAAACGAGGGCTGTAAGTGGTAATTACCCATCCCTTCCCACATCAAACGAGGGATATATGTGATAATTACCCATCCCTTCCCACATTAAACGAGGGCTATAAGTGGTAATTACCCATCCCTTCCCACATTAAACGAGGGCTGTAAGTGGTAATTACCCATCCCTTCCCACATCAAACGAGGGCTATAAGTGGTAATTACCCATCCCTTCCCACATTAAACGAGGGCTATAAGTGATAATTACCCATCCCTTCCCACATCAAACGAGGGCTATAAGTGGTAATTACAGAGGATTATATATGCTTCATACTGGAGTATTCCACAAAACAGCGGATTATATATGCTGCATACTGGAGTATTCCACAGAACAGAGGATTATAAATGCTGCATACTGGAGTATTCCACAGAACAGCGGATTATATATGCTGCATACTGGAGTATTCCACAGAACAGCGGATTATATATGCTGCATACTGGAGTATTCCACAGAACAGCTGATTATATATGCTGCATACTGGAGTATTCCACAGAACAGCAGATTATATATGCTGCATACTGGAGTATTCCACAGAACAGCGGATTATATATGCTGCATACTGGAGTATTCCACAGAACAGAGGATTATGTGGAAGCTAATTGACCAATAGGAAGTGTTGTAAGAGTATGTGGAAGTTAATTGACCAATAGGAAGCATTGTAAGAGTATGTGGAAGCTAATTGACCAATAGGAAGCGTTGTAAGAGTATGTGGAAGCTAATTGACCAATAGGAAGCGTTGTAAGAGTATGTGGAAGCTAATTGACCAATAGGAAGCGTTGTAAGAGTATGTGGAAGCTAATTGACCAATAGGAAGCGTTGTAAGAGTATGTGGAAGCTAATTGACCAATAGGAAGTGTTGTAAGAGTATGTGGAAGCTAATTAACCAATAGGAAGCGTTGTAAGAGTATGTGGAAGCTAATTAACCAATAGGAAGCATTGTAAGAGTATGTGGAAGCTAATTGACCAATAGGAAGCGTTGTAAGAGTATGTGGAAGCTAATTGACCAATAGGAAGCGTTGTAAGAGTATGTGGAAGCTAATTGACCAATACGAAGCGTTGTAAGAGTATGTGGAAGCTAATTAACCAATAGGAAGCGTTGTAAGAGTATGTGGAAGCTAATTGACCAATAGGAAGCGTTGTAAGAGTATGTGGAAGCTAATTGACCAATAGGAAGCGTTGTAAGAGTATGTGGATGCTAATTGACCAATAAGAAGTGTTGTAAGAGTATGTGGATGCTAATTGACCAATAGGAAGCGTTGTGAGAGTATGTGGATGCTAATTGACCAATAGGAAGCGTTGTAAGAGTATGTGGAAGCTAATTAACCAATAGGAAGCGTTGTAAGAGTATGTGGATGCTAATTGACCAATAGGAAGCGTTGTGAGAGTGTGTGGATGCTGCTATATGTTCCTGGAATCTATGATACAATGTACCGGTCCATGGGACCATTTCATAGCATAAAGAATGTGTGGTTGCTGTTGTGTTGAAGATTGCTGAAACCTGCATTCGGCACATAATGCGCAACTAGATATACAGTCAAACCTGTCTTAAGCAGCCAGCCAAGGGAGTCAGAGAAAGTGGCTGCTTAGCACAGGTGGCAGCTTAATAGAGGTGAAATATATAATAAAACAACCAATTGGGAATCTGGAAACTGGCTGCTTAATACAGGTTGCCTGCTTAATGGAGGTGACCACTAACACAGGCTTGACTGTAGTTACTTACCATTTGTGTTAAGTAATTCTAAATGTCCTACTGTGTTCAGCAGCAGACACTACAAATAACCATTTGAAGTGTGACCTTAACCATGAAGCTATATTGATTGAAGCCTACACAGGTGAAAAGATATGGTCTATTTGTCTATATATGTGCAATACCACAAGCACTTGTATAACGTTAGCAATACTGTACTTTTTCGTGAAAAAATGATTGAAAAAGACTCGACGTTAATTGACATTCGTAAATAAGCCTCCCAGTCCCCTTAACCCCAGACCTCATAGAAGCACCTCTTGATGCCTTTCCCCCATAGAAGCACCTCTTGATGCCTTTCCCCCATAGAAGCACCTCTTGATGCCTTTCCCCCATAGAAGCACCTCTTGATGCCTTTCCCCCATAGAAGCACCTCTTGATGCCTTTCCCCCATAGAAGCACCTCTTGATGCCTTTCCCCCATAGAAGCACCTCTTGATGCCTTTCCCCCATAGAAGCACCTCTTGATGCCTTTCCCCCATAGAAGCACCTCTTGATGCCTTTCCCCCATAGAAGCACCCTTGATGCCTTCCCCCATAGAAGCACCTCTTGATGCCTTTCCCCCATAGAAGCACCTCTTGATGCCTTTCCCCCATAGAAGCACCTCTTGATGCCTTTCCCCAAAACACCCACCCCCCAAAACACCCACCCCCCATAGAAGCACCTCTTGATGCCTTTCCCCCATAGAAGCACCTCTTGATGCCTTTCCCCCATAGAAGCACCTCTTGATGCCTTTCCCCCATAGAAGCACCTCTTGATGCCTTTCCCTCATAGAAGCACCTCTTGATGCCTTTCCCTCATAGAAGCACCTCTTGATATCTTTCCCTCATAGAAGCACCTCTTGATGCCTTTCCCTCATAGAAGCACCTCTTGATGCCTTTCCCTCATAGAAGCACCTATTGATGCCCTTTCCCTCATAGAAGCACCTTTTGACGCCATTACCAATATGACATACATTGACAATGTAGTAGCCAAACCAATGTTCATAAACCCTTTCCCTCATAGAAGCACCTCTTGATGCCATTACCAATACCACATACATTGACAATGTAATAGCCAAACCAATGTTCATAATAAAGGTCAGAATCTCATGTAGTCCCAGTAATATATCTTTATATTGGTATTCGTGTACATGACTATACGCCATTACCAATATGACATACATTGACAATGTAGTAGCCAAACCAATCTTTAAGGAGAGAAACTATATCAGCTCTGCTTCCATTTTAATCCTTTCCTGTTCTTTGATTTTGTGTACATGTATTGTTTTGTGAATGTATATAGTGGAATAAATATGTTTAAACCAAACCAATGTTCATAATAAAGGCCCAAATCTCATGTAGTCCCAATAATATCTATGGAGGTGGGATAGATATGGCGACTACTTATCCACTGCATGATAGCTAAATGGCTGTTGTTTGTATGTAGATATAATAGTATATTAACCTAAATCTCATGTAGTCCCAGTAATATCTATGGAGGTGGGATAGATATGGCGACTACTTATCCACTGCATGATAGCTAAATGGCTGTTGTTTGTATGTAGATATAATAGTATATTAACCTAAATCTCATGTAGTCCCAGTAATATCTATGGAGGTGGGATAGATATGGCGACTACTTATCCACTGCATGATAGCTAAATGGCTGTTGTTTGTATGTAGATATAATAGTATATTAACCTAAATCTCTATGATGGAAAGGGTTAAATAAATTGACATGTTTGAACTGACATTAGGATCGTAGTTTTGACATTAGGATCATAGTTTTGACATTAGGATCATAGTTTTGACATTAGTTTTGACATTAGGATCATAGTTTTGACATTAGGATCGTAGTTTTGACATTAGGATCGTAGTTTTGACATTAGGATCGTAGTTTTGACATTAGGATCATAGTTTTGACATTAGGATCATAGTTTTGACATTAGGATCATAGTTTTGACATTAGGATCATAGTTTTGACATTAGTTTTGACATTAGGATCGTAGTTTTGACATTAGGATCGTAGTTTTGACATTAGGATCGTAGTTTTGACATTAGGATCGTAGTTTTGACATTAGGATCGTAGTTTTGACATTAGGATCAGTAGTTTTGACATTAGGATCGCATAGTTTTGACATTAGGATCGTAGTTTTGACATTAGGATCATAGTTTTGACATTAGGATCGTAGTTTTGACATTAGGATCGTAGTTTTGACATTAGGATCATAGTTTTGACAAGGATCATAGTTTTGACATTAGGATCGTAGTTTTGACATTAGGATCATAGTTTTGACATTAGGATCATAGTTTTGACATTAGGATCGTAGTTTTGACATTAGGATCGTAGTTTTGACATTAGAGGATCATAGTTTTGACATTAGGATCATAGTTTTGACATTAGGATCGTAGTTTTGACATTAGGTGATCATAGTTTTGACAAATTAGGATCATAGTTTTGACATTAGAGGATCATAGTTTTGACATTAGGATCATAGTTTTGACATTAGGATCATAGTTTTGACATTAGGATCGAGTTTTGACATTAGGATCATAGTTTTGACATTAGGATCATAGTTTTGACATTAGGATCATAGTTTTGACATTAGGATCATAGTTTTGACATTAGGATCGTAGTTTTGACATTAGGATCATAGTTTTGACATTAGGATCATAGTTTTGACATTAGTTTTGACATTAGGATCATAGTTTTGACATTAGGATCATAGTTTTGACATTAGGATCGTAGTTTTGACATTAGTTTTGACATTAGGATCATAGTTTTGACATTAGGATCATAGTTTTGACATTAGGATCATAGTTTTGACATTAGGATCATAGTTTTGACATTAGGATCGTAGTTTTGACATTAGGATCGTAGTTTTGACATTAGGACCATAGTTTTGACATTAGGATCATAGTTTTGACATACTAGTTTTGACATTAGGATCATAGTTTTGACATTAGGATCATAGTTTTGACATTAGGATCGTAGTTTTGACATTAGTTTTGACATTAGGATCTAGTTTTGACATTAGTTTTGACATTAGGATCGTAGTTTTGACATTAGGATCATAGTTTTGACATTAGGATCGTGACATAGTTTTGACATTAGGATCATAGTTTTGACATTAGGATCATAGTTTTGACATTAGGATCGTAGTTTTGACATTAGGATCGTAGTTTTGACATTAGGTGATCATAGTTTTGACATTAGGATCATAGTTTTGACATTAGGATCATAGTTTTGACATTAGGATCATAGTGTTTGACATCAGGATCGTAGTTTTGACATTAGGATCATAGTTTTGACATTAGGATCGTAGTTTTGACATTAGGATCATAGTTTTGACATTAGGATCATAGTTTTGACATTAGGATCATAGTTTTGACATTAGGATCGTAGTTTTGACATTAGGATCATAGTTTTGACATTAGGATCGTAGTTTTGACATTAGGATCGTAGTTTTGACATTAGGATCATAGTTTTGACATTAGGATCATAGTTTTGACATTAGGATCGTAGTTTTGACATTAGGATCATAGTTTTGACATTAGGATCATAGTTTTGACATTAGGATCGTAGTTTTGACATTAGGATCATAGTTTTGATATTAGGATCGTAGTTTTGACATTAGGATCGTAGTTTTGACATTAGGATCATAGTTTTGATATTAGGATCATAGTTTTGACATTAGTTTTGACATTAGGATCATAGTTTTGACATTAGGATCATAGTTTTGACATTAGGATCATAGTTTTGACATTAGTTTTGACATTAGGATCATAGTTTTGACATTAGGATCATAGTTTTGACATTAGGATCATAGTTTTGACATTAGTTTTGACATTAGGATAATAGTTTTGACATTAGGATCATAGTTTTGACTGACATTAGGATCATAGTTTTGACATTAGGATCATAGTTTTGACATTAGGATCATAGTTTTGACATTAGTTTTGACATTAGGATCATAGTTTTGACATTAGGATCATAGTTTTGACATTAGGATCATAGTTTTGACATTAGGATCATAGTTTTGACATTAGGATCATAGTTTTGACATTAGGATCATAGTTTTGACATTAGTTTTGACATTAGGATCGTAGTTTTGACATTAGTTTTGACATTAGGATCGTAGTTTTGACATTAGGATCATAGTTTTGACATTAGGATCGTAGTTTTGACATTAGTTTTGACATTAGGATCGTAGTTTTGACATTAGGATCATAGTTTTGACATTAGGATCGTAGTTTTGACATTAGGATCGTAGTTTTGACATTAGGATCATAGTTTTGACATTAGGATCGTAGTTTTGACATTAGGATCATAGTTTTGACAAGGATCATAGTTTTGACATTAGGATCATAGTTTTGACATTAGAGGATCATAGTTTTGACATTAGGATCATAGTTTTGACAAGGATCATAGTTTTGACATTAGGATCATAGTTTTGACATTAGAGGATCATAGTTTTGACATTAGGATCATAGTTTTGACAATAGGATCGTAGTTTTGACATTAGGTGATCATAGTTTTGACATTAGGATCAAAATTAGGATCATAGTTTTGACATTAGGATCGTAGTTTTGACATTAGAATCGTAGTTTTGACATTAGGATCATAGTTTTGACATTAGTTTTGACATTAGGATCATAGTTTTGACATTAGGATCGTAGTTTTGACATTAGGTGATCATAGTTTTGACATTAGGTGATCATAGTTTTGACATTAGGATCATAGTTTTGACATTAGGATCATAGTTTTGACATTAGGATCATAGTTTTGACATTGGGATCATAGTTTTGACATTAGTTTTGACATTAGGATTGTAGTTTTGACATTAGAATCATAGTTTTGACATTAGGATCATAGTTTTGACATTAGTTTTGACATTAGGATCGTAGTTTTGACATTAGGTGATCATAGTTTTGACATTAGGATCATAGTTTTGACATTAGGATCATAGTTTTGACATTAGGATCGTAGTTTTGACATTAGGATCGTAGTTTTGACATTAGGTGATCGTAGTTTTGACATTAGGTGATCATAGTTTTAACATTAGGATCATAGTTTTGACATTAGGATCGTAGTTTTGACATTAGGATCATAGTTTTGACATTAGGATCATAGTTTTGACATTAGTTTTGACATTAGGATCTAGTTTTGACATTAGGATCATAGTTTTGACATTAGGATCGTAGTTTTGACATTAGTTTTGACATTAGGATCATAGTTTTGACATTAGTTTTGACATTAGGATCATAGTTTTGACATTAGGATCATAGTTTTGACATTAGGATCATAGTTTTGACATTAGGATCGTAGTTTTGACATTAGGATCATAGTTTTGACATTAGGATCATAGTTTTGACATTAGGATCGTAGTTTTGACATTAGGATCATAGTTTTGACATTAGGATCGTAGTTTTGACATTAGGATCATAGTTTTGACATTAGGATCGTAGTTTTGACATTAGGATCATAGTTTTGACATTAGTTTTGACATTAGGATCGTAGTTTTGACATTAGGATCGTAGTTTTGACATTAGGATCATAGTTTTGATGTTAGGATCATAGTTTTGACATTAGTTTTGACATTAGGTGATCACAGTTTTGACATTAGGATCATAGTTTTGACATTAGGATCATAGTTTTGACATTAGGATCGTAGTTTTGACATTAGGATCATAGTTTTGACATTAGTTTTGACATTAGGTGATCACAGTTTTGACATTAGGATCATAGCTTTGACATTAGGATCATAGTTTTGACATTAGGATCATAGTTTTGACATTAGGATCGTAGTTTTGACATTAGGATCATAGTTTTGACATTAGGATCGTAGTTTTGACATTAGGATCGTAGTTTTGACATTAGGATCATAGTTTTGACATTAGGATCGTAGTTTTGACATTAGGTGATCATAGTTTTGACATTAGGATCATAGTTTTGACATTAGGATCATAGTTTTGACATTAGGATCGTAGTTTTGACATTAGGATCGTAGTTTTGACATTAGGTGATCATAGTTTTGACATTAGGATAATAGTTTTGACATTAGGATCATAGTTTTGACATTAGCTTTGACATTAGGATCGTAGTTTTGACATTATGTGATCATAGTTTTGACATTAGGATCATAGTTTTGACATTAGGATCATAGTTTTGACATTAGGATCATAGTTTTGACATTAGGATCATAGTTTTGACATTAGGATCGTAGTTTTGACATTAGGATCGTAGTTTTGACGTTAGGATCGTAGTTTTGACATTAGGATCGTAGTTTTGACATTAGGATCGTAGTTTTGACATTAGGATCATAGTTTTGACATTAGGATCGTAGTTTTGACATTAGGATCATAGTTTTGACATTAGGATCATAGTTTTCAAACATTGTTTCGTTATATGCATTGCGCTTAATCCAGAATCCTGAAACAGATTAAATAAATAAAAATTAAAATGTTCGTAAAATTTAAATTGTGAATTGGATCTTTTAATTATAGACCGACACGAACCGGTACCTCATAGCAAGCGAGTTCCCCCTACAACTTCATACAACCAACAGCACGGAAAGAATGCCGGGTCGGCAATATTTCATCATTAAACCTGGCATTTCACTAATTGTCACTTCCATTCCCCAATAAAATACGTTTCATCGATCACATTTCTACGTTTTCTTGAAATCTTCCAAAAGAGGATTAGTCGATTTTATATCTTTTGAGGATGAAGTATTTTGCTCTCAATCTAAGTGACAGAGACAGAGGATTATAGCAAAATCTATAATCTAGGACCCAACTTTTTATGAACATAACGAATGTTCACTTCTAAGGCCGCAAAACTGTGTTGCTCCATGGACACTGAATTATCCCACCTATTTACAACCATCTTTATCAATGAGTTTTACCTATACACAACCATCTTTATCAATGAGAGTGTTACCTATTTACAACCATCTTTATCAGAGTTTTACCTATACACAACCACCTTTATCAATGAGAGTTTTACCTATTTACAACCATCTTTATCAATGAGAGTTTTACCTATACACAACCATCTTTATCAATGAGAGTTTTACCTATTTACAACCATCTTTATCAATGAGAGTTTTACCTATACACAACCATCTTTATCAATGAGAGACCTCTGTTTTTATCATTGTTCCCTTTGCACAATATGCTATCAATTTTAATCCACTTTCTCATCTTATAATTATTAAATTACTATAGCTCGACAGTTATCCTACAGTTTATCCAATGGGACTACTTATCTGTACAAATATTAAATTACATAGCTCGACAGTTATCCTACAGTTTATCCAATGGGGACTTACTTATCTGTACACATATTAAATTACAATAGTGACAGTTATCCTACAGTTTATCCAATGGGGACTTACTTATCTGTACAAATATTAAATTACTATAGCTCGACAGTTATCCTACAGTTTATCCAATGGGGACTTACTTATCTGTACAAATATTAAATTACTATAGTTCGACAGTTATCCTACAGTTTATCCAATGGGGACTTACTTATCTGTACAAATATTAAATTACTATAGCTCGACAGTTATCCTACAGTTTATCCAATGGGGACTTACTTATCTGTACACATATTAAATTACAATAGTTTGACAGTTATCCTACAGTTTATCCAATGGGGACTTACTTATCTGTACAAATATTAAATTACTATAGCTCGACAGTTATCCTACAGTTTATCCAATGGGGACTTACTTATCTGTACACATATTAAATTACAATAGTTTGACAGTTATCCTACAGTTTATCCAATGGGGACTTACTTATCTGTACAAATATTAAATTACTATAGCTCGACAGTTATCCTACAGTTTATCCAATGGGGACTTACTTATCTGTACAAATATTAAATTACTATAGCTCGACAGTTATCCTACAGTTGGGTACTTACAAATTTATTATCAATTAATTTAACAAGATTTTCATAAAATCACATTTAATCATACAACTACACCTTGTTGGGAATAACAGTAAAAACAAAGGATTCCAACTAAAGCACCAATATACATCTTGTTGGGAATAACAGTAAAAACAAAGGATTCCAACTAAAGGACCAATATACATCTTGTTGGGAATAACAGTAAAAACAAAGGATTCCAACTAAAGGACCAATATACACCTTGTTGGGAATAACAGTAAAAACAAAGGATTCCAACTAAAGCACCAATATACATCTTGTTGGGAATAACAGTAAAAACAAAGGATTCCAAATAAAGGACCAATATACACATTGTTGGGAATAACAGTAAAAACAAAGGATTCCAACTAAAGGACCAATATACACCTTGTTGGGAATAACAGTAAAAACAAAGGATTCCAAATAAAGGACCAATATACACCTTGTTGGGAATAACAGTAAAAACAAAGGATTCCAACTAAAGGACCAATATACACCTTGTTGGGAATAACAGTAAAAACAAAGGATTCCAACTAAAGGACCAATATACACCTTGTTGGAAATAACAGTAAAAACAAAGGATTCCAACTAAAGGACCAATATACACCTTGTTGGGAATAACAGTAAAAACAAAGGATTCCAACTAAAGCACCAATATACATCTTGTTGGGAATAACAGTAAAAACAAAGGATTCCAACTAAAGGACCAATATACACCTTGTTGGGAATAACAGTAAAAACAAAGGATTCCAACTAAAGGACCAATATACACCTTGTTGGGAATAACAGTAAAAACAAAGGATTCCAACTAAAGGACCAATATACACCTTGTTGGGAATAACAGTAAAAACAAAGGATTCCAACTAAAGCACCAATATACACCTTGTTGGGAATAACAGTAAAAACAAAGGATTCCAACTAAAGGACCAATATACACCTTGTTGGGAATAACAGTAAAAACAACGGATTCCAACTAAAGCACTAATATACATCTTGTTGGGAATAACAGTAAAAACAAAGGATTCCAACTAAAGGACCAATATACACCTTGTTGGGAATAACAGTAAAAACAAAGGATTCCAACTAAAGGACCAATATACACCTTGTTGGGAATAACAGTAAAAACAAAGGATTCCAACTAAAGCACCAATATACATCTTGTTGGGAATAACAGTAAAAACAAAGGATTCCAACTAAAGGACCAATATACACCTTGTTGGGAATAACAGTAAAAACAAAGGATTCCAACTAAAGCACCAATATACATCTTGTTGGGAATAACAGTAAAAACAAAGGATTCCAACTAAAGCACCAATATACACCTTGTTGGGAATAACAGTAAAAACAAAGGATTCCAACTAAAGCACCAATATAAACCTTGTTGGGAATAACAGTAAAAACAAAGGATTCCAACTAAAGCACCAATATACACCTTGTTGGGAATAACAGTAAAAACAAAGGATTCCAACTATAGCACCAATATACACCTTGTTGGGAATAACAGTAAAAACAAAGGATTCCAACTATAGCACCAATATACATTTCGGGATTCAGACTTTATCTGCCAAGGGAGGTTATAGAAAAGCCAGCGATGTTGCTCATTCCATGTTTATATTACACAACCCTATTATATGTGTGTTTTACGTTTATTTATCGTCGCTACCGGTTGCCCATATGAGCGCCGCCTCCTGAAGAGTTAGTTATTTTAGAGTTTTGGAGGATAGTGCAATGATACAGATAGAGACCCATTCCAGAGTCTCCTCTGGTTCTTTTACGTGCACAGTGTAAAGCACCGACACGAGACATCGGTTTAACGTCCCATCTGAAAGACTGTTAATTTTATTATGGTCAGACGGGGGATCGAACCTGCGACCCCTGGATTACCAGTCCACCCTATCATAAGCCAATGAATAATATATATATATAAATATTTATAATTTATTCGTTTCTTTCCCATCCTTTTACTCTGATCCTTGTTATAGATACAGGGTGTACCTGTATGTACAGGGTGTAACTGTAAGTACAGGGTGTAACTGTATGTACAGGGTGTAACTGTATGTACAGGGTGTAACTGTAAGTGCAGGGTGTAACTGTATGTACAGGGTGTAACTGTATGTAAAGGGTGTAACTGTAAGTACAGGGTGTAACTGTATGTACAGGGTGTAACTGTAAGTACATGGTGTAACTGTATGTACAGGGTGTAACTGTAAGTACAGGGTGTAACTGTAAGCACACATTTATAAAGTAGGGTGGTATGTAACTAAAGACCAACTGTCATTACTGTGCATCAACTTTTCACTATATTAATTAAAGGGAAATAATTTGATATGTCAAACAGTGAGTCGTATGCATCACCAATAAGATGTTCGGCATTTAATTAAATTCAATTTAATTACAACGCTCTTGTGCTGTGTACACTCGGCTGTATGTCACGCACAAGCGCAGGTATTTTAAATTGTACACCTCCCACTATAGGTCGGTAACAAGAACCTATATGAAGAGTTTATAGGTCGGTAACAAGAACCTAAATGAAGAGTTTATAGGTCAGTAACAAGAACCTATATGAAGAGTTTATAGGTCAGTAACAAGAACCTATATGAAGAGTTTATAGGTCAGTAACAAGAACCTATATGAAGAGTTTATAGGTCAGTAACAAGAACCTATATGAAGAGTTTATAGGTCGGTAACAAGAACCTAAATGAAGAGTTTATAGGTCAGTAACAAGAACCTATATGAAGAGTTTATAGGTCAGTAACAAGAACCTATATGAAGAGTTTATAGGTCAGTAACAAGAACCTATATGAAGAGTTTATAGGTCAGTAACAAGAACCTATATGAAGAGTTTATAGGTCGGTAACAAGAACCTAAATGAAGAGTTTATAGGTCGGTAACAAGAACCTATATGAAGAGTTTATAGGTTGGTAACAAGAACCTATATGAAGAGTTTATAGGTCGGTAACAAGAACCTATATGAAGAGTTTATAGGTCGGTAAGAAGAACCTATATGAAGAGTTTATAGGTCGGTAAGAAGAACCTAAATGAAGAGTTTATAGGTCAGTAACAAGAACCTATATGAAGAGTTTATAGGTCAGTAACAAGAACCTATATGAAGAGTTTATAGGTTGGTAACAAGAACCTAAATGAAGAGTTTATAGGTCAGTAACAAGAACCTATATGAAGAGTTTATAGGTCAGTAACAAGAACCTATATGAAGAGTTTATAGGTTGGTAACAAGAACCTAAATGAAGAGTTTATAGGTCGGTAACAAGAACCTAAATGAAGAGTTTATAGGTCGGTAACAAGAACCTATATGAAGAGTTTATAGGTTGGTAACAATAACCTATATTTAGAGTTTATTCATCTCCCTGGTTTTATTATCTACATCCAGACATTTCGTTCAATTATAGATAGCACTTGCAGCTCTGTAAGTAGACACAATACAATTATCTGCAGGAAATATAATTATCTTTAACAACACCAACATAATTTCAAGGTCTTGTGAATTATAGCTGTCAGGAACACAGAGGGCTTGTACAAATATGAAAAATAGGAATTAGATGAAACAGCAGATGAAATAGCAGACGAAATAGCAGACGAAACAGCAGATGAAACAGCAGATGAAATAGCAGATGAAACAGCAGATGAAACAGCAGATGCAATAGCAGTGCAAGTTGGGGACAAAGTGAGACCAAATGAAGGAATTACACCATAATAAAACTGGGATGACTTTTGGTGCAGAAATATCTACCAAAGTTTCCAGCAGAACATTATCTCAGACATGTGTGCTGGAATCTACTGAGTACTTAATCTAACATATACCTGAAGTAGCCACTTAAAGTGACCAGTATGTATCTATAGTTTCTGGCAGTCTGTTTGTAATGGCATGATCAGTATCTATAGTTGCTGGCAGTCTGTTTGTAATGGCATGATCAGTAGCTATAGTTTCTGGCAGTCTGTTTGTATTGTCATGATCAGTATGTATTGTTTCAGTAAGTCTGTTTGCTTATTTGTTCGTTCGGGTTTTGCACCTTCACGAGCATCATTTTGGGCTACATCGCCGGTGGGCAGTTTATCTAAAAACACCTTCATGGACAGGCTCCAAAGGTTAACCAGTACTTCGTGTTCCAAGCTCCTCCGTAAGAAACTGCTGTTTGTTTGTCTTTAGTAGACTTGCCTGTATTATTATCTCAGAGTTGGATAATAGCGAGTTATTTTTGACAATAAACAACTATTGACAAGAATCATTGTCATTATTCACTCTTAAATAAGACAAACACGTCCAATAAATAATCCCCTAAACACTTTTGTAATTTCCTTTTTTCTAAACATCAGCAACTTTATCAATCATCAAACAACATTTATAGAGTCTATCACGAAGTTCACATATAATAAGGTGTGGATTAAAACAGTCTCGCCACAGGGGGTGCTGTAAGAGTCTGTCTATCTTTGGGAATCACGGAAGTTCACAGGGATTGTCCTAAAACATCTTCTCGTCACAAGAATCAATCTTTGGGAATCACAAAATGTCACATATGACAGAGTGGGTGTATCAAATGTCACTAGTATGATACTACCCAATCAGAGTGAGTGTATCAAATGTCACTAGTATGGTATTACCTAATCAGAGTGGATGTATCAAATGTCACTAGTATGATATTACCCAATCAGAGTGGATGTATTAAATGTCACTAGTATGATACTACCCAATCAGAGTGGATGTATCAAATGTCACTAGTATGATACTACCCAATCAGAGTGGATGTATCAAATGTCACTAGTATGATATTACCCAATCAGAGTGAGTGTATCAATTGTCACTAGTATGATATTACCCAATCAAAGTGAGTGTATCAAATGTCACTAGTATGATACTACCCAATCAGAGTGAGTGTATCAAATGTCACTAGTATGATATTACCCAATCAGAGTGGATGTATCAAATGTCACTAGTATGATATTACCCAATCAGAGTGGATGTATCAAATGTCACTAGTATGATATTACCCAATCAGGAGGGGGTGTATCAAATGTCACTAGTATGTTACTACCCAATCAGAGTGGATGTATCAATTGTCACTAGTATGATATTACCCAATCAGAGTGGGTGTATCAATTGTCACTAGTATGATACTACCCAATCAGAGTGGATGTATCAATTGTCTCTAGTATGATATTACCCAATCAAGAGGGGGTGTATCAAATGTCACTAGTATGTTACTACCCAATCAAAGTGGATGTATCAATTGTCACTAGTATGATATTACCCAATCAGAGTGGGTGTATCAATTGTCACTAGTATGATATTACCCAATCAGAGTGGGTGTATCAATTGTCACTAGTATGATATTACCCAATCAGAGTGAGTGTATCAAATGTCACTAGTATGATATTACCCAATCAGAGTGAGTGTATCAAATGTCACTAGTATGATACTACCCAATCAGAGTGGGTGTATCAAATGTCACTAGTATGATATTACCCAATCAGAGTGAGTGATTCAAATGTCACTAGTATTATACTACCCAATCAGAGTGGGTGTGTATCAAATGTCACTAGTATGATATTACCCAATCAGAGTGGATGTATCAAATGTCACTAGTATGATATTACCCAATCAGAGTGAGTGTATCAAATGTCACTAGTATGATATTACCCAATCAGAGTGAGTGTATCAAATGTCACTAGTATGATACTACCCAATCAGAATGGATGTATCAAATGTCACTAGTATGATACTACCCAATCAGAGTTGGTGTATCAAATGCTGATCGTCCGATTAATACCCATTCACAGTGGTATGGGACTGCAATTTACCGCCTCTTGCGACATAAGGTACATACTTTATTTAAGTCAGGCCAAATATCTTGTGGTAAGTTTTGGGCGAGAAATCATTTAAAAACGGGTCAACACAAAACATTATAAGCATATTCAAGTTTGAAAAGTAGCAGATGATGGGTATATGTCAATAGGCATGCAACTTTCGTAATAATGCTTATAATGTATAACCATGTTATACCAAAGTGTCAAATATTTACCCCTAGAAGATGTATACGATACATAGGGGATGGGGGCATGCATAAGGGCGAAAATACATCAAAAACAATCAGTAGGTGAACAATTGTGCCAAATTGAGGTATTGCTCAGACGTTCCACACCATAGTATTAGGCAGAAATATCCAAATGGGAGTCTAAAAAAATAAGTCCAGCCCCAGAGCGGGACCCGAATGATGACGGAAATTGCCGCACGGACTCGATGTGAGAACGGCGAACTGACGTGATCGAAATGCGGCAGAAACTGGGAAAGCCCGGGTGGGAAAGCCTCTCCAAAAAGGAATTGCGAACAATATTAGCCTATTATAGGGTCCAGTTCTTGTCATTGTTTTACAGCTGCATATATATGTTAACAAACCTAGTGAGGTCTCGGAGAAAAAAAAAACAAAAACAAAAACTGTTATCAGCCATTTTTTTAACTGGCCGTCGGTAACCGTCGCCAATATAATTGACCGTCTTATTAGGTGATAGGCTGTCGAAAAGACAGCCCGACGGCTCTCTGCCTAATACTGTGTTCCACACAATCTATATTGACAACAATTTGCTACTCCATGTAGGAATTTAGTAACCCTTGTTTCTATTCAATGTCTAATCAGGGTTCCTTCTACTGGTCAGAAGTTTTGGGAGAAGTGAGAAAGCACATGATCGCTTCCTTAAATGGTGTTCTTTAACCCATTCAACCCCAAGTAACTGACATGGACTGGTGCATGCTATTTTTAGATCAATAAATTAATAAGAAAATTACATTTGGACCAGTTCATTTATCAAAATGGGTAATTTTATCTAAAAATAGTAATAATTATTACTGGCAAAAAAGTGCAGATCCTGATGAGACGGCTCGTCACGAGCCGGCTCATCTGGATCTACACTTTTCATAAGCCTATTTAGAGGCCTGTGGGGTTGAAAGGGTTAATATACTTCTGCAAAATAGGGTTCAAATGCACAGAATAACCATTAAATACAACATTTGAATAGAAGGAAAGATTTATAATGGGTCTTACTAGACAAAATTTTGTTTGAAAATCATAAAAACAAATAAATATTTTTATTTTTTTTAGGGAGAAGTGGGGCCCCCAGAGGGCGAAGTCAGGGTCCCTAGGGCGACAATTTCGCCCACATCGCCCTCTAGAATGATCCCTGTATATACCCAGATATTGTCTTCAAGTGTTCTAATGTTGGTTTGTCTGCATGCACATATAAATGGAAGATAAATTACTTCAAATTGAAATAGTTTATCAGTCTCGAGCAGACAGATAACAATTACACGTTTGACACTCGCGTAGTTAGACATGCGAGGTAACTTCCTGATCACAATAGGCCAAACTCCTATTTCCATCATAATCTGTCCAACTAGTAACATTCAATGATCAATGAAACTCGGATCAACTAACTATCAATCAAGAATCACTGACATGGGCTGGGGCTGCTAAACCAATATTCATATTTGATATACAACCCCACACAGTTAGAATATTCATATCTGATACACAACCCCATACAGTTAGAATATTCATATCTGATATACAACCCCACACACAGTTAGAATATTCATATCTGATATACAACCCCACACAGTTAGAATATTCATATCTGATATTCATACACACACAGTTAGAATATTCATATCTGATATACATACCCACAGTTAGAATATTCATATCTGATATACAACCCCACACAGTTAGAATATTCATATCTGATATACAACCCCACACAGTTAGAATATTCATATCTGATATACAACCCCACACAGTTAGAATATTCATATCTGATATACAACCCCACACAGTTAGAATATTCATATCTGATATACAACCCCACACAGTTAGAATATTCATATCTGATATACAACCCCACACACAGTTAGAATATTCATATCTGATATACAACCCCACACAGTTAGAATATTCATATCTGATATACAACCCCACACAGAATATTCATATCTGATATACAACCCCACACTGTTAGAATATTCATATCTGATATACAACCCCACACAGAATATTCATATCTGATATACAACCCCACACTGTTAGAATATTCATATCTGATATACAACCCCACACAGAATATTCATATCTGATATACAACCCCACACTGGTAGAATATTCATATCTGATATACAACCCCACACAGAATATTCATATCTGATATACAACCCCACACTGGTAGAATATTCATATCTGATATACAACCCCACACAGAATATTCATATCTGATATACAACCCCACACTGGTAGAATATTCATATCTGATATACAACCCCACACAGAATATTCATATCTGATATACAACCCCACACTGGTAGAATATTCATATCTGATATACAACCCCACACAGAATATTCATATCTGATATACAACCCCACACTGTTAGAATATTCATATCTGATATACAACCCCACACAGTTAGAATATTCATATCTGATATACAACCCCACACTGTTAGAATATTCATATCTGATATACAACCCCACACAGAATATTCATATCTGATATACAACCCCACACTGGTAGAATATTCATATCTGATATACAACCCCACACAGTTAGAATATTCATATCTGATATACAACCCCCACACGTAGAATATTCATATCTGATATACAACCCCACACAGAATATTCATATCTGATATACAACCCCACACAGTTAGAATATTCATATCTGATATACAACCCCACACAGTTAGAATATTCATATCTGATATACAACCCCACACAGTTAGAATATTCATATCTGATATACAAACCCACACAGTTAGAATATTCATATCTGATATACAACCACACACAGTTAGAATATTCATATCTGATATACAACCCCACACAGTTAGAATATTCATATCTGATATTCATACACACACAGTTAGAATATTCATATCTGATATACATACCCACAGTTAGAATATTCATATCTGATATACAACCCCACACAGTTAGAATATTCATATCTGATATACAACCCCACACAGTTAGAATATTCATATCTGATATACAACCCCACACAGTTAGAATATTCATATCTGATATACAACCCACACAGTTAGAATATTCATATCTGATATACAACCCCACACAGTTAGAATATTCATATCTGATATACAACCCCACACTGTTAGAATATTCATATCTGATATACAACCCACACTGTTAGAATATTCATATCTGATATACAACCCCACACTGTTCGAATATTCATATCTGATATACAACCCCACACAGAATATTCATATCTGATATACAACCCCACACTGTTAGAATATTCATATCTGATATACAACCCCACACAGTTAGAATATTCATATCTGATATTCATACCCACACAGTTAGAATATTCATATCTGATATACAACCTCACACAGTTAGAATATTCATATCTGATATACATACCCACAGTTAGAATATTCATATCTGATATACAACCCCACACAGTTAGAACATTCATATCTGATATACAACCCCACACTGTTCGAATATTCATATCTGATATACAACCCCACACAGAATATTCATATCTGATATACAACCCCACACTGTTAGAATATTCATATCTGATATACAACCCCACACAGTTAGAATATTCATATCTGATATTCATACCCACACAGTTAGAATATTCATATCTGATATACAACCTCACACAGTTAGAATATTCATATCTGATATACATACCCACAGTTAGAATATTCATATCTGATATACAACCCCACACAGTTAGAACATTCATATCTGATATACAACCCCACACTGTTCGAATATTCATATCTGATATACAACCCCACACAGAATATTCATATCTGATATACAACCCCACACTGTTAGAATATTCATATCTGATATACAACCCCACACTGTTCGAATATTCATATCTGATATACAACCCCACACTGTTAGAACATTCATATCTGATATACAACCCCACACTGTTCGAATATTCATATCTGATATACAACCCCACACAGAATATTCATATCTGATATACAACCCCACACTGTTAGAATATTCATATCTGATATACAACCCCACATAGTTAGAATATTCATATCTGATATACAACCCCATACAGTTAGAATATTCATATCTGATATACAACCCCACACAGAATATTCATATCTGATATACAACCCCACACAGTTAGAATATTCATATCTGATATACATACCCACACAGTTAGAATATTCATATCTGATATACAACCCCACACAGAATATTCATATCTGATATACAACCCCATACAGTTAGAATATTCAGGGAAGTGAAGGTG
The DNA here is from genome assembly GCA_014843695.1 of Archivesica marissinica. Classification (NCBI taxonomy): domain Eukaryota; kingdom Metazoa; phylum Mollusca; class Bivalvia; order Venerida; family Vesicomyidae; genus Archivesica; species Archivesica marissinica. Next base: position 58,132,969 of record CM026394.1, on the reverse strand, counting down.
TTTGGTCGGGTGCATAGTGATGTGGGAAATGAAGGCATGTGGTCGAATTTAAATTTAATTTTGGGTCCCGTCAGTATAAATGTGCAGTATTTCACACTTGCTATATCAAAGTGCCACTTTGTCGCCGAAGTGCGACCCTCGAAGTGCGACCCTCGAAGTGCGACTTTCATTCGGCAATAATACCCATGAAACACGTTCAAATCTATTCTTCCATCTTTTAAACTGATTTTCCTTGCGCTTGCAGGGTTCATTCTAGGTCAGAATTGTTGGGAGAAGTGAGAAAGTGCGTGATTGCTTCCTTAAATGGTGTTCTTTAATATACTTAAAATAGGGTTAAAATGCACAGTACAACCATTAAATACAACATTTGAATAGAAGGAGTGCTTTATAATGGGCCAGTGTATCTTACTAGACACAATTGTTTTTTTTTAGGGCGAAGTCAAGGTCCCTAGGGCGATAATTTCGCCCACATCGCCCTCTAGAATGATCCCTGCGCTTGTGTCCTATTTATGTCTCATGTTTCCATGACTGCTTATTGCTAAGTGATATTGTTTAATTCGCCTGAATACACATTGTAAATCGTAAAAGATTGTTTCATTTTAGAAAGTTTGTAACCATGGAGCCCATATATAACATTGCTTTGTGGTAGATTTATTGATGTGTCCTAGCTAAAAAAGGTACCTCGTATGAAGTACCAATTACCTTTGAGCCGGTAAGATGTACTACCTTATTAAGTTCAATAGTGCCCGTTTTTTCATAGATGACATTTTGTTCTATTGTTAGCGTGGCATCGCCTAGCGATTACGGTATGTTCGACCAATGGGGATTTTATCAAAGTAAATTAGCGTCTAATCGGGACGGATAACTAATGGAATTTCTATCATACACATACTGTATAGTACTTGTATAGTAGTTGTAACATTATAGTAATACACGGTGCCAATGTTTTTACAGCGTCAGTATTTTCGTGACATTTCTCGTGCGCACTAACGTCGCTTGGAGTACTGTCATTAATCGTATTATTATATGCTTTAGCAGGGATCATTCTAGAGGGCGAAATTGTCGCCCTAGAGACCCTGACATCGCCCTCTGGGGGCCCCACTTCTCCCTAAAAAAAACAACAACAAAACCAAAAAAAACAACATATTTTAAGAAGTATATTAAAGAACACCATTTAAGGAAGCGATCACACGCTTTCTCACTTCTCCCAAAAATTCTGACCTAGAATGAACCCTGTTTAGTAAACTCATCTTTAAACTCATCTCATAGCACATTTCCTGTTATATCCAGCACATATATACCGTGTAGGTAGTCTACAACAGCGATGATTGCCAAATCATCCGGATAGGATAGCCAGCGCTTGTATACGTGTTGTACCGTAATATCTACAAGAAGAGTCCAAGCAGAGTCAAGTGAAGCGCTCTAGTGCTGAGTAGGGACAGCGTGAATACCATATGCACACTATTAACACAGTAGGTGAGGCCCTTGCTGTATTGGTAATAAAGTCAAGGTGTTTCTATGTTGTAGTTTATACAAATTTATTTTAGCTCGATTGCGAAACAAGTTCTTACAACTTATATTAATCACTCTCGAGACCTCATTCCATCGGAATCCATCGCCACGAGGGAGAGAGAAGAGGCAACGTGGAATTTAAATGCCTTGCCTAAGGGCACAATCGTAACGGCTCCAGCGGGGCTCGAACTCCGGACCTTTCACACCTTAAGTGAACATGCATCCACTGCACTATCACAACTTCCACAAAACTTCTGTGTTTTAAAAAGGCTAACAAAGCCACATCAGGAAGTCACTGGACATTGCATGAAGAAAAAAAAAGAAATCTCGAACAAATTTGAAAGTGTCTATTTTGCCTCTTCCGCTTAGATCGTTTTCCTCGTCATTGAATCCTGAATGCTGGTTGCTCATTACAATATCTTTCTTAAATTTAAAGGATGCATTTTCGGAAAGCTCTGATGATTATTAATTTCCAAACATTAAATAGCAATTTAGTAAATACGCTAGCTCCTAATCATCACTTCAGTAGCTCTACCAGCAAATTGTGGTTTCCGAAATAAACTCATTACAAGTTACTGGCTTAATCTAGTAAGATCATGTACAGGGTGTGCAGAAAGTTTGTTCCTACTTTAACTCTTTGCATGCTGGGTAAAATAAAAGGCTAACTATAAATAGTTCAAATAATTGCAGCAGACGACAGACGGATCTGTAGTCCAGTGGTAACACGCTGGACTGGTAATCCAGGGATCACAGGTTCGATCCCCCGTCTGACCCTAATAAAATTAACAGTCTTTCAGATGGGACGTTAAACCGAAGTCTCGTGTTGGTGCTTTACACCGTGCATGTAAAAGAACCAGAAGAGACTCTGGAATGGGTTTCTGTCTGTATCATGCACTATCCTCCAAAATCTAAAATAACTAATCTCTTCAGGAGGCGTCGCTCATATGGGCAACCGGTAGCGACGATAAATAAACGTACAACACAGCAGACGACAATTCATTAATATGTTTTTCTATATTTGTAAAGGAAACTGGAAATACTCCAAGAAATTTCATTAGAATTGTGTCATTACGTGACCAAGTGGTTACGGTCTTTGACTTCAAATCATTTGCCATTCACCACTATAGGTTCGAATCCCACTGGCGGTGTCAAATTATTTCATGTGAGTAAGCTATCCAGCTTGCTTGTAGTGGGTCAGTGGTTCTACCTGGGTGCCCATTCATGCCTGCAGTACTGCTCAGAGGGCACCCGGGTCTTCCCCCACCAATAATAGCTGGAGAGTCACTGTATGGACTATGCTGTTGGTTCGACATTAAACCCAAAAAACAAACAATTACACTTCATACAGGATCCATTTGTTGGAAATTTTGTAATTTTGAAAAATCGACCTGAACGAAATAAATAGGACAAAACTTTCAACACACCCTTTATTTGTGTACAAAGTAATACTAGTTTCATTTGCTGCAGGACATCTAAAACTGGGCTTTCTCATCAACTCAGCTATAGGAGATTAGATTGATGCTAAAATAGTTGCTATCTTCTTGCACTGAACGAATATTGGAAAATTAACAAATAACTTAATGTCCATAAGAAAAGCAATCAAGCAACATTTCAATCAATAAAGAATTATTAAAAATTGCTGGATTATGGAATATCTAACATTTCTGATATTCTAGACTTCTAAACATAACTAGATATAGAATAATAAATTTCAAGTTTATGGTACATTTAATACTTTCTGGTACATTTAAACCTCCAGGTGACATATCACAACAAAATGTAGTACATTTAAACCTCCAGGTGGCATATCACAACAAAATGTAGTACATTTAAACCTCCAGGTGGCATATCACAACAATTTGTGGTACATTTAAACCTCCAGGTGACATATCACAACAAAATGTAGTACATTTAAACCTCCAGGTGGCATATCACAACAATTTGTGGTACATTTAAACCTCCAGGTGGCATATCACAACAAATTGTGGTACATTTAAACCTCCAGGTGATATATCACAACCAATTGTGGTACATTTAAACCTCCAGGTGGCATATCACAACAATTTGTGGTACATTTAAACCTCCAGGTGGCATATCACAACAATTTGTGGTACATTTAAACCTCCAGGTGACATATCACAACCAATTGTGGTACATTTAAACCTCCAGGTGATATATCACAACCAATTGTGGTACATTTAAACTTCCAGGTGACATATCACAACCAATTGTGGTACATTTAAACCTCCAGGTGACATATCACAACCAATTGTGGTACATTTAAACCTCCAGGTGGAATATCACAACAAATTGTGGTACATTTAAACCTCCAGGTGATATACATAAACCTCTAGTTGAATCAAAGACCTATCTATTACTATTGAGACTTCTGTATCATAAACATACTGTATTTATCAATGTATAACGCGCAACAACATTTTTGGCGAAAAATCAGAGTTCCGATGTATTACACGCACATGGAAATAGCAATTCCACAAGCAAAATTGTTCAAAATCCACTAAAATGGCACCACAAATTGAGAACAATCGGGTAAATATTCCCAAAGTCCACAAATTCGTGGCCTGTCAATCGCAGTCACGCATAAATAAAGTCATGTGCAACTGACACCATTTTTTTATAATGTATACATTTCTGCAAAATTGTTAAAATTTAGCATTGATGACGATGCAATATATGTTCATTATTTTTTATTTGGTCTTATTCATTCTAGTTATATTCAGACTGGTGGTTTTAATAGTTATTTTATACAGCTTAATTACCGGACATGACAACTTGTTAAAGCGTTATGGGGCAGGGCCGCAGTGGGTCCAATTTTCGCTAAATTTCGGACAATTTTATCTTGAAAAAGATGTGTTGAAGGCTGCACCCTTGTACCCTGTGCATTAGACAAATTTGACAAGGATTTCAGTAATAAATGTGTGCTGTATTAATAAAAAATGACGGTATACAAAACTATATATATTAGGGATGGCAACGAATATTCGAATATTCGCTCGAACGTCTGAATATCCGAATACTATTCCAGTATTCGAATATTCGGGAAAAAATATTATATTGTCCTCAAAAATGCCACCCGCTCAGTCACACGTTTGGAAATGCTTGAATCGGTCTGAGAATAAGAAAACTGCTAGGTGTAATCTATGCAAATTGGATTTAACATATTCGGGTACAATAAGAAGATTACATTTACGCGTAAACAGAATTAGGTACGGTAAGAGTTTGAGTGATTTTGAGTTTTGATAGAATTCTATCGAATATTCGAATACCTTCCCAACCAAATATTCGAATAGTATAATCGCTATTCGTTGCCATCCCTAATATATATATATATCTATCCCCTAACTACATATCATTGTTGAATCTGTAGTATCCTATTATCTAAACTTAGAAATGGCAAATTTGCCTTCTTACTCTACTAGTACAAAGTACAAATTGAGAAATGTCTTGTTTTATGATGCAAATAGCGAAACGAGTGAAATCAATGAATGTTTTGTGAGACAATATGAGAGAGAGGAATGCAAATTAGTGTGGAGAAAATGCTAATTACGGAAAACAATGCTAATTATACACACAACAAACCTCGCAGAGATTCCATAGTGTGGTACATTTTGTAGATTTTAAAATAGTTGTGGGAAATTTTGCTCAAGTTTGATAATTTTGTGTTATTTAGTTACCAAAGAGTAAAAAAAGTATTTTATACATTTTTTTCAATCACTATATTGGCGGCCATCTTGGATTTCAAAATGGCCACCATTTTAAACAGATTTTGGCACCTATACCCACATTTTAGGTGTCTGGGAATCTGAAAATTGCATTAATAATATTGCAGAACACATCAAACTAATATAAATTGTACTAAGATGATGGTTTAACGTTTCATAGGTGTTTAACGAAATATGAATGAATGCTATTAAACTGTTACTGAATGTTGACAATGTTGTTGTACAATAGTTTTAATTATTTTATATTACATTTAAGATGAATAGACAATAAACATTAAAATAAATCATTCCTGCAATATGTTTGATCATCTGCTTATGGATTATCACAGTACTCTCTGACTATCATGTGTTTGAAAAGTATGTTCTTGTTTGGATGAGTCACAACTCTTCAAACCAGACAGAAGTGGAGAGAGAAACCAGAGACATGTCCGAGTGTGTCTGAGTTTCCACACAGTCCTGATCACAACCTCTCCTCACATACTCTAGTGGAATGACAGGACATGAATATAGAACCCCTTAAGCTGGTCTTAGAGCCAATGAAGCTATTCAAAGACAAAGGAGCACATCTATTTAACTGCATGAGCAAGAAAGTGTTGGGAAAAGAAACACAGGAGAAAGTGTTCTTTGGAAAGGCTTCAACTTAGGATCATACAAGTACAGTTTCTTGAACATTGGCTGATCAGTTAGTATGATGAAGATTTTGAAATCTCTCATAAAGGTTGACCTTTTGACCTTTCAATGGCCACCTTGACTGAAGCAATCATCTGATTTTGATGAAAATTACACTAGAGCCATCACATCATTGATATATGACATGACCATATTTACATATTTAACCTACCTCCTGGGCAATGCTCATTTTTAATCCGGCTGGCGGTTGGTTCCATGAGAAAGAATTGTTTTAAGAATTTGTGCTATTTTTAGATGGCGACCATCTTGGCTTACGTAATGACAATTAATTATTAATATTAATAATTAATTGGCTGTCCGATTAGCGCAGTGGTTAGCGCGCTCGCTTCTCACCAATGCGACCCGGGTTCGATCCTCGTACAGGGAAGTATGTGAGATGGTACGATGGTCGCCGGATCGGACAGGTGGGTTTTCTCCGGGTACTCCGGTTTCCTCCCACATGAATGACCACATATATACGCTTTCATCCGAGCCAAACGAGAGTGATTAATATAAGTTGTTAAAACTTGCTTCGCAATCGTTGTAAAATAAATAAAGTATAAATTATTGTAATGACAATTAACAATATTGTAATCCCCCACCTACCCAGTACAATGACCATAAATGGCGACATTAGACGCAATGGTTACTGAGGCGAAGACTTTTGAAAATGTTCATAGCCGGACACCGGACGGACAGACATATTGCGGTATGACCTTTGCTCAGGCGAGCCAATGATATCACAAAAGAGAGCACAAGGCTTCAAAAATGTTAAAAACAATTGTATGCAATAATAAGGCCTGCGAAACTTCATGTGGAAATATCTCTATACCTTCCTGGCTGTAAACTGGAACAATAAACATAGATTGATGGATCCACAGAGCACCAGGGCTATCAGATAAACCAAACCTACCATGCAAACTAAATTACATCAATTTTAGTGACAAAATCTCTCCATCTTTAAATAATTGTCAGAGGGAGAGAGACACTGCTTCCTTTCTCTTGCCTTTCTCCTACAATCAGATCAAAATCTCAAAAGGCACTTTATATTCATCTATTTCCATTATGAAACTTCCTTGTCAAATTATAGGGTGCAGGGGATATATAGTAGATGGCTCCGATGTCTGTAAATTGCAGTAAGAGGGGAACTATTGTAAAAGATACAAAATTGATATTATTGTGATAGCTATATGGTATCTCGACAATCAAACAATGATTGTTGTAGCTATATGATATCTCGACAGTCAAACAATGATTGTTGTAGCTATATGGTATCTCGACAGTCAAACAATGATTGTTGTAGCTATATGATATCTCGACAATCAAACAATGATTGTTGTAGCTATATGATATCTCGACAATCAAACAATGATTGTTGTAGCTATATGATATCTCGACAGTCAAACAATGATTGTTGTAGCTATATGATATCTCGACAGTCAAACAATGATTGTTGTAGCTATATGATATCTCGACAGTCAAACAATGATTGTTGTAGCTATATGATATCTCGACAGTCAAACAATGATTGTTGTAGCTATATGATATCTCGACAGTCAAACAATGATTGTTGTAGCTATATGATATCTCGACAGTCAAACAATGATTGTTGTAGCTATATGATATCTCGACAGTCAAACAATGATTGTAGCTATATGATATCTCGACAGTCAAACAATGATTGTTGTAGCTATATGGTATCTCGACAGTCAAACAATGATTGTAGCTATATGGTATCTCGACAGTCAAACAATGATTGTAGCTATATGATATCTCGACAGTCAAACAATGATTGTTGTAGCTATATGGTATCTCGACAGTCAAACAATGATTGTAGCTATATGGTATCTCGACAGTCAAACAATGATTGTAGCTATATGGTATCTCGACAGTCAAACAATGATTGTAGCTATATGGTATCTCGACAGTCAAACAATGATTGTTGTAGCTATATGGTATCTCGACAGTCAAACAATGATTGTTGTAGCTATATGGTATCTCGACAGTCAAACAATGATTGTAGCTATATGGTATCTCGACAGTCAAACAATGATTGTTGTAGCTATACGATATCTCGACAGTCAAACAATGATTGTTGTAGCTATACGATATCTTGACAGTCAAACAATGATTGTTGTAGCTATACGGTATCTCGACAGTCAAACAATGATTGTTGTAGCTATACGATATCTCGACAGTCAAACAATGATTGTTGTAGCTATACGATATCTCGACAGTCAAACAATGATTGTGTATTTTTCTCGACAGCAACCATAATGAGATAGTGTAGAATGGCAGGGGACATACAAAAACGTACATAGATTTGCTCTGAAGGATTTATGCTTGTGGGAAATACGTTTACAAGCCAGTATAAGACTAGATTAATTTCCCATGAGAATTAGTCAAACAACCCATCTTAATATACAGAATTCTAGCACTTAATTTAGCACATTCTCACATACTGTAGCTATGTGAATTATAGCACTTAATTTAGCACATTCTCACATACTGTAGCTATGTGAATTATAGCACTTAATTTAGCACATTCTCACATACTGTAGCTATGTGAATTATAGCACTTAATTTAGCTCATTCTCACATACTGTAGCTATGTGAATTATAGCACTTAATTTAGCACATTCTCACATACTGTAGCTATGTAGAACTAACTCAAGTCATTTCGTAAATAAAGCAGCTCCGAACCCAGATATGTTCACTGTCTGTAAAAGTTACAAGAACCTAAACGGAAACAAAAGGGCCATGGTGGCACTGGGTACTTTACATGTCATGCCAGTGCATTCCTGTGTGTACGTACAGTTGTATGGTGGCACTGGGTACTTTACATGTCATGCCAGTGCATTCCTGTGTGCACATACAGTTGTATGGTGGCACTGGGTACTTCACATGTCATGCCAGTGCATTCCTGTGTGTACGTACAGATGTATGGTGGTCCTGGGTACTTTACATGTCATGCCAGTGCATTCCTGTGTGTACGTACAGTTGTATGGTGGCACTGGGTACTTCACATGTCATGCCAGTGCATTCCTGTGTGTATGTACAGTTGTATGGTGGCCCTGGGTACTTTACATGGCATGACAGTGCATTCCTGTGTGTATGTACAGATGTATGGTGGCACTGGGTACTTCACATGTCATGCCAGTGCATTCCTGTGTGTACCTACAGATGTATGGTGGTCCTGAGGGTACTTCACATGTCATGCCAGTGCATTCCTGTGTGTACGTACAGATGTATGGTGGCACTGGGTACTTCACATGTCATGCCAGTGCATTCCTGTGTGTACGTACAGTTGTATGGTGGCACTGGGTACTTTACATGTCATGCCAGTGCATTCCTGTGTGTACGTACAGTTGTATGGTGGCCTTGCGGGTACTTCACATGTCAGTCATGCCAGTGCATTCCTGTGTGTACGTACAGATGTATGGTGGCCCTGGGTACTTCACATGTCATGCCAGTGCATTCCTGTGTGTACGTACAGTTGTATGGTGACCTTGCGGGTACTTCACATGTCAGTCATGCCAGTGCATTCCTGTGTGTACGTACAGTTGTTGGGTGGCACTGGGTACTTTACATGTCATGCCAGTGCATTCCTGTGTGTACATACAGTTGTATGGTGGCCTTGCGGGTACTTCACATGTCAGTCATGCCAGTGCATTCCTGTGTGTACGTACAGATGTATGGTGGCCCTGGGTACTTCACATGTCATGCCAGTGCATTCCTGTGTGTACGTACAGTTGTATGGTGACCTGCGGGTACTTCACATGTCAGTCATGCCAGTGCATTCCTGTGTGTACGTACAGTTGTTGGTGGCACTGGGTACTTTACATGTCATGCCAGTGCATTCCTGTGTGTACATACAGTTGTATGGTGGCCTGCGGGTACTTCACATGTCATCATGCCAGTGCATTCTGTGTGTACGTACAGTTGTATGGTGGCACTGGGTACTTCACATGTCATGCCAGTGCATTCCTGTGTGTATGTACAGATGTATGGTGGCCCTGGGGGTACTTCACATGTCATGCCAGTGCATTCCTGTGTGTACATACAGATGTATGGTGGCCCTGGGGGTACTTCACATGTCATGCCAGTGCATTCCTGTGTGTACATACAGTTGTATGGTGGCCCTGGGGTACTTCACATGTCATGCCAGTGCATCCTGTGTGTACGTACAGATGTATGGTGGCCCTGGGGTACTTCACATGTCATGCCAGTGCATCCTGTGTGTACGTACAGTTGTATGGTGGCCCTGGGTACTTTACATGTCATGCCAGTGCATTCCTGTGTGTACGTACAGTTGTATGGTGGTCCTGGGGGTACTTCACATGTCATGCCAGTGCATTCCTGTGTGTACATACAGATGTATGGTGGCACTGGGTACTTCACATGTCATGCCAGTGCATTCCTGTGTGTACCTACAGTTGTATGGTGGCCCTGGGTACTTCACATTTCATGCCAGTGCATTCCTGTCTGTACGTACAGTTGTATGGTGGCCCTATGGGTATTCACATGTCAGTCATGCCAGTGCATTCCTGTGTGTACGTACAGTTGTATGGTGGCCCTGTGGGTATTCACATGTCAGTCATGCCAGTGCATTCCTGTCTGTACGTACAGTTGTATGGTGGTCATGTGGGTACTTCACATGTCATGCCAGTGCATTCCTGTGTGTACGTACAGTTGTATGGTGGTCATGTGGGTACTTCACATGTCAGTCATGCCAGTGCATTCCTGTCTGTACGTACAGTTGTATGGTGGTCATGTGGGTACTTCACATGTCAGTCATGCCAGTGCATTATGCCAGTGCATTCCCATGTGTACGAACATAGACAGACTACTGTACCCTGTCATTGTCCTATAGTCTGGAAACCTGATAAACAAACATCTAATCAGTAAGCCTGCAGCAATACACACATTGTGACAACACTAATGGCATCACCAGCTGGTCTCCAATTAATACAACAGACAAACATATTATAGAGATTTAAAACCATAGGCTTGTGGTATTAGAATGTTATGTGAATGTGGCCATGACTTTGAAAGCCATTTGAAGAATTATGTTATTTGGAAGTGTCAGAGACATGGTCTTCATACAGTCCAACCTGGAACTACAAAAAGATGCCATTTAGCACTGGTGGGCGTCCAGTCAATGGAACTACAAAAAGATGTCATTTAGCACTGGTGGCTTCTTAATAGAGATCAAATAATGAATACAATGCAAGTTAGGGTATCTAGAAATTGGCTGCTTAAATGCAGGTTGGCTGCTTAATAGAGGTGACCACTAACACAGATTTGACTGTGTGCAGTTGAAGTGAAAATGATCTTGACAGAAATATCATACAGTCAAACCTGTGTTAAGCAGCCAGCCAGCCAAGGGAATCATATAACGTGTCTGCTTAATACAACAGATCTTGATCAAACTAAGAGAGCCAACTTTCAGCTTTGACTAGAATTAATTCTTCAAATGGATCATCTCCCTTCCAATTACATCAAGGGAGCTAACTTCATTTTGACTCGTATTAAATCTTTACAACGATTGTCTACCCTGATATGAGATTTTCCATTGTTAAAGATAGACAACTCTTTCTATCAGATACGAAACTACCTTTACTTAGCGCAAGGATGATGTCCCATGATATGTTGCTATGTATAGGATATAAGTCGAAAATATTGAACTGTGTGAGGCACGTAGCACCGAAGACAGTATTTTACATATTGGATTTGTTTGAGGTTTATATCTTACTTAAAACACACACTTATATAACAAGATCTTACTAATTAAAATTGTTAATTTCGTACCATTACGTGTAGGATTTAATATAATACTCTAGCCTTTTGACAGCAGTCCAATATTAATAATAAGGGACTGCAAGTACAAAGGTTTGACGTCACGACAGTGTTTTAAGTTTGGATAACAGACCAGGCAATGACATGTACATAGTTCCAACAGACCAGGCAATGAATGACATGTGCATAGTTCCAACAGACCACACAATGACAGGTACATAGTTCCAACAGACCACACAATGACAGGTACATAGTTCCAACAGACCAGGCAATGACATGTACATAGTTCCAACAGACCAGGCAATGAATGACATGTGCATAGTTCCAACAGACCACACAATGACAGGTACATAGTTCCAACAGACCACGCAATGAATGATATGTACATAGTTCCAACAGACCAGGCAATGAATGACATGTACATAGTTCCAACAGACCAGGCAATGATATGTACATAGTTCCAACAGACCAGGCAATGACATGTACATAGTTCCAACAGACCAGGCAATGACATGTACATAGTTCCAACAGACCAGGCAATGATATGTACATAGTTCCAACAGACCAGGCAATGATATGTACATAGTTCCAACAGACCAGCAATGACATGTACATAGTTCCAACAGACCAGGCAATGACATGCACATAGTTCCAACAGACCAGGCAATGAATGACATGTACATAGTTCCAACAGACCAGGCAATGACATGTACATAGTTCCAACAGACCAGGCAATGACATGCACATAGTTCCAACAGACCAGGCAATGAATGACATGTACATAGTTCCAACAGACCAGGCAATGATATGTACATAGTTCTAACAGACCAGGCAATGATATGTACATAGTTCCAACAGACCAGGCAATGATATGTACATAGTTCTAACAGACCAGGCAATGATATGTACATAGTTCCAACAGACCAGGCAATGATATGTATATAGTTCCAACAGACCACGCAATGACATCTACATAGTTCCAACAGACCAGGCAATGACATGTACATAGTTCCAACAGACCACGCAATGAAATGTACATAGTTCCAACAGACCAGGCAATGATATGTACATAGTTCTAACAGACCAGGCAATGATATGTACATAGTTCCAACAGACCAGGCAATGAATGACATGTACATAGTTCCAACAGACCAGGCAATGATATGTACATAGTTCTAACAGACCAGGCAATGATATGTACATAGTTCCAACAGACCAGGCAATGAATGACATGTACATAGTTCCAACAGACCAGGCTGATATGTACATAGTTCCAACAGACCAGGCAATGACATGTACATAGTTCCAACAGACCACACAATGACATGTACATAGTTCCAACAGACCAGGCAATGACATCTACATAGTTCCAACAGACCAGGCAATGAATGACATGTACATAGTTCCTACAGACCAGGCAATGACATGTACATAGTTCCAACAGACCAGGCAATGACATGTACATAGTTCCAACAGACCAGGCAATGACATCTACATAGTTCCAACAGACCAGGCAATGACATGCACATAGTTCCAACAGACCAGGCAATGATATGCACATAGTTCCAACAGGCCAGGCAATGACATGTACATAGTTCTAACAGACCACGCAATGACATGTACATAGTTCCAACAGACCATGCAATGAATGATATGTACATAGTTCCAACAGACCAGGCAATGAATGATATGTACATAGTTCCAACAGACCAGGCAATGGCATGTACATAGTTCCAACAGACCAGGCAATGACATGCACATAGTTCCAACAGAACATGCAATGACATGTACATAGTTCCAACAGACCACGCAATGACATGTACATAGTTCCAACAGACCACGCAATGAATGATATGTACATAGTTCCAACAGACCACGCAATGAATGATATGTACATAGTTCCAACAGACCAGGCAATGAATGACATGTACATAGTTCCAACAGACCAGGCAATGATATGTACATAGTTCCAACAGACCACGCAATGACATGTACATAGTTCTAACAGACCAGGCAATGACATGCACATAGTTCCAACAGACCAGGCAATGACATGTACATAGTTCTAACAGACCAGGCAATGATATGTACATAGTTCCAACAGACCAGGCAATGAATGACATGTACATAGTTCCAACAGACCAGGCAATGACATGCACATAGTTACAACAGACCAGGCAATGAATGACATGTACATAGTTCCAATAGACCACGCAATGAATGATATGTACATAGATCCAACAGACCACGCAATGAATGATATGTACATAGTTCCAACAGACCAGGCAATGAATGACATGTACATAGTTCCAACAGACCAGGCAATGATATGTACATAGTTCCAACAGAACCACGCAATGACATATACATAGTTCTAACAGACCAGGCAATGACATGCACATAGTTCCAACAGACCAGGCAATGAATGACATGTACATAGTTCCAACAGACCAGGCAATGATATGTACATAGTTCTAACAGACCAGCCAATGATATGTACATAGTTCCAACAGACCAGGCAATGATATGTACATAGTTCTAACAGACCAGGCAATGATATGTATATAGTTCCAACAGACCACGCAATGACATCTACATAGTTCCAACAGACCAGTCAATGACATGTACATAGTTCCAACAGACCACGCAATGACATGTACATAGTTCCAACAGACCAGGCAATGATATGTACATAGTTCTAACAGACCAGGCAATGATATGTACATAGTTCTAACAGACCAGGCAATGAATGACATGTACATAGTTCCAACAGACCAGGCAATGATATGTACATAGTTCTAACAGACCAGGCAATGATATGTACATAGTTCCAACAGACCAGGCAATGAATGACATGTACATAGTTCCAACAGACCAGGCAATGATATGTACATAGTTCTAACAGACCAGGCAATGATATGTACATAGTTCCAACAGACCAGGCAATGACATGTACATAGTTCCAACAGACCACACAATGACATGTACATAGTTCCAACAGACCAGGCAATGACATCTACATAGTTCCAACAGACCAGGCAATGAATGACATGTACATAGTTCCTACAGACCAGGCAATGACATGTACATAGTTCCAACAGACCAGGCAATGACATGTACATAGTTCCAACAGACCAGGCAATGACATGTACATAGTTCCAACAGACCAGGCAATGACATGTACATAGTTCCAACAGACCAGGCAATGACATGTACATAGTTCCAACAGACCAGGCAATGATATGTACATAGTTCCAACAGACCAGGCAATGACATGTACATAGTTCTAACAGACCACGCAATGACATGTACATAGTTCCAACAGACCATGCAATGATTGATATGTACATAGTTCCAACAGACCAGGCAATGGCATGTACATAGTTCCAACAGACCAGGCAATGACATGCACATAGTTACAACAGAACAGGCAATGACATGTACATAGTTCCAACAGACCACGCAATGACATGTACATAGTTCCAACAGACCATGCAATGATATGTACATAGATCCAACAGACCACGCAATGAATGATATGTACATAGTTCCAACAGACCAGGCAATGAATGACATGTACATAGTTCCAACAGACCAGGCAATGATATGTACATAGTTTCAACAGACCAGGCAATGATATGTACATAGTTCCAACAGACCAGGCAATGACATGTACATAGTTCTAACAGACCAGGCAATGATATGTACATAGTTCCAACAGACCAGGCAATGAATGACATGTACATAGTTCCAACAGACCAGGCAATGACATGCACATAGTTCCAACAGACCAGGCAATGAATGACATGTACATAGTTCCAACAGACCAGGCAATGACATGTACATAGTTCCAACAGACCAGGCAATGACATGCACATAGTTCCAACAGACCAGGCAATGAATGACATGTAAATTGTTCCAACAGACCAGGCAATGATATGTACATAGTTCCAACAGACCAGGCAATGATATGTACATAGTTCTAACAGACCAGGCAATGATATGTACATAGTTCCAACAGACCAGGCAATGATATGTATATAGTTCCAACAGACCACGCAATGACATCTACATAGTTCCAACAGACCAGGCAATGACATGTACATAGTTCCAACAGACCACGCAATGACATGTACATAGTTCCAACAGACCAGGCAATGATATGTACATAGTTCTAACAGACCAGGCAATGATATGTACATAGTTCCAACAGACCAGGCAATGAATGACATGTACATAGTTCCAACAGACCAGGCAATGATATGTACATAGTTCTAACAGACCAGGCAATGATATGTACATAGTTCCAACAGACCAGGCAATGACATGTACATAGTTCCAACAGACCACACAATGACATGTACATAGTTCCAACAGACCAGGCAATGACATCTACATAGTTCCAACAGACCAGGCAATGAATGACATGTACATAGTTCTTACAGACCAGGCAATGACATGTACATAGTTCCAACAGACCAGGCAATGACATGTACATAGTTCCAACAGACCAGGCAATGACATCTACATAGTTCCAACAGACCAGGCAATGACATGCACATAGTTTCAACAGACCAGGCAATGATATGTACATAGTTCCAACAGACCAGGCAATGACATGTACATAGTTCTAACAGACCACGCAATGACATGTACATAGTTCCAACAGACCACGCAATGAATGATATGTACATAGTTCCAACAGACCAGGCAATGAATGATATGTACATAGTTCCAACAGACCAGGCAATGGCATGTACATAGCTCCAACAGACCAGGCAATGACATGTACATAGTTCCAACAGACCAGGCAATGATATGTACATAGTTCCAACAGACCAGGCAATGACATGTACATAGTTCCAACAGACCAGGCAATGACATGTACATAGTTCCAACAGACCAGGCAATGATATGTACATAGTTCCAACAGACCAGGCAATGACATGTACATAGTTCCAACAGACCAGGCAATGATATGTACATAGTTCCAACAGACCAGGCAATGAATGACATGTACATAGTTCCAACAGACCAGGCAATGAATGACATGTACATAGTTCCAACAGACCAGGCAATGACATGTACATAGTTCCAACAGACCAGGCAATGACATGTACATAGTTCCAACAGACCACGCAATGACATGTACATAGTTCCAACAGACCAGGCAATGACATGTACATAGTTCCAACAGACCAGGCAATGACATGTACATAGTTCCAACAGACCAGGCAATGACATGTACATAGTTCCAACAGACCAGGCAATGACATGTACATAGTTCCAACAGACCAGGCAATGAATGACATGTACATAGTTCCAACAGACCACGCAATGAAAGACATGTACATAGTTCCAACAGACCAGGCATACATGTACATAGTTCCAACAGACCAGGCATACATGTACATAGTTCCAACAGACCAGGCATACATGTACATAGTTCCAACAGACCAGGCAATGACATGTACATAGTTCCAACAGACCAGGCAATGACATGTACATAGTTCCAACAGACCAGGCAATGACATGTACATAGTTCCAACAGACCAGGCAATGACATGTACATAGTTCCAACAGACCAGGCAATGACATGTACATAGTTCCAACAGACCAGGCAATGACATGTACATAGTTCCAACAGACCAGGCAATGACATGTACATAGTTCCAACAGACCAGGCAATGACATGTACATAGTTCCAACAGACCAGGCAATGACATGTACATAGTTCCAACAGACCAGGCAATGACATGTACATAGTTCCAACAGACCAGGCAATGACATGTACATAGTTCCAACAGACCAGGCAATGACATGTACATAGTTCCAACAGACCAGGCAATGACATGTACATAGTTCCAACAGACCAGGCAATGACATGTACATAGTTCCAACAGACCAGGCAATGACATGTACATAGTTCCAACAGACCAGGCAATGACATGTACATAGTTCCAACAGACCAGGCAATGACATGTACATAGTTCCAACAGACCAGGCAATGACATGTACATAGTTCCAACAGACCAGGCAATGATATGTACATAGTTCCAACAGACCAGGCAATGACATGTACATAGTTCCAACAGACCAGGCAATGAATGACATGTACATAGTTCCAACAGACCAGGCAATGACATCTACATAGTTCCAACAGACCAGGCAATGATATGTACATAGTTCCAACAGACCAGGCAATGAATGACATGTACATAGTTCCAACAGACCAGGCATTGACATGCACATAGTTCTAACATACCAGGCAATGACATGTAAATAGTTCCAACAGACCACGCAATGACATGTACATAGTTCCAACAGACCACGCAATGACATGCACATAGTTCCAACAGACCACGCAATGACATGTACATAGTTCCAACAGACCAGGCAATGACATGTACATAGTTCTAACAGACCAGGCAATGACATGTACATAGTTCCAACAGACCAGGCAATGACATGTACATAGTTCCAACAGACCAGGCAATGACATGTACATAGTTCCAACAGACCAGGCAATGACATGTACATAGTTCCAACAGACCAGGCAATGATATGTACATAGTTCCAACAGAC
>CM026394.1:58038807-58113661 GCA_014843695.1 Archivesica marissinica | reverse complement strand
AGACCAGGCAATGACATGTACATAGTTCCAACAGACCAGGCAATGACATGTACATAGTTCCAACAGACCAGGCAATGAATGACATGTACATAGTTCCAACAGACCAGACAATGCATGACATGTACATAGTTCCAACAGACCAGGCAATGACATGTACATAGTTCCAACAGACCAGGCAATGACATGTACATAGTTCCAACAGACCAGGCAATGACATGTACATAGTTCCAACAGACCAGGCAATGACATGTACATAGTTCCAACAGACCAGCAATGACATGTACATAGTTCCAACAGACCAGGCAATGACATGTACATAGTTCCAACAGACCCAATGACATGTACATAGTTCCAACAGACCAGGCAATGACATGTACATAGTTCCAACAGACCAGGCATGACATGTACATAGTTCCAACAGACCAGGCAATGACATGTACATAGTTCCAACAGACCAGCAATGACATGTACATAGTTCCAACGACCAGGCAATGACATGTACATAGTTCCAACAGACCAGGCAATGACATGTACATAGTTCCAACAGACCAGGCAATGACATGTACATAGTTCCAACAGACCAGGCAATGACATGTACATAGTTCCAACAGACCAGCAATGACATGTACATAGTTCCAACAGACCAGGCAATGACATGTACATAGTTCCAACAGACCAGGCAATGGCATGTACATAGCTCCAACAGACCAGGCAATGACATGTACATAGTTCCAACAGACCAGGCAATGACATGTACATAGTTCCAACAGACCAGGCAATGACATGTACATAGTTCCAACAGACCAGGCAATGACATGAACATAGTTCCAACAGACCAGGCAATGAATGACATGTACATAGTTCCAACAGACCAGACAATGCATGACATGTACATAGTTCCAACAGACCAGACAATGCATGACATGTACATAGTTCCAACAGACCAGGCAATGACATGTACATAGTTCCAACAGACCATGCAATGACATGTACATAGTTCTAACAGACCAGGCAATGACATGTACATAGTTCCAACAGACCAGGCAATGACATGTACATAGTTCCAACAGACCAGGCAATGACATGTACATAGTTCTAACAGACCAGGCAATGACATGTACATAGTTCCAACAGACCAGGCAATGACATGTACATAGTTCCAACAGACCAGGCAATGACATGTACATAGTTCCAACAGACCAGGCAATGAATGACATGTACATAGTTCCAACAGACCAGACAATGCATGACATGTACATAGTTCCAACAGACCAGGCAATGACATGTACATAGTTCCAACAGACCAGGCAATGACATGTACATAGTTCCAACAGACCATGCAATGACATGTACATAGTTCTAACAGACCAGGCAATGACATGTACATAGTTCCAACAGACCAGGCAATGACATGTACATAGTTCCAACAGACCAGGCAATGACATGTACATAGTTCTAACAGACCAGGCAATGACATGTACATAGTTCCAACAGACCACACAATGACATCTACATAGTTCCAACAGACCAGGCAATGACATGTACATAGTTCCAACAGACCAGGCAATGAAATGTACATAGTTCCAACAGACCAGGCAATGACATGTACATAGTTCCAACAGACCAGGCAATGACATGTACATAGTTCCAACAGACCAGGCAATGACATGCACATAGTTCCAACAGACCAGGCAATGATATGCACATAGTTCCAACAGACCAGGCAATGACATGTACATAGTTCTAACAGACCACGCAATGACATGTACATAGTTCCAACAGACCATGCAATGAATGATATGTACATAGTTCCAACAGACCAGGCAATGAATGATATGTACATAGTTCCAACAGACCAGGCAATGGCATGTACATAGTTCCAACAGACCAGGCAATGACATGCACATAGTTCCAACAGAACATACAATGACATGTACATAGTTCCAACAGACCACGCAATGACATGTACATAGTTCCAACAGACCACGCAATGAATGATATGTACATAGTTCCAACAGACCACGCAATGAATGATATGTACATAGTTCCAACAGACCAGGCAATGAATGACATGTACATAGTTCCAACAGACCAGGCAATGATATGTACATAGTTCCAACAGACCACGCAATGACATGTACATAGTTCTAACAGACCAGGCAATGACATGCACATAGTTCCAACAGACCAGGCAATGACATGTACATAGTTCTAACAGACCAGGCAATGATATGTACATAGTTCCAACAGACCAGGCAATGAATGACATGTACATAGTTCCAACAGACCAGGCAATGACATGTACATAGTTCCAACAGACCAGGCAATGACATGTACATAGTTCCAACAGACCAGGCAATGACATGTACATAGTTCCAACAGACCAGGCATGACATGCACATAGTTCCAACATACCAGGCAATGACATGTACATAGTTCCAACCACGCAATGACATGTACATAGTTCCAACAGACCAGGCAATGACATGTACATAGTTCCAACAGACCAGGCAATGACATGTACATAGTTCCAACAGACCAGGCAATGACATGTACATAGTTCCAACAGACCAGGCAATGACATGTACATAGTTCCAACAGACCAGGCAATGACATGTACATAGTTCTAACAGACCAGGCAATGACATGTACATAGTTCCAACAGACCAGGCAATGACATGTACATAGTTCTAACAGACCAGGCAATGACATGTACATAGTTCTAACAGACCAGGCAATGACATGTACATAGTTCCAACAGATCAGGCAATGACATGTACATAGTTCCAACAGACCAGGCAATGACATGTACATAGTTCTAACAGACCAGGCAATGACATGTACATAGTTCCAACAGACCAGGCAATGACATGTACATAGTTCCAACAGACCAGGCAATGACATGTACATAGTTCCAACAGACCAGGCAATGACATGTACATAGTTCCAACAGACCAGCAATGACATGTACATAGTTCCACAGACCAGGCAATGACATGTACATAGTTCCAACAGACCAGGCAATGACATGTACATAGTTCCAACAGACCAGGCAATGACATGTACATAGTTCCAACACCAGGCAATGACATGTACATATTCCAACAGACCAGCAATGACATGTACATAGTTCCAACAGACCAGGCAATGACATGTACATAGTTCCAACAGACCAGGCAATGACATCTACATAGTTCCAACAGACCAGGCAATGACATGTACATAGTTCCAACAGACCAGGCAATGACATGTACATAGTTCCAACAGACCAGGCAATGATATGTACATAGTTCCAACAGACCAGGCAATGACATGTACATAGTTCTAACAGACCAGGCAATGATATGTACATAGTTCCAACAGACCAGGCAATGACATGTACATAGTTCCAACAGACCAGGCAATGACATCTACATAGTTCCAACAGACCAGGCAATGACATGTACATAGTTCCAACAGACCAGGCAATGACATCTACATAGTTCCAACAGACCAGGCAATGATATGTACATAGTTCCAACAGACCAGGCAATGAATGACATGTACATAGTGCCAACAGACCAGGCAATGACATCTACATAGTTCCAACAGACCAGGCAATGATATGTACATAGTTCCAACAGACCAGGCAATGAATGACATGTACATAGTTCCAACAGACCAGGCATTGACATGCACATAGTTCTAACATACCAGGCAATGACATGTAAATAGTTCCAACAGACCACGCAATGACATGCACATAGTTCCAACAGACCACGCAATGACATGTACATAGTTCCAACAGACCAGGCAATGACATGTACATAGTTCTAAAAGACCAGGCAATGACATGTACATAGTTCCAACAGACCAGGCAATGACATGTACATAGTTCTAACAGACCAGGCAATGACATGTACATAGTTCTAACAGACCAGGCAATGACATCTACATAGTTCCAACAGACCAGGCAATGACATGTACATAGTTCCAACAGACCAGGCAATGACATGTACATAGTTCTAACAGACCAGACAATGACATGTACATAGTTCCAAGAGACCAGGCAATGACATGTACATAGTTCCAACAGACCAGGCAATGACATGTACATAGTTCCAACAGACCAGGCAATGACATGTACATAGTTCCAACAGACCAGGCAATGACATGTACATAGTTCCAACAGACCAGGCAATGACATGAACATAGTTCCAACAGACCAGGCAATGAATGACATGTACATAGTTCCAACAGACCAGACAATGACATCTACATAGTTCCAACAGACCAGGCAATGACATGTACATAGTTCCAACAGACCAGGCAATGACATGTACATAGTTCTAACAGACCAGACAATGACATGTACATAGTTCCAACAGACCAGGCAATGACATGTACATAGTTCCAACACCAGGCAATGACATGTACATAGTTCCAACAGACCAGGCAATGACATGTACATAGTTCCAACAGACCAGGCAATGACATGTACATAGTTCCAACAGACCAGGCAATGAATACATGTACATAGTTCCAACAGACCAGACAATGCATGACATGTACATAGTTCCAACAGACCATGCAATGACATGTACATAGTTCCAACAGACCAGCAATGACATGTACATAGTTCCAACAGACCAGGCAATGACATGTACATAGTTCCAACAGACCAGGCAATGACATGTACATAGTTCTAACAGACCAGGCAATGACATGTACATAGTTCCAACAGACCAGGCAATGACATGTACATAGTTCTAACAGACCAGGCAATGACATGTACATAGTTCTAACAGACCAGGCAATGACATGTACATAGTTCCAACAGACCAGGCAATGATATGTACATAGTTCCAACAGACCAGGCAATGACATGTACATAGTTCCAACAGACCAGGCAATGACATGTACATAGTTCCAACAGACCAGACCAGGCAATGACATGTACATAGTTCCAACAGACCACACAATGACATGTACATAGTTCCAACAGACCACATAATGACATGTACATAGTTCCAACAGACCAGGCAATGACATGTACATAGTTCCAACAGACCAGGCAATGACATGTACATAGTTCCAACAGACCAGGCAATGACATGTACATAGTTCCAGCAGACCACGCAATGACATGTACATAGTTCTAACAGACCAGGCAATGACATGTACATAGTTCCAACAGACCAGACCAGGCAATGACATCTACATAGTTCCAACAGACCAGGCAATGACATGTACATAGTTCCAACAGACCAGACAATGACATGTACATAGTTCCAACAGACCAGGCAATGACATGTACATAGTTCCAACAGACCAGGCAATGATATGTACATAGTTCCAACAGACCAGACAATGACATGTACATAGTTCCAACAGACCAGGCAATGACATGTACATAGTTCCAACAGACCAGACTAGGCAATGACATGTACATAGTTCCAACATACCAGGCAATGACATGTACATAGTTCCAACAGACCAGGCAATGATATGTACATAGTTCCACAGACCAGGCAATGACATGTACATAGTTCCAACAGACCAGGCAATGACATGTACATAGTTCCAACAACCACGCAATGACATGTACATAGTTCTAACAGACCAGGCAATGACATGTACATAGTTCCAACAGACCCAGACCAGCAATGACATCACATAGTTCCAACAGACCAGGCATACATGTACATAGTTCCAACAGACCAGCAATGACATGTACATAGTTCCAACAGACCAGGCAATGACATGTACATAGTTCCAACAGACCAGGCAATGATATGTACATAGTTCCAACAGACCAGACAATGACATGTACATAGTTCCAACAGACCAGGCAATGACATGTACATAGTTCCAACAGACCAGACCAGGCAATGACATGTACATAGTTCCAACAGACCAGGCAATGACATGTAAATAGTTCCAACAGACCAGCAATGACATGTACATAGTTCTAACAGACCAGGCAATGACATGTACATAGTTCCAACCGACGGCAATGACATGTACATAGTTCCAACAGACCAGGCAATGACATGTACATAGTTCTAACAGACCAGGCAATGACATGTACATAGTTCCAACAGACCAGACCAGGCAATGACATCTACATAGTTCCAACAGACCAGGCAATGACATGTACATAGTTCCAAGAGACCAGGCAATGATATGTACATAGTTCCAACAGACCAGACAATGACATGTACATAGTTCCAACAGACCAGGCAATGACATGTACATAGTTCCAACAGACCAGACCAGGCAATGACATGTACATAGTTCCAACAGACCAGGCAATGACATGTACATAGTTCCAACAGACCAGTCAATGACATGTACATAGTTCCAACAGACCAGACCAGGCAATGACATGTACATAGTTCCAACAGACCACACAATGACATGTACATAGTTCCAACAGACCACACAATGACATGTACATAGTTCCAACAGACCAGGCAATGACATGTACATAGTTCCAACAGACCAGGCAATGACATGTACATAGTTCCAACAGACCAGGCAATGACATGTACATAGTTCCAGCAGACCATGCAATGACATGTACACAGTTCTAACAGACCAGGCAATGACATGTACATAGTTCCAACAGACCAGGCAATGACATGTACATAGTTCCAACAGACCAGGCAATGACATGTACATAGTTCCAACAGACCAGACCAGGCAATGACATGTACATAGTTCCAACAGACCAGGCAATGACATGTACATAGTTCCAACAGACCCAGGCAATGATATGTAGAATGTTATCTAACATAGGCATGGTAAATGTTGCACTTTCCTCCAACTGTTATCTCACATTAACTCTTTGCATGCTGGGTAAAATAAAGGCTATAAATAGTTCAAATATTGTAATGTGTTTTTTTATAACTTAAAACTCTGGAAATATGTAATTTCACTAGAATTGTGTTGTTATTGTGTTGTTATTGTGTTGTTATTGTGTTGTTATTGTGTTGTTACGACACACTTCTACGACACAATTCTACTGAAATTACATGACATATTCAGGGATCAGTTTAGAGGGCGATGTGGGCGAAATTGTCGCCTTAGGGACCCTGACTTCGCCCTCTGGGGGTCCGTCCCACTTCTCCCTAAAAAAAAATAAAAAATAAAACAATTGTTTGGGTTTTTACTATTTTCAAACAAAATTTTGTCTAGTAAGATGCACTGGCCCATTATAAAGCACACCTTCTATTCAAATGTTGTATTTAATGGTTGCACTGTGCATTTTAACCCTATTTTGCAGAAGTATATTAAAGAACACCATTTAAGGAAGCGAGCGCTTTCTCACTTCTCCCAAAAATTCTGACCTAGAATGAACCCTGCATATTTGACTGTTTCACTGATATCATGCAGAGATAATATCTCTCTCTATATATACAGTCAAACCTGTCTTAAGCAGCCAGCCAAGGGAATCATAGAAAGTGGCTGCTTAGCACAGGTGGCTGCTTAATAGAGGTCAAATGTATAATAAAACAACATATTGGGAATCTGGAAACTGGCTGCTTAATACAGGTTGGCTGCTTAACCCATTCAACACCAAGTAACTGACATGGACTGGTCCATGATATATTTAGACCAATAAATTAATAAGAAAATTACATTTGGACCAGTTTATTTATCAAAATGGGTAATTTTGTCTAGAAATAGTAATGACTGGCAAAAAGTGCAGATCCTGATGAGACGGCTCGTCACGAGCCGTCTCATCTGGATCTACACTTTTTGTAAGTCTATTTAGAGGTCTGTGGTGTTGAAAGGGTTAATGGAGGTGACCACTAACACAGGTTTGACTATACTCTTTGCCCTATTTACAGTCAACACATGCAATAACACCTGGAAGGATTCCAGTTGGTCGCAGCATGACATTGACAGCGTGCAATACACATTCATGCTTTATTTGTTGAAAATCAACTGCTTAGATGAATAAAATGCTAAATATGCACTAGCGATCTTTATTTGCGTGAAGTTGTTTGATTATCAGGTACTATTTACTACGGCGTATGGATGCATTAATGTAATAAGGCTCAAAAATATTCCGACAAACAGAAACAGGTTTTTTCCTTCAGATTTATGGTTGTTATTAGTTTACACAAATTTTATTTTAGCTCGCTTGCGAAACAAGTTATGTCAACTTATATTAATCACTCTCGAGACCTCATTCCTGATGGAATCCATCGCCACGAGGGAGAGAGAAGAGGCAACGTGGAATTTAAATGCCTTGCCTAAGGGCACAACCATAACGGCTCCAGCCGGGCTCGAACTCCGGACCTTTTGCACATGAAGCGACTTCCACATGGTTGTTATTACTTTATTACTATGGTAATGTGTAAAATGATCTTACTCTCGTGATTTCATACGATATTTTATGAAACTCATTTTGGAATTTTGCAAATGGCTCACTTAATAGTGTAAGATCCTATATATCCGTGCCCCAGTGGTTAAGGCGTCCGCCTACGGAGCGGGAGGTCGAAGGTTCGAATCTCGTCAGGGGTTCGTTCTGATATGGCCGGTTGGTGAGCCGCCAGCTAGTTAAATAATAGTTACCGATTGCCTACCAGCCTGGCGCCTGGCATACAAGCATAGGATTCGGGAAGTACTGATGTTCATAAAAAGAGGTGTCTCATAAGTCAGAAATGACTGGCCCTTTAAATAGGGGTGACACTATAATAAACAAACACTTTACTTTTATAGCAGGGATGAAATTCTAGCAAATCATTTATCATGCCTTAATTGCCAGGGGGGGGGGGAACAACAATGAGAAAACGAAACTTTAATTGCTACATAATGAAGACCGTTATAGAGTCCCAGTATAACCGATGCTCAGAGTGGAGTCCCAGTATAACCGATGCTCCGAGCAGAGTCCCGGTATAACTGATGCTCCAAGTGGAGTCCCAGTATAACCGATGCTCTGAGTGGAGTCCCAGTATAACCGATGATCCGAGCTAAGTCCCAGTATAACCGATGCTCAGAGTGGAGTCCCAGTATAACCGATGCTCCGAGCGGAGTCCCGGTATAACTGATGCTCCAAGTGGAGTCCCAGTATAACCGATGCTCTGAGTGGAGTCCCAGTATAACTGATGATCCGAGCTAAGTCCCAGTATAACCGATGCTCAGAGTGGAGTCCCAGTATAACCGATGCTCCGAGCGGAGTCCCGGTATAACTGATGCTCCAAGTGGAGTCCCAGTATAACCGATGCTCTGAGTGGAGTCCCAGTATAACCGATGATCCGAGCTAAGTCCCAGTATAACTGATGCTCTGAGTGGAGTCCCAGTATAACTGATGCTCTGAGTGGAGGCCCAGTATAACCGACGATCCGAGCTAAGTCCCAGTATAACCGATGCTCTGAGTGGAGTCCCAGTATAACTGATGATCCGAGCTAAGTCCCAGTATAACCGATGCTCTGAGCGGAGTCCCAGTATAACTGATGCTCTGAGCAGAGTTCCAGTATAACTGATGCTCTGAGTGGAGTCCCAGTATAACCGATGATCCGAGCTAAGTCCCAGTATAACTGATGCTCTGAGCAGAGTCCCAGTATAACCGATGCTCTGAGCAAATTCCCAGTATAACCGATGCTCCAAGCATAGTTCTAGTATAACCGATGCTCTGACGGGATTACTTTGTCATTCTAGTAATAAGAAGCAATTTGGGACTTTTAATGGATGGTTTAACATTCTGCGAGACAATAAAAACAGCTTACTGTCTTCATGTCATTTGCACTGGTTTCGCGATCAGCTGTTAACAATCTATATTAGCTGCTTCCCAGTTGGACAATATTAATGATCAGGAATCCTGGTTCCCTATTGACCAATTAATGACATGGATTCTGTCATGCAGTTACTGGGGATCTGCTAGATCTACTGGGAAATGTTGCTTGAAATATTGATGCTGAAAACATCTTTGCACGACTTGCTACATGTTTTACACAACTTGCTACACGTTTCACACGACTTGCTACACATAGAAATATCAGCGACGAGTCCTATGAGACAAACATTGTAATACAATACACAGTCATATGCACAAGGGAGATAATTATGTAATATTTAAATACAGTATTCAGTATTGTTAATATCTCAATATTACAAATTTCATGAGCCTCTTAATAAATAAAAATAAATAAAATAAAATACACATTACCACTGGAACCATATAAAACAGTTATTTCAAACAAAATAGAGCTAGAGCACAGACGGATCTATAGCCCAGTGGTAACACGCTGGACTGGTAATCCAGGGATCGCAGGTTCGATCCCCCGTCTGACCTAATAAAATTAACAGTCTTTCAGATGGGACGTTAAACGGAGGTCTCGTGTCGGTGCTTTACACCGTGCACGTAAAAGAACAAGAGGAGACTCTGGAATGTGTCTCTGTCTGTATCATTGCACTATCCTCCAAAATCTAAAATAACTAATATCTTCAGGAGGCGTCGCTCATATGGGCAACCGGTAGCGACGATAAATAAACGTAATAAAATAAAAATAGAGCTAATTGGTACAGATCTATGTTCTACCGTATATCCGTGGCCATAACTCGACCAAATTTGCAATTTGTATTCTGAATAACAAGATTTATGGTACAGATTTACCACTATATCTCACATTAATTTTGTGTCTGTGCATATTTATTTGTATACTAATCTTAGTTAAATAATCCCTAAACGACAGTATCAAGCGTTTAGTATTGACACCAATGACAAACAAACGTAAATTCAGTAGAGCGGTTGACCGTTATATGAAATCCTACTTTCACATTTGAAAGTGTGTAGACCACAAAAACCCTGTTTATTGATTCAATATTAGTGTTAGAATGTATTCGGAAGAATTTGTGGTAGCAATGCATTTATACGAGAAAAATGCTTTTTTTTTGTGGCTTTTTGTGATGTAATGTCGCTTTAAGTATCATAATTCGACCATTAACTTTCAAAAGTCCGCTCTTGAATTGACATTTGTTGTCAATACTAATCTCACCGTCATAGAGATAATTGAAATCAGATTATATTATTTTGCTATTTCAATAAATATTGTATATAACATTTGTTTATTACATTGAAATACATTGAATATATTCTGTAAAAACTTATATTTTTTCACTGATATAGTGTCCCTTTAATAACACTAAAAACGGCAATATATCAAAAACATTGTTTGAGATATTTCCTACATTGTCTGAATGTACATTAAACCATTTGATTCTGGATACCATTCAAACAGTATTTGCAAAGAACATAGAGCCAGATCAGCTACCATGGAAAGTGCCGTCTGATCAGGCTCTATGCTTTTGCTATTAGGATGAATTTGCTAAGATACTTAGCTATGTAGCAAACAACATAGATCCTGAACAGCACTCAGCGTCACGCTGCAGCTGATCTGGTTCTATGTTGTTTGCAAAAGCCTTTAAATGTATCCAGAATGAAATGGGTTAGAATACTCCTGATTTGCCATATGCTTTTTAAAGCTCACTTTGAGGCTTCGCATTGTTCGTGTTAAACATTATGCACGATTCTCAAGTTTATTTCCATTTAAATTGACACTCAAATATCAGAATGTTGCAATTCAAATTGACAAACACATCCAATAATGGACAAAATTCCTTACAAACCATACAAGTACTGTTTTCAACTATTTCTCTGGAAGAACATGTAATTGCAAATAGTGTGTCTATCTAAAGTATTTACTTTCAAATCATCAAAAACAAATAACTAGTAACCGGGAGCCGATTACAGAACCGGTTACCTTCCTGTTATGCATCAGTGCATCAGTAATCTGACTCAAACTGGTTAGACCATCAGCGGGTATTAATAGCGAGAAATCTCAAACCGAGCTCACACCACGTTACGAAACTACTCGTACAAGCATAAGTCATGTCATCAAACCGAGCTTACACTACGTTACGAAACTACTCATACGAGCATAAGTCCCATTATCAAACCGAGCTCAAACCACGTTACGAAACTACTCGTACGAGCATAAGTCATGTCATCAAACCGAGCTTACACTACGTTACGAAACTACTCGTACAAGCATAAGTCCCATTATCAAACCGAGCTCACACCACGTTACGAAACTACTCGTACGAGCATAAGTCATGTCATCAAACCGAGCTTACACTACATTACGAAACTACTAGTACAAGCATAAGTCCCATTATCAAACCGAGCTCACACCACGTTACGAAACTACTCGTACGAGCATAAGTCATGTCATCAAACCGAGCTTACACTACGTTACGAAACTACTCGTACAAGCATAAGTCCCATTATCAAACCGAGCTCACACCACGTTACGAAACTACTCGTACAAGCATAAGTCATGTCATCAAACCGAGCTCACACTACGTTACGAAACTACTCGTACAAGCATAAGTCCCATTATCAAACCGAGCTCACACCACGTTACGAAACTACTCGTACGAGCATAAGTCATGTCATCAAACCGAGCTTACACTACGTTACGAAACTACTCATACAGGCATAAGTCATGTCATCAAACCGAGCTTACACTAAGTTACGAAACTACTCGTACGAGCATAAGTCATGTCATCAAACCGAGCTTACACTAAGTTACGAAACTACTCGTACGAGCATAAGTCATGTCATCAAACCGAGCTTACACCACGTTACGAAACTACTCGTACAGGCATAAGTCACGTCATCACCATTGTTCTTCATCATCAGCCACGTTCTTCATTTTACAACTCAATGTTTTTTTTAAATTTCATACCTTGATGAAATGCAGAAAAGAGAACATTCAAATATTGTTATAATTACAACTAATATTTTACAAAACAAGTTTTTTATTCATCACACCATACAAAAAGTAGTCTGCTCTGAATATTAATGAGAATAGAATAATTTTGCAATTCATTGGGTTATGAACGGCAATCAGTCAATCAGATATTACGATAATTGCCAGAAGTTGTAATCATATTCAAAATAATACGCCTCATTGGTTGCTGTAGAATGTTGTAATGAAGTTGCTGATGAACATCTCACAAGAGGAAGGTTTGCACTTAATAAACCACTGGTGACCTAATCTTAAATGCCAGTGGCTCTACTTGAACCATGGTTGTGGTAGGCATGTGATGTTGTTTGAATGATCTACATTGACCTAGTGATCTAGTTAAGACTTCTGTGCCACAATTTAAACACACTTGGTTCTGGTTGAAAAACAATTGCACAGTGCTACTGACCACACTAGACATGTGTAACACCCTTACAGTGCTACTGACAACACTAGACATGTGCAACACCCTTACAGTGCTACTGACCACACTAGACATGTGCAACACCCTTACAGTGCTACTGACCACACTAGACATGTGCAACATTCTTACAGTGCTACTGACCACACTAGACATGTGCAACACCCTTACAGTGCTACTGACCACACTTGACATGTGCAACACCCTTACAGTGCTACTGACCACACTTGACATGTGCAACATTCTTACAGTGCTACTGACAACACTTGACATGTGCAACACTCCTACAGTGCTACTGACCACACTAGACATGTGCAACACCCTTACAGTGCTACTGACCACACTTGACATGTGCAACATTCTTACAGTGCTACTGACAACACTTGACATGTGTAACACCCTTACAGTGCTACTGACAACACTTGACATGTGCAACACTCCTACAGTGCTACTGACCACACTAGACATGTGCAACATTCTTACAGTGCTACTGACAACACTTGACATGTGCAACACTCCTACAGTGCTACTGACCACACTAGACATGTGCAACACTCTTACAGTGGTCCTGAGAAGAAGTCATTTGAACGGATTTGTCGATGGATGCCATATACCACTCCCACGTAAACAATTATGTTATGTTATATTTCGGGTTTTACGCCTTTTAACACCTTTCCTGGGCAGGCAGGCTCCAGCGGTTAACCAGTACTTGGGTGCACCAACCTCAGTAAGAAACTGCCTACTTTTTCATATAAATGAGACACGGTCTGAGCGGGGCTCGAACCCGTGACCATCAGTGATGATAGGTTACAGTGGTGTACAAGTCAGCGACCGTAACCACTCGACCACGGAGGCGGACTCACCCACGTAAACAAGCAAACAGAAAGATGCTTTACATATAAGTATATTGAATGCAAATTAGACAAATGAACAACGCATTACAATAATAAAACAATAAAACATAACATATTAACATGATTAAGGAAACATAACATATTAACATGATTAAGGAAAAAACCAACCTTTCTCAAATAACATCAGTAACTCTATTCCAGTATGTAGCATAAATCAACTTACCTGAAAATAGATAGAGAAATGATTGCATATCTAGTGTATTATAGATAGAGAAATGATTGCATATCTATTATCTTATAGATAGAGAAATGATTGCATATCTATTATCTTATAGATAGAGAAATGATTGCATATATATTATATTATAGATAGAGAAATGATTGCATATCTATTATATTATAGATAGAGAAATGATTGCATATCTATTATATTATAGATAGAGAAATGATTGTATATCTATCATATTATAGATAGAGAAATGATTGTATATTATAGATAGAGAAATGATTGCATATATATTATATTATAGATAGAGAAATGATTGCATATCTATTATATTATAGATAGAGAAATGATTGCATATCTATTATATTATAGATAGAGAAATGATTGTATATCTATCATATTATAGATAGAGAAATGATTGTATATTATAGATAGAGAAATGATTGCATATCTATCATATTATAGATAGAGAAATGATTGCATATCTATTATCTTATAGATAGAGAAATGATTGCATATCTATCATATTATAGATAGAGAAATGATTGCATATCTATCATAAATAGAGAAATGATTGCATATCTATTATCTTATAGATAGAGAAATGATTGCATATCTATTATCTTATAGATAGAGAAATGATTGCATATCTATCATATAATAGATAGAGAAATTATTGCATATTATAGATAGAGAAATGATTGCATATCTATCGTATTATAGATAGAGAAATGATTGCATATCTATCATATTATAGATAGAGAAATGATTGCATATCTATCATATAATAGATAGAGAAATGATTGTATATCTATTATCTTATAGATAGAGAAATGATTGCATATCTATTATATTATAGATAGAGAAATGATTGCATATCTATTATATTATAGATAGAGAAATTATTGCATATCTATTATATTATAGATAGAGAAATGATTGCATATCTATTATATTATAGATAGAGAAATTATTGCATATCTATTATATTATAGATAGAGAAATGATTGCATATATATTATATTATAGATAGAGAAATGATTGCATATCTATCATATTATAGATAGAGAAATGATTGCATATCTATTATCTTATAGATAGAGAAATGATTGCATATCTATCATATTATAGATAGAGAAATGATTGTATATTATAGATAGAGAAATGATTGCATATCTATCATATTATAGATAGAGAAATGATTGCATATCTATTATCTTATAGATAGAGAAATGATTGCATATCTATCATATTATAGATAGAGAAATGATTGCATATCTATCATAAATAGAGAAATGATTGCATATCTATTATCTTATAGATAGAGAAATGATTGCATATCTATTATCTTATAGATAGAGAAATGATTGCATATCTATCATATAATAGATAGAGAAATTATTGCATATTATAGATAGAGAAATGATTGCATATCTATCGTATTATAGATAGAGAAATGATTGCATATCTATCATATTATAGATAGAGAAATGATTGCATATCTATCATATAATAGATAGAGAAATGATTGTATATCTATTATCTTATAGATAGAGAAATGATTGCATATCTATTATATTATAGATAGAGAAATGATTGCATATCTATTATATTATAGATAGAGAAATTATTGCATATCTATTATATTATAGATAGAGAAATGATTGCATATCTATTATATTATAGATAGAGAAATTATTGCATATCTATTATATTATAGATAGAGAAATGATTGCATATATATTATATTATAGATAGAGAAATGATTGCATATCTATCATATTATAGATAGAGAAATGATTGCATATCTATTATCTTATAGATAGAGAAATGATTGCATATCTATCATATTATAGATAGAGAAATGATTGTATATTATAGATAGAGAAATGATTGCATATCTATCATATTATAGATAGAGAAATGATTGCATATCTATCATATTATAGATAGAGAAATGATTGCATATCTATCATATTATAGATAGAGAAATGATTGTATATCTATTATCTTATAGATAGAGAAATGATTGCATATCTATTATATTATAGATAGAGAAATGATTGCATATCTATTATATTATAGATAGAGAAATGATTGCATATCTATCATATTATAGATAGAGAAATGATTGCATATTATAGATAGAGAAATGATTGCATATCTATCATATTATAGATAGAGAAATGATTGCATATCTATTATATATAGATAGAGAAATGATTGCATATTATATTTATAGATAGAGAAATGATTGCATATCTATATTATAGATAGAGAAATGATTGCATATTATAGATAGAGAAATGATTGCATTTTATAGATAGAGAAATGATTGCATATCTATTATATATAGATAGAGAAATGATTGCATATTTATAGATAGAGAAATGATTGCATATCTATCATATTATAGATAGAGAAATGATTGTATATTATAGATAGAGAAATGATTGCATATCTATCATATTATAGATAGAGAAATGATTGCATATTATAGATAGAGAAATGATTGCATATCTATCATATTATAGATAGAGAAATGATTGCATATTATAGATAGAGAAATGATTGCATATCTATCATATTATAGATAGAGAAATGATTGCATATATATCATATTATAGATAGAGAAATGATTGCATATCTATCATATTATAGATAGAGAAATGATTGCATATCTATCATATTATAGATAGAGAAATGATTGCATATCTATCATATTATAGATAGAGAAATGATTGTATATTATAGATAGAGAAATTATTGCATATCTATCAAATTATAGATAGAGAAATGATTCATATCTATCATATTATAGATAGAGAAATGATTGCATATCTATCGTATTATAGATAGAGAAATGATTGTATATCTATTATATTATATTCAGGGGAAACTAGACAAAATTTCCGGAAGTCGTGATAGCGCAGTAGTTCCATAGTTCGAGCCCCTCTCGAGACCTCATTCCTGATAGAATCCATCGCCACGAGGGAGAGAGAAGAGGCAACATGGAATTTAAATACCTTGCCTAAGGACACAATCGTAACGGCTCCAGCGGAGGCTCGAACTCCGGACATTTCGCACCTGAAGCGAACGCGCATCCACTGCGCTATCATGACTTCCACAGTTGCATTAGGCTACTGATACACTCAACGGAATGCTATTGAACCATGCTTCAGCTCTGTCAGCGAAATTAGCCTAGAACTATATAAATATTTTAAATAAGGATGAAAATGGAAAATACGCCGAGCATAGGAATACATCGAGCATAGGTTCCACCACTCTAACCTCTATTGAGAAGTCACCTTAACTAAACAGCCATTTTCCTCACTCCCTTGCTGGCTGATTAAGGCAGGTTTGACAGTACAGTCAAACCTGTGTTAGTGGTCACCTCTATTAAGCAGCCAACCTGTATTAAGCAGCCAGTTTTCAGATTCCCAATATGTTGTTTTATTATATATTTTACCTCTATTAAGCAGCCACCTGTGCTAAGCAGCCACTTTCTGTGATACCTTTGGCCGGCTGCTTAAGACAGGTTTGACTGTACATAATTATGTGTTGTAGAAACACATGCCAATTGCTCAATCTCTAGTGTGGCGTCCGTGGTCCAGTGGTAGAGCGTCGGACTTGGAATCGAACGGTCCCGGGTTCGATACTCGGTCAGGCCACGTATGTAGTGTCATTGAGCAAGAAAGGCGCCTCACACACATTGCTTAGTACTGGTTAACCACTTAGGTCGGCTAAGCCTGCCCAGGAAAACATGTCTAGGTCCCCGCAAGGGGTTTGACATTAATGGAACATATATACATACTTTTCCCGTACAGAATGTTCACAATCTATGGTGTACAAGCGGGTACAAACCATGTTAAATAATCCCATTAACATACAGTACTTTTGAGTTTACCCATTGCATATTTTCTGAGTAAATCCACAAATAATACTGGTTCGTCTGTAGGTGATATTAGTTTATCAACAACCACTTTATATGGGTAACTTAGTCTTCACGCTACATGTGGGTCACTTTCATACCATGGAATGTGCAGAGGAAAGAGAGTAAGAGCAGACCAAAATATACAGATAATAAATACAGTAATCAGGTATCATAGCTTTACTCTTAATACTACAGGCACTTTGGCCTCATGAAATATGTGCATAATTTAGTTAACCCTTTCTCTCATAGAAGCACCTCTTGACGCCATTACCAATATGACATACATCGACAATGTAGTATCCAAACCAATGTTGAACTTCCATGAATACTAAGGATTCATTTCATTGCAATTTCATAAAGTGGATGAAAAACAAATTAAGGCTGCCAATGCCAAATAAGATCATATTTGAATACACCGAATGTACATATTTGTATATACCAATTGATTGGTGATGTACATATTTGATCTGGATGTTGCAGGAAATGAACAATGAATTGACCATTAATGTCAAGATATTATTTACTCCCATAAGATTCCTCCATTACAGACAATGACAATATTTGTACTTATTGTTCATCACTTCAAAGGTTGCTGTCAAACCATGTTTACACTCAACTCACAGGCATTTACCCTCAACACCTCATTAAACCCAACAGACGGATCTGTAGTCCAGTGGTCCAGCTGGACTGGTAATCCAGGAATCGCAGGTTCGATCCCCCATCTGACCCTAATAAAATTAACAGTCTTTCAGATGGGACGTTAAACCGAGGTCTCGTGTCGGTGTTTTACACCGTACACATAAAAGAACCAGAGGAGACTCTGGAATGGGTCTCTGTCTGTATCATTGCACTATCCTCCAAAAATCTATAATGACTAATCTCTTCAGGAGGCGTCGCTCATATGGGCAACCGGTAGCGTCGATAAATAAACGTAAAACACACACACACATTAAACCCAACTCTCTCTCCTCGGCCACTCTCTCGCCTCACCATTTCCTAAATCGACTGCATGTAATCTTACTGGTAAGGAGGTACTTTATCATCATCATCTCCATATTATTTTTATTTACACTTATATCATTACAGTTGAATAAAACTTGTCACGTTCATAAATGTATATACACTCTGCCATAGTTTATGAAAATTATGTTTGTCATGGAGAAAATCGAAATAAGCTACTAGCTTCCGATTTAATCCATCTGTTCTTGTATATCAATGTTACAACATGATGTAAATATTGATAAAATAAAATATGTTTAAACTAAACCCACCTTGGGGTTGAGTTCACATTAGTAAAATTTAGACCAGTCGTGAATATTAGTACATAATAACGACCAATTATATCATTCCAGAGTGTTCAGTTCCAAATCAGAAAACACATTAATGAATTGTCGTCTGCTACAATTATGTGAACTATTTACAAATGAATAGCCTTTATTTTACCCTGTATGCAATGAGTTAAATAAATAATAGGTATAAACGCACTGATTTAAAATCTATTGCTTGATTAATGTATGGTTGGATTAAAACCCCAATGAAAACAGGGATTTACAGGCGCAGTGAATACAATCCAATAATATACAGCTAAATTAAAACCCCAATGTGAACAGGGATTTACAGGCGCAGTGAATACAATCCAATAATATACAACTAAATTAAAACCCTAAAATGTGAACAGGGATTTACAGTCGCTGTGAACACAATTCAATAATATACAGCTAAATTAAAACCCCAATGTGAACAGGGATTTACAGTCACTGAATACCATCCAATAATATACAGCTAAATTAAAACCCCAATGTGAACAGGGATTTAGAGTCACTTACAGTGAACACAATCCAATAATATACAGCTAAATTAAAACCCCAATGTGAACAGGGATTTACAGTCACAGTGAATACAATCCAATAATATACAGCTAAATTAAAACCCCAATGTGAACAGGGATTTACAGTCGCAGTGAATACAATCCAATAATATACAGCTAAATTAAAACCCCAATGTGAACAGGGATTTAATTAAAACAAATCAAAGAGAAGTACATAATATATTGATGGCAATGGAAAATATAGTAACATATACACATGATTATTGTAGTTTGTAAGTGAAATCATTTGTTATATTAAGCAACAGATTAGAGTTCCACTATTCAAATACTTTGCATAAAGGTTTGTGTGACCCAAGTTTGAACTTGTGAGATATTTCATCAAGTTTCATGAATGCTGGGTCAAAAATATGGTCTTTATTGAGTGTTCACAACCTAGTGTTTTTGCAAACAATATAGAGCCAGATCAGACGACACAGAATATGCACAAAACGTGCCATCTGACCAGGCTCTATCCTGTGTGGATGGTTTGTCAAGGAGGATGTGTGTGGATGGTTTGTCAAGGAAGAAGTGTGTGGATGGTTTGTCAAGGAGGAAGTGTGTGGATGGTTTGTCAAGGAGGTAGTGTGTGGATGGTTTGTCAAGGAGGATGTGTGTGGATGGTTTGTCAAGGAAGAAGTGTGTGGATGGTTTGTCAAGGAGGATGTGTGTGGATGGTTTGTCAAGGAAGAAGTGTGTGGATGGTTTGTCAAGGAAGAAGTGTGTGGATGGTTTGTCAAGGAAGAAGTGTGTGGCTGGTTTGTCAAGGAAGAAGTGTGTGGATGGTTTGTCAAGGAAGAAGTGTGTGGATGGTTTGTCAAGGAAGAAGTGTGTGAATGGTTTGTCAAGGAGGTAGTGTGTGGATGGTTTGTCAAGGAAGAAGTGTGTGGATGGTTTGTCAAGGAGGATGTGTGTGGATGGTTTGTCAAGGAAGAAGTGTGTCGATGGTTTGTCAAGGAAGAAGTGTGTGGATGGTTTGTCAAGGAAGAAGTGTGTGGATGGTTTGTCAAGGAGGTAGTGTGTGGTGGTTTGTCAGGGAGGTAGTGTGTGGATGGTTTGTCAAGGAGGGAGTGTGTGGATGGTTTGTCAAGGAGGTAGTGTGTGGATGGTTTGTCAAGGAGGTAGTGTGTGGATGGTTTGTCAAGGAGGAAGTGTGTGGATGGTTTGTCAAGGAGGATGTGTGTGGATGGATTGTCAAGGAGGGAGTGTGTGGATGGTTTGTCAAGGAGGAAGTGTGTGGATGGTTTGTCAAGGAGGGAGTGTGTGGATGGATTGTCAAGGAGGGAAGTGTGTGGATGGATTGTCAAGGAGGAAGTGTGTTGATGGATTGTCAAGGAGGAAGTGTGTGGATGGTTTGTCAAGGAGGATGTGTGTGGATGGTTTGTCAAAGAGGAAGTATGTGGATGGATTGTCAAGGAAGAAGTGTGTAGGAGAAATCGGTAAAGGTTTGTGGTCTAGGCGGTCAGCCCAGAGAGGGGATTGTATCTTTCCGAGTGCTTTTCTTTAGTTATTATATGGATTTCACTGTATTGATTTTTACTAATTGATTGTGGAATATTGTCTGCAACATGATGTCATTTGCTAGTCCAATACGAGCATGAACTCGTCAGTATCAATGCTTAACTCGGCCAATATGGAGCTGGCACAGCCTTCGGCCTCGGTCCAATATGACTGGCTTTATCCCAATAACATGGCCAAAATAAAATCACTTAATTAATAACATTATAATCTAGGCAAACCTTAAGTCAATATGCTAAGAATCCATACTTCAAAACAAGTAAATGCGATGAATTAATGGCCCCGCAGAACAGGGTTCAAGCTAGGGATGTCATCACCAATTGTGATTAATACATACCGATGTTATCCATTGAAAATGAGACAAGGAACTGAATATTTTGCACACAAAACAGTTTCAATTGTATTAAAATTTGGCGTAGCATATGCTTTGATGTGAAGGAATGCGCATATTTTTCGAGATATTTTCCGGGCAAAAACTCTTATGCCATGCGTATAAAATATAAAAGGCCATAATTCCGCAATTACTGGAGGTAAGATTATTGATCAAAGTGCACAGCTTCTTAATGCCAGTTATATATAATTAACTTTCCATACTCTTTATTTATATACAAGACACCTTGTAATCCATTGATTACCTTTTTGAGATATTCTCCAGACAAAAATACTATATAAAATATAGAGGTGGGGAGATAATTCAGTTATTACTTGAGGATGGATTACGGTTCTTGCACACAGCACTTCATTACTTTTTGAGATATTATCCGCACTGCAACACTATGCTTGTTGAGTACTGGCTCCAGAGAGACACAAGCAAAGATGACACCAAATCAATACCCCTCCCCGAAATTCTGGCAGGGAAGGGGGGGGGTATCTGATTAAGTAATTTGAAATTAATAGCATGTAGAACAAAATGCATACATCCACCATGTAGTCATGTTAATTGCATGACATACAATATCTTATTAATCCCATGACACCAATAAACACTGGTGCATTTCAGGTATTAACCGATAAATATGTCTGCCAGAACAGTACTGTAATAAACACCAGACTGTATTTCAAATTTATAATGGGAATAATGATGATGCCAACCTGAACGTACTGTTATACACCAGACTGTATTTCAAATTTATAACGGGAATAATGATGCTGCTCACCTGAACGTACTGTTATACACCAGACTGTATTTCAAGTTTATAACGGGAATAATGATGATGCCCACCTGAAGGCACTGTTATACACCAGACTGTATTTCAAGTTTATAACAGGAATAATGATGATGCCCACCTGAACATACTGTTATACACCAGACTGTATTTCAAATTTATAACAGGAATAATGATGATGCCCACCTGAACATACTGTTATACACCAGACTGTGTTTCAAGTTTATAACGGGAATAATGATGATGCCAACCTGAAGGCACTGTTATACACCAGACTGTGTTTCAAATTTATAACGGGAATAATGATGATGCCAACCTGAACGTACTGTTATACACCAGACTGTGTTTCAAATTTATAAAGGGAATAATGATGATGCCAACCTGAACGTACTGTTATACACCAGACTGTGTTTCAAATTTATAAAGGGAATAATGATGATGCCAACCTGAAGGCACTGTTATACACCAGACTGTGTTTCAAATTTATAACGGGAATAATGATGATGCCCACCTGAAGGCACTGTTATACACCAGACTGTGTTTCAAATTTATAACGGGAATAATGATGATGCCAACCTGAACG
Organism: Archivesica marissinica; assembly: GCA_014843695.1. Lineage (NCBI taxonomy): Eukaryota > Metazoa > Mollusca > Bivalvia > Venerida > Vesicomyidae > Archivesica > Archivesica marissinica. Next base: position 58,090,295 of record CM026394.1, on the reverse strand, counting down.
TACTGTTATACACAAGACTGTGTTTCAAATTTATAACGGGAATAATGATGATGCCCACCTGAACGTACTGTTATACACCAGACTGTATTTCAAATTTATAACGGGAATAATGATGCTGCTCACCTGAACGTACTGTTATACACCAGACTGTATTTCAAATTTATAACGGGAATAATGATGCTGTCCACCTGAACGTACTGTTATACACCAGACTGTGTTTCAAATTTATAACAGGAATAATGATGATGCCCACGTACTGCTATACACCAGACTGTGTTTCAAATTTATAAAGGGAATAATGATGATGCCCACCTGAACGTACTGTTATACACAAGACTGTGTTTCAAATTTATAACAGGAATAATGATGATGCCAACCTGAACGTACGTACTGTTATACACCAGACTGTGTTTCAAATTTATAACGGGAATAATGATGATGCCCACCTGAAGGTACTGTTATACACCAGACTGCGCCGCAGTGCCCCTTTATAGAACCACAAATAGCTCTAGAACATGATATGTTGCAAATAATAAACATTATACTACTCTTATTGTTGAGATAGAGAATTATTCGATTTTCAGGTGCAGTATAGTAGAGGAGATCTGAACAATTGTCTTTCTTTTCATTGGTACAAGAAATTTAAAGAATTGGGGATCCATGGAGTCAGGCATTTTTATTTTGTCAATGCAGGGTTCATTCTAGGTCAGAATTTTTGGGAGAAGTGAGAAAGCGTGTGATCGCTTCCTTAAATGGTGTTCTTTAATATACTTCTGCAAAACAGGGTTAAAATGCACAGTACAACCATTAAATACAACATTTGAATAGAAGGAGTGCTTTATAATGGGCCAGTGTATCTTACTAGACAAAATCATAAAAACCAAAAAATATTTTATTTTTTTAGGGAGAAGTGGGCCCCCAGAGGGTGAAGTCAGGGTCCCTAGGGCGACAATTTCGCCCACATCGCCCTCTAAACTGATCCCTGCAATGGCATTAATGCAGAACTAGACATACTATAAATTATATTGCATGATGCTTTCTGCTGAGTTTGGTGAATATCCAACCAGGCACTTTGGCATTGACTATCAGTATTTGTAAAACAGCTTACATGGCCAGGATTAGATACTTCTAGTCAAGTTTGGTCAAAATTCAACAAGAGTGGAATTCGTGATAGCGCAGTGGATGCGCGTCAGCTTCAGGTGCAAAAGGTCCGGAGTTCGAGCCCCACTGGAGCCGTTACGATTGTGCCCTTAGGCGAGGCATATAAATTCCACATTGCCTCTTCTCTCTCCTTCATGGCGATTGATTCCATCAGGAATGAGGTCTTGAGAGTGATTAATATAAAAGTTGAAAGAACTTGTTTCGCAATCAAGCTAAAATAAATTTGTATAAACTAACAAGAGCCATGGCAAAATGCCTCCACTTAGGAGGGTTAACATTATAGTAATTTGCTAACCATAGTGGCAGATATCTGTCACAGTGATAACTGACTGCAGTACTGAGTATATATTACTAGCCTGGACTCCAGTACTGAGTATATATTACTAGCCTGGACTCCAGTACTGAGTATATATTACTAGCCTGGGCTCCAGTACTGAGTATATATTACTAGCCTGGACTCCAGTACTGAGTATATATTACTAGCCTGGGCTCCAGTACTGAGTATATATTACTAGCCTGGACTCCAGTACTGAGTATATATTACTAGCCTGGACTCCAGTACTGAGTATATATTACTAGCCTGGACTCCAGTACTGAGTATATATTACTAGCCTGGACTCCAGTACTGAGTATATATTACTAGCCTGGACTCCAGTACTGAGTATATATTACTAGCCTGGGCTCCAGTACTGAGTATATATTACTAGCCTGGGCTCCAGTACTGAGTATATATTACTAGCCTGGACTCCAGTACTGAGTATATATTACTAGCCTGGACTCCAGTACTGAGTATATATTACTAGCCTGGACTCCAGTACTGAGTATACATTACTAGCCTGGGCTCCAGTACTGAGTATATATTACTAGCCTGGGCTCCAGTCTGTCGATTTTTCACTTTTTAACTTCTGGCAAAATGACAGAAGCTCAATACGGCCCAATTAATAGTCTTGGTGTTAAAATATATTTATTTGACTGACCAGGCGAAATATATGTTCCCAGGCTAATATATTACAACAAACATCAAGACCATGATTACAGGCAATATAATTCTACTGGCGGCTAAAATATTTACATGAAGTGACATACTGTCTGTCATCAAGAAGCATTTTCTACTGTTTATGGGTTGTTTTACAATCAGGGTACACAACTAGTCTCATAAGGGTGCAAATTTGAAGTGTATCATTTAGCTTAAAAATTATTTTTATTTCATAGAAAACTGGTTAAATGTGATTACGTGAAAAAATTTAGGCGTCAATGTTGCCAATGTTGATTTGTTGGCCTAAAACATATGTTCACGAGTAATGAGCCAATGTTGTATTTCTCGGAGAGGACATTTTTTGACGGAATCATAGATACCCATCTTTTGGCCCACATTACAACTAAAACGGCAGAACTTGTATACAAAATGATTCATGCAACTTTATGTAATATTTCTGTAGATTATTTATTTAAAAAAATGCGTCCATATCATTCTTGATGAGAATGGAAAATGGAGGACATTTCGGAGAGGACATATTTTGACGGAATCTGTATCATATTTTCGGATCACATACACGAGAAATAAAATTTTCACAATCTTGCGAAGTTTATTTTGATTACATTCCAAAACATTTATATGCTTGATTATTCAGCTTTTATTACCAACTAATGGTGGTTTTAGGGGAGTGAGCCTACTCAAATATTATAATTAGTCAAATGAGACTGATGTTTATTGTCCAAAACTTGCCATTTTGCCATATTTCAGTCAATAATTATGTGATTTGAATAATTTTTTCGCTATGGTAGACATATACAACAGGACTGAATGCTTTAACATACTTAGTTGCTAGTATAAGTACAGATAATTACCCATATTATTTAATTGTGTGGCATTAACTTACATGTACCCTGATTGTAAAACAACCCTTATAGACACAAAATTGCACTGTATGTAAGTGTGCTGTTCACGTGCTGTTCATACATGAAATTACACTGTATGTAAGTGTCTTGTTCATACATGAAATTACACTGTATGTCAGTGTGCTGTTCATAGACATGAAATTACACTGTATGCAAGTGTGCTGTTCATACATGAAATTACACTGTATGTAAGTGTGCTGTTCATACATGAAATTACACTGTATGCAAGTGTGCTGTTCATACATGAAATTACACTGTATGTAAGTGTCTTGTTCATACATGAAATTACACTGTATGCAAGTGTGCTGTTCATACATGAAATTACACTGTATGTAAGTGTCCTCTTCATACACGAAATTACACTGTATGTAAGTGTGCTGTTCATACATGAAATTACACTGTATGTAAGTGTGCTGTTTTGTTTGTTGTGTGTGTGTTTTGTTTGTTGGTGTGTGTTTTGTTTGTTGTGTGTTTGTTTTTGAAATTACACTGTATGTAAGTGTCCTGTTCATACACGAAATTACACTGTATGTAAGTGTCTTGTTCATACATGAAATTACACTGTATGTAAGTGTCCTGTTCATACATGAAATTGCACTGTATGTAAGTGTGCTGTTCATATACACGAAATTACACTGTATGTAAGTGTCCTGTTCATACATGAAATTACATGGTATGCAAGTGTCCTGTTCATAGACATGAAATTACACTGTATGTAAGTGTCTTGTTCATACATGAAATTACACTGTATGTAAGTGTCTTGTTCATACATGAAATTACACTGTATGTAAGTGTCCTGTTCATACACGAAATTACACTATATGTAAGTGTCCTGTTCATACATGAAATTACACTGTATGCAAGTGTCCTGTTCATAGACATGAAATTACACTGTATGTAAGTGTCCTGTTCATAGACATGAAATTACACTGTATGTCAGTGTGCTGTTCATAGACATGAAATTACACTGTATGCAAGTGTGCTGTTCATACATGAAATTACACTGTATGTAAGTGTGCTGTTCATACATGAAATTACACTGTATGCAAGTGTGCTGTTCATACATGAAATTACACTGTATGTAAGTGTCTTGTTCATACATGAAATTACACTGTATGCAAGTGTGCTGTTCATACATGAAATTACACTGTATGTAAGTGTCCTCTTCATACATGAAATTACACTGTATGTAAGTGTCCTGTTCATACACGAAATTACACTGTATGTAAGTGTCTTGTTCATACATGAAATTACACTGTATGTAAGTGTCCTGTTCATACATGAAATTGCACTGTATGTAAGTGTGCTGTTCATATACACGAAATTACACTGTATGTAAGTGTCCTGTTCATACATGAAATTACATGGTATGCAAGTGTCCTGTTCATAGACATGAAATTACACTGTATGTAAGTGTCTTGTTCATACATGAAATTACACTGTATGTAAGTGTCTTGTTCATACATGAAATTACACTGTATGTAAGTGTCCTGTTCATACACGAAATTACACTGTATGTAAGTGTCCTGTTCATACATGAAATTACACTGTATGCAAGTGTCCTGTTCATAGACATGAAATTACACTGTATGTAAGTGTCCTGTTCATAGACATGAAATTACACTGTATGTAAGTGTCCTGTTCATAGACATGAAATTACACTGTATGTATGTGTCCTGTTCATAGACATGAAATTACACTGTATGTATGTGTTGCTTTTATTGTCTCATATTTACTCTCTCATATTTACTGTCCTGGTTTTACTGTCCTGTTTTTACTGTCCTGGTTTTACTGTCCTGGTTTTAATGTACTGATTGTACTGTCCTGTTTTTTTTTTTTTTTTTTTTTTTTTTTTTTGGTTTTGTGAGCTTGTTCCATTTATTTATTTTCAAATTACACAAAAAAAAAAAAAACATAGAGGAATTAATCGATTATATAAACGCTACCCACTTGGAGTTGTATTTTTCTAATTTGTCTGTTCGTAAAGCAATCTCCCGTTCTAAATTAATTCTAATATTTAGATAGCTTTTAAAGCATTCAAAACGTGGCAATTCTTTTCTACACTTCATTCTATATATAAAAGATTTACATAGAATAATTACCAAATTAATTGTATTGTTTATTACTGAGTTGTTTATTTTACCAAAACAAATTACCTCAAAATTTATATCCACATCTATATTTTTTGTTTTTAGAAATGTGCTTAGTTGTTTCCACATGTGTTGTACACATGGGCATTCCCAAAACAAATGTTCAATATTTTCGACATTCATATTACAGAAATCACAAAGACTTGTCGGAACTAATTTGCATTTTAATAAATGTGTATTAGTCGGTAGAATATGCTTCAAGAATTTGTATTGAAAACTTCTTAACTTCGTATCTATTGTCGCAAAATACAGAACTGAGTAAATACGTTTCCATTCAAAATCTTGTTTATCTAGTATGGTATTCCATTTATTTTCTGATTTAATTCCTTCAATCTCTGAATTGTCCATTTGTGTTTTATATAATAGTTGATTGGGGCTTTTTGAGGTTTTTAGTTTGTCAATTAACGTTTCTGTTCTTGTTTCTGCAAGGAGTCGTTGGTTCATTTTATTTACGTATGATTGTGGTATACTGTGTTTTAGTTTATGATAGGTTAAGAAATCCTTTTCATTTAAATTAAATAACTCTATCATGTCATCAAATGTTGAGTATTTACCATTCCTAAAATTGAATAATTGATCTACATATTTTATTCCTTTATTGAACCAATCCCTATAGAAGACAGTGTTTCCCTCCACTTTAATTTCAGAATTATTCCAGATGATATGTTGTTTAAAAGAAACACTAGAATTACTAAATTGTGCAGAAATATTAAACCATGACTTTAGAATATCATGTAAAAATGAATTACCACCACTGACGTTATATCATTATCAGACAGATTGCAATCTAGTAACATTTCACCCCCATATTTCTCTATTTGCTTTGCATAAATACATTTCCAGAGTCCTTTATTTTTGTCGTCTAAGATTCTCTTAAGCCAACAAGCTTTTATTGAGTTTAAAAAATATGTTATGTTTGTTAACTTTAAACCGCCACTTTCATAATTTTTATATAATGTAGTTCTCTTGATTTTTTTCTGGTTTATCGTCCCACATAAATACAAATAATGATTTTGTAATATCACTAATGATATGTGCTGGTGGATTCGGTAAAACAGTAAATGGATAAACAAGTTTTGGTAATGCAAATGTTTTAATAACTGTCACTTTCCCCATCAAAGTAAGCTTACGATGTTGCCACTGCTTTAAACAGTTTTTAAATTCTTGCAATTTTGGTTCCAAATTTGATGTAAGATTAAATTCTTTATCATTACTAAAATACATTCCAAGTGTTTTTGCCTTCTTTGAGGTCCATATAAAGTTCTTATCTTGACACATCTGAATATCTGAATTTCTTAAGGATCCTATCTGAGTATAATGGTTTTTGATGTATTTAATTTCAATCCTGACAGTTTGCCAAATTCACTTATAACATAAATCAAACGTTCAAAAGAAGCTTTATTACCATTGTTTGTATATGTTCCGTCGTCAGCATATAGTGTTTGTTTTATTTCCTGACCATTTATGTTTATTCCTTGGATATTTGGATCACTTGCTATTGTATTTGATAATAGTTCCATGCATATGATAAAAAGTGAAGATGACAGAGGACATCCTTGTCTTACACCTCTTTTAATCTGGAAAGCTTCTGACATATAACCATTGTTTATAACAACGCTATTTATGTTAGAGTAAAAAATTCGAATCCACTTAATGAAATTCTCACTAAAATTAAAATGTTTTAAGCATGCAAATATAAATTCGTGATTGAGGCTGTCAAACGCTTTCTCGTAATCTGAGAACAATAATAATCCAGGAAGTTTATTATCATTATAATATTCGATAATTTCAAAAGTAGACGAATATTTTCACCGATATACCGTCCTTTCATGAAGCCTGTTTGTTCTGGGCTTATAATTGTGGGTAAGACTTTTTTTATTCTGTTGGCAATCGCTTTTGTTGCTATTTTCGTATCCAATTTAAGCAGACTTATTGGACGCCAGTTTGATAGTGTTGTTTGATCCTTACCAGATTTGGGTAATAATGTTATAATACTTTGTTTTTGTAAATCGGTAAGATTTCCATTAAAATATGAATAGTTAATGGATTTAATATAGTACTGCTTTAGACTTTTCCAAAATATTTTGTAAAATTCAACGCTAAGTCCGTCTGATCCTGGACTTTTGTTGTTTTTCATCTGAAATAGAGATTGTGAGCACTCATATTCATTTAATAAGCCGTCACAGTTAAACGATTCTAGTGGTTCTAGTTTGTTTATTGCTTGATCAAAAAAATCAATAGAAGGTATTATCATTTCAGTTTCCTGGTATAAATGCTTATAATATGCCATTTCTTCATATAAAATTTGGCTGCTCCCTGTAATTTCTTTATCATTTACTACTAATTTTGTAATATTCTTTTTTTCAGCATGGCGTTTTTCAAGATTAGTAAAATATTTAGTATTTTTTTCATTGAGTTCAATATCGAGTGCTTTTGATCGTATCATTATTCCGTTAACTTTTTTTTCGTACAAATTATTCAGCAGATCCTTTTTACTCAACAGTTCTTCCTGGTAATGTTCAATATTGGTATTTGTAATAGCCTTATTTATTTTGTCTTCAATTGTTTCTATTTCTTTTATTAATATGCTCTCCTCCTTTTGTTCTTCTTTTTTCTTATATGTTGAATATTTTATTGTATCATTTCTGATGTTACCTTTAATAATTTCCCATAGTACATTTGAATTAGCTTCTTCATTGAACTGTACAGTTTCGTTTATGCTATTTTTTATAATTGCTTGATAGTCGCCATTTAATAACAGGCTATTGTTTATTTTAAAATAACCTGGCCCTCTTTTCTGATCGGTAAAATTAATTTTTAAAAGTACAATTGAATGATCAGATCTAAAACTTGGTTTGATTACACAACTTTGCGTTAAGTTACTAAAATATTCGGAAACAAGAAAGTAGTCTAATCTGCAGAAGATTGGAGGTACCGTACTAGAATGCCAAGTGTATTGACTTTGAGATTTGTTTTTATGTCTCCAAATATCGATAAGGTTAATATTTTTTATTATTTCCTTTAATTTTAGTCTACATTTAGAGTGGGTATCTATTCTACCATTTCTCTTATCTACATTTATATCTAATACTGTATTGAAATCTCCTCCAGTGATGAAATTCTTATCGTTATTTTCATTTAAGTAATTGTCCAGTTCATTAAAGAATGTGACGTCATCATCGTTAGGTCCATATGCATTAATTAATGTAAACTCGTGATTAGTTATTGCTATTTCCAGAGCAATTAGCCTACCCTTAATTATTTCTACGAAATTCTTAATAGTATGAGGACCCGCTATGTTCAATAATATAGCAACACCTTCGCTGTTACTTTTTATACCACTATAATAGGCTTTATTACCCCATTCAGAAATCCATCTACTAGTAGTTTTTTCTGAAGAATGTGTTTCCTGGAGAAAACAAATTGATAGTTTTTTACTCTTTACCCAGTTAAATACTTCCAATCGTTTTTTAGTATTCCCAAGACCTCTAACATTATATGAACATATCAATAATTCCATACTACTTAAAATGAAATGACATAATTATCAATCGTCACGTATAAAGTTAGATGATCTTATGTATAACGGTGCGTATGTAATTATTATCCCGTTAAAAATAAACACGCCTTCAATAAGAAGAAGAATAGTCTAAAACGGCCGTCTTAGTATTTACAATTCTGCAAGAGACATACAGGTCGGAAAAACTACAGGATATCATAAGTGACTGACTCTTATGCTATATACACCTGTCATCGTATAATAATGTATATGGTAAAATATTTACTTTAACAAAGTACAAGTAACAACAGTAATAAATACGTAACATCTATATACATGTGCAATGTTAATGGTTGTCAATGGCAACACTCAGAGATCAGGTTGACTAAAGTGTTCAGTGGGTGTAAATATTATTTCAAATTTAGAAATCGTTAAATGCTTATCTGGAGCTCTGACTTATCAATGTCACATCAACAACATTAGTGAACACAGGTACAGTTATACAGTCACATCCATATGTACAAAGTCATTCAGACACACCGACTCAGTCACACAGGTACAGTCATACAGACACATCCATATGGACAAAGTCATTCAGACACACCGACTCAGTCACACAGGTACAGTCATACAGACACATCCATATGGACAAAGACATTCAGACACACCGACTCAGTCACACAGGTACAGTCATACAGAAACATCCATATGGACAAAGTCATTCAGACACACCGACTCAGTCACACAGGTACAGTCATACAGACACATCCATATGGACAAAGACATTCAGACACACCGACTCAGTCACACAGGTACAGTCATACAGACACATCCATATGGACAAAGTCATTCAGACACACCGACTCAGTCACACAGGTACAGTCATACAGACACATCCATATGGACAAAGTCATTCAGACACACCGACTCAGTCACGTTATATTTAACAGTATACCCAAATGCGTGTGAAGATTACCAAACAAAACATATAAAGTGGATTTGTGTATAGTGTTTTGTTGTACATCAACATCTATATTCGATATAGATGACAGTCAAACGTGTCTTAAGTAGCCAGCCAAGGGAGTCAGAAAAAGCGTCCACTCAGCAAAGGTGGCCGCCCAATAGAGGTCAAATATATATTAAAATAACCGATTGGGAATCTGGAAACTGGCTGCTTAATACAGGTTGGCCGTTTAATGGAGCTGACCACCAACACAGGTCTGACTGTATATATATATAAATTATGTCCTTAACATATGTCTTAATATATGAACATTAAATAGCGATGGACAACTCTCATATGACTCTAATAAAAAATAAAAAACTTCAACAACATAGGTCCCTCAAATATGTGCAGTATCTGGTCAACTGTAATAATTAGGCAAATAACAAACCATCTGGTCTGTTAACTCTTTGCACACTAGCGATGAAACTGACATTGCAAGTTTCATTAGAAATGTCAGGGTCTATTCCCAGAGTTTTTAGTTACATATAAGATAGCACATTAATGAATTGTCAACTACTACAATTATTTGAACTATATATAGCCTTTATTTTACCCAGCAGGCAAAGAGTTAGAGACATGTCAAATAGTCTAAACTGATTTCAATATAAAGTGAAAGAACCGATGGTGGTAAAAAAACAACCATTAGAATTGTGGTGTGTGCATACATGTTCATCATAGTATACAATACACTAGTTTGAGTTTTCTGTTCTATTATCCGATTTGAATATCCAAGCAGACAGAAATGTTAATACTATACTAATGTACTAATGAGATAAAATACGATTTATCCAGTTTACCTGTATCTAAGGCATACCTGCATAATTCGTGATTTAACTCTATCAATGTTAATTGCCCTATTTGGTCTTATATTTAAAAATCTATACTGCAAATTATTAGTGACGGATACATTATGTCATCAGCACACTTTTACTGGCTTAATCTTTGTAATTATTAGATGATTTCCTGTCATTTTATAGCCATGGTAGATTTAACCAATGACCGTACTCCCTACTGTGTACTCGTTGTATATAACCTGCTTTGTTTTTATAGTAAATTGCTCCATTTCTGGTCCAAGAGAACTCAACTTCGTCCGGCATCTTGTTTTTTACACACATGAGCACCTGATGATTAGTTTTTGTTAGATCTTCCATAACAAATATTGGTTTAGGCAATGCCTTTTTGCTCCTTAATAGTTTGTCCCTGGTCAACCTGGACATGAATCGAATGATAATTTGCCTCGGATTTTTCCCAGATTTCTTGCCGAGGCGATGACTGATGTCAATATCTTCGCGCTTTAAGTTGAGATCCGCAATATGCTGGTTTAAGTATTTTATCACAATGTCTGTTGTCTGGTCAGCGTTTTCCGATATTTGTTTCAGGTTCTCTGTTTCAACACTAAGTTTAATTTGTGTTTCGTCTTGATGATTGATTTTATTATTGTTATTTACTTGTTCGCTTGTAGTGCTGATTTGATGTTTTCCGGGTTGTTGTTTTACAGGGTATGTCTTTTCTGCTATCCCACTTATTCTTACGTTGTTTGACCTGCTGTATTGTTCAACTTCATTCAAGAATTCCTCGGTTTTCTCCTCGCTCTTTCTTAATTTATATCGTAGATTATTGTTCTCCTCACCTTGCTCATCAACGGTTTTGCCGAGTGATTTAACATGTTCCTTTAACTTATCATTTTCTTGATCTTTCGTGAATAAGTTTCCCTCCAGGATATCTAACCTATATACCACAGATTTCAGCAACTCTTCTTTCATCTGAGTTATCATTTCTTTCATCATAGCTCTAATATTTCCATCATCCTTCGTCAACACATTTGCTAATTTGTCATTTATTTGTCTTAGTTGTTGCCTTATCTCGATTAAATCTGTTTGATCACTTTCTTTATCAATGCTATGTTTATTTTGTTTTTTCTTTGGGTTCTTTATTGGTGTTGTGCTCATACTTGCATCAACTGAACTGGTACTACTAATTTCACTACGATTTCTCTTTTTATTTGAATCACTCTCTGATGTTGGATTTTTGTCTGCCATAGTTATGTTGCTCAGTATACTTCTGATTTTTTCCGCATAAATCCTTTTGTGTTTAATAACAATATAGTATACTCATAATACTGTACTATGCTACACTGATTTCATCAATAATGGCGCAGCCCTGGTCGACCGTTCAAACGGAGTTTATCTCCATCTACACATAATATTGTTCGTGTTTCAAAGATAGTTTATAAATAAAATCTTAGTTACCAACATTTATAATACTTTTATCCAAATTCCAGTATCCAATATGATCACTTTAAGATGAAAAACTCCAATTATGTTGGAGCTAAAAAAAAATTTACTTTTCAAAACAAGGGACACTACTCTCACTGTCCTGGTTTTACTGTCCTGTCTTTATTGTCCTGGTTTTACTGTCCTGTCTTTAATGTACTGATTTTACTGTCCTGTTTTACTGTCCTGGTTTTACTGTCCTGTCTTTACTGTCCTGGTTTTACTGTCCTGGTTTTACTGTCCTGTCTTTAATGTCCTGGTTTTACTGTCCTGTCTTTAATGTACTGATTTTACTGTCCTGTTTTTACTGTCCTGGTTTTACTATCCTGTCTTTATTGTCCTGATTTTACTATCCTGGTTTTACTGTCCTGTTTTACTGTCCTGTCTTTATTGTCCTGGTTTTACTGTCCTGATTTTACTATCCTGGTTTTACTGTCCTGGTTTTACTGTCCTGGTTTTACTGTCCTGTCTTTATTGTCCTGGTTTTACTGTCCTGTCTTTAATGTCCTGATTTTACTGTCCTGTTTTTACTGTCTGATTTTAATATCCTGGTTTTACTGTCATGGTTTTACTGTCCTGTCTTTACTGTCCTGCTTTACTGTCCTGGTTTTACTGTCCTGTCTTTACTGTCCTGGTTTTACTCTCCTGGTTTTACTGTCCTGTCTTTACTGTCCTGGTTTTACTCTCCTGGTTTTACTGTCCTGTCTTTACTGTCCTGGTTTTACTCTCCTGGTTTTACTGTCCTGTCTTTACTGTCCTGGGTTTACTGTCCTGGTTTTACTGTCCTGTCTTTATTGTCTTGGTTTTACTGTCCTGTTTTTCTTTGCTATTACGATCATCTCACGAGTGAGGACTGTGATGAAAATGGGGACAAGCTTACTACCACAATATACCTTTGGTTCTAATTTTTATCTGAAATTGTTTACGTGACTTCATTTTCTTCATAGATAAACATTGATTCACGTCAACTCTCCTCTACAGACATCATACCTGCCTAGTTTGGTGAAAATCCAACAAACTGTTATGGAGATCAAGCACAGACAAGACAAAGCTGAGAGACAGACGGACGGATAGAGAGACGACAAAAACAATATGTCCCCCCCCCATTAGTAGGGGCGACATAACAAGGACACTCATTAGCATGGTCAAGCAGACATGCATATTGTAGCTTTTAAATTATATTGATAACATTTTGCATCAATACAATCACATCAATTATAAAACCAATGTCTGGGCCTCTTATTATTTTGCCATTGGTTATCAGTACACTGTTAATGATAATGCACAACAACAGCATGTCTCTCAAACATTTCCTCAAGCGTACATGTATGTACATAATTATTATGAATACTATAATGTATATCTTTTCTACATTATCTTCTCCAATTTACATGTACCATTACATTTTGCATCAAAGTACATTACAACAACAGGGATATGACTTTAATTCTGTGCATGCTTGTTAAAAAAATGCTATAAATAGTTCAAATAATTGTAACGGAGGACAATTCAATAATGTGTTTTTCTTATTTGAAGCTGAAAACTCTTGGAAATATGTCATGGAATTTCATTAGAATTGTGTTGTTATGACCAAATTCCAATGAAATTCCATGACATATTTAAGTGTTATTTTCACCGCTAGAGTTCAAAGATTTCACCGCTAGAGTTCAAAGATTTAAATGATACAAGTAATTCATTACCAGAACTCTTCTGTCAGAACTCTCCTGTCCATGGAAACAGGAGACATCTGAAATTATCTATATGTAAACTCAATTACTTAACTTTGCCTCCTATATATATCTGGTTTACCATAATAATGCAAACTATTTTAACAACAGCGCTATTATGTTCAGCTATACTACTGCTGGTTGCCGTATATATCATAATAAGAAACATCGGTCAGTTACTGCCCCTGAATACTCTCTAAAAGTTCCTCTTAAGTTTAAACTTTATTTATTTTACGATTGCGAAGCAAGTTGTAACAACTTATATTAATCACTCTCGTGAAAGCGTAAATGTGATCATTCGTGTGGGAGGAAACCGGACTACCCGGATAAAACCCACCTGTCCGATCTGGCGACCACTGTACCATCTCACATACTTCCCGGTCCGAGGATCGAACCTGTTGTTTCCTTTGCACAACATGTTATCAATTTTAATCCACCTTCTAATCTTATCTCACAGATATCCTACAGTTTATCCAATGGGTATTTATTTATCTGTACACATTTGTTTTCAATTATTTAACAGGATTGTGATAAAATTACATTTATCATACCACAACATCTGGTAAGGGAATAACAGACCAAAAACAAAGGATTCCAACTACCGCAACATTTGGTTAGGGAATAACAGTAAAAACAAAGGATTCCAACTACCGCAACATTTGGTTAGGAAATAACAGTAAAAACAAAGGATTCCAACTACAGCAACATTTGGTTAGGGAATAACAGTAAAAACAAAGGATTCCAACTACAGCAACATTTGGTTAGGGAATAACAGTAAAAACAAAGGATTCCAACTACAGCAACATTTGGTTAGGGAATAACAGTAAAAACAAAGGATTCCAACTACCGCAACATTTGGTTAGGGAATAACAGTAAAAACAAAGGATTCCAACTACCGCAACATTTGGTTAGGAAATAACAGTAAAAACAAAGGATTCCAACTACCGCAACATCTGGTTAGGGAATAACAGTAAAAACAAAGGATTCCAACTACCGCAACATCTGGTTAGGGAACAACAGTAAAAACAAAGGATTCCAACTACCGCAACATCTGGTTAGGGAATAACAGTAAAAACAAAGGATTCCAACTACAGCAACATTTGGTTAGGGAATAACAGTAAAAACAAAGGATTCCAACTACCGCAACATTTGGTTAGGGAACAACAGTAAAAACACAGGATTCCAACTACCACAACATTTGGTTAGGGAATAACAGTAAAAACAAAGGATTCCAACTACAGCAACATTTGGTTAGGGAATAACAGTAAAAACAAAGGATTCCAACTACAGCAACATTTGGTTAGGGAATAACAGTAAAAACAAAGGATTCCAACTACCGCAACATTTGGTTAGGGAATAACAGTAAAAACAAAGGATTCCAACTACAGCAACATTTGATTAGGGAATAACAGTAAAAACAAAGGATTCCAACTACAGCAACATTTGGTTAGGGAATAACAGTAAAAACAAAGGATTCCAACCAAAACAACCGATATACATTTTGGGAATGATTAGACATTATTTGCCAAGGGAGGTAATAGAAAAGCCAGCGAGATTGCTAATTATGTGCAATGAGCCAATGTGTATCTTGGAATCACAAAACTATCCAAGCATGGGAAAGTTCTGCGGAAATTCCAGTAGATAACAGCAATTTCAGAACCATAACAATACAAGATAATAGCCAGCTGTCAATCAACCTGATAGGGAATCATGTACCATCAACACTGGTACAACAATGAATTACATTCTCTGCTATGTTGTAACTCTTGTATACCCTTCATAGCATACCATTAATTAACTTTATCACAAAAATCACTGCAGGCAAATATGTACACATTATTGTGGGTGGGATGCAAATTCAACCGTTACTTGCATAATTGGATGGTATTTCAAATATAATCTATTTATAAGCAGTATAACATAACATATGTGCAATCATTAACCCATTCAACCCCAAGTAACTGACATGGACTGGTCCATGATATTTTCAGACCTTAATAAGAAAATTACCTTTGGACCAGTTCATTTATCAAAATGGGTAATTTTATTTAAAAATAGTGATAATTATTACTGGCAAAAAAGTGCAGATCCTGATGAGACGGCTCGTTACGAGCCGGCTCATCTGGATCTACACTTTTCATAAGCCTATTTAGAGGCCTGTGGGGTTGAAAGGGTTAATGCCTCTAGTAATAGCCAGTTTATAACTGCCTTGTAACCTAGTAACTCTTTATTTTTTATTAAAACATGCCTCAACTCTTTCCAGAGAATTTAATGTTCATATAAACCCCCCCCCCCAACCGCAGCATATTAAACTGCAAAACAATGCGTGTAAACATGTATATATAACTATAGAATGATATAATATGTAAGATGCCTGGCAATGTCTGGTCTCATGCATGGCAAACCCACAAGGTCCTCGCCATATAGCCATGTATCTAATCCCACAAGGTCCTCGTCATATAGCCATGTATCTAATCCCACAAGGTCCTCACCATATAGCCATGTATCTAATCCCACAAGGTCCTCGCCATATAGCCATGTATCTAATCCCACAAGGTCCTCGCCATATAGCCATGTATCTAATCCCACAAGGTCCTCACCATATAGCCATGTATCTAATCCCACAAGGTCCTCACCATATAGCCATGTATCTAAACCCACAAGGTCCTCGTCATATAGCCATGTATCTATTCCCACAAGGTCCTTGCCATATAGCCAAGTATCTAATCCCACAAGGTCCTTGCCATATAGCCATGTATCTAATCCCACATCCCCACAAGGTCCTCCTTGGTTTTAGTGGGCAATAGCTAATGTTTATATGCTGTGCTTATCCAACTACGGGTATAAATACAATCCACAAGCTGTGATATTACAATCCACAAGCCGTGATGATATTACAATCCACAAGCTGTGATATTACAATCCACAAGCTGTGATATTACAATCCACAAGCTGTGATATTACTATCCACAAGCTGTGATATTACAATCCACAAGCCGTGATATAACAATCCACAAGCCATGATATTACAATCCACAATCCATGATATTACAATCCACAATCTGTGATATTACAATCCACAAGCTGTGATATTACAATCCACAAGCCGTGATATTACAATCCACAAGTCGTGATATTACAATCCACAAGCCATGATATTACAATCCACAATCCGTGATATTACAATCCACAAGCTGTGATATTACAATCCACAATCCATGATATTACAATCCACAATCCGTGATATTACAATCCACAAGCTGTGATATTACAATCCACAAGCCGTGATATAACAATCCACAAGCCATGATATTACAATCCACAATCCATGATATTACAATCCACAATCCGTGATATTACAATCCACAATCCGTGATATTACAATCCACAATCCAAGCCGTGATATAACAATCCACAAGCCATGATATTACAATCCACAATCCATGATATTACAATCCACAATCCGTGATATTACAATCCACAATCCGTGATATTACAATCCACAATCCATGATATTACAATCCACAATCCGTGATATTACAATCCACAATCCGTGATATTACAATCCACAAGCCGTGATATTACAATCCACAAGCCGTGATATTACAATCCACAAGCCATGATATTACAATCCACAAGCCGTGATATTACAATCCACAAGCCGTGATATTACAATCCACAAGCCGTGATATTACAATCCACAAGCCGTGATATTAAATCCACAAGCCATGATATTACAATCCACAAGCCATGATATTACAATCCACAAGCCGTGATATTAAATCCACAAGCCGTGATATTACAATCCACAAGCCATGATATTACAATCCACAAGCCATGATATTACAATGCACAAGCCATGATATTACAATCCACAAGCCGTGATATTACAATCCACAAGCCGTGATATTACAATCCACAAGCCATGATATTACAATCCACAAGTCATGATATTACAATCCACAAGTCATGATATTACAATCCACAAGCCATGATATTACAATCCACAAGCCATGATATTACAATCCACAATCCGTGATATTACAATCCACAAGCTGTGATATTACAATCCACAAGCCGTGATATTACAATCCACAAACCGTGATATTACAATCCACAAGCCGTGATATTACAATCCACAAGCCGTGATATTACAATCCACAAGCCGTGATATTACAATCCACAAGCCGTGATATTACAATCCACAAGCCGTGATATTAAATCCACAAGCCGTGATATTACAATCCACAAGCCATGATATTACAATCCACAAGCCGTGATATTAAATCCACAAGCCATGATATTACAATCCACAAGCCATGATATTACAATCCACAAGCCGTGATATTACAATGCACAAGCCATGATATTACAATCCACAAGCCATGATATTACAATCCACAAGCCGTGATATTACAATCCACAAGCCATGATATTACAATCCACAAGTCATGATATTACAATCCACAAGCCATGATATTACAATCACAAGTCATGATATTACAATCCACAAGCCATGATATTACAATCCACAAGCCATGATATCACAATCCACAAATCGTGATATTACAATCCACAATCCATGATATTACAATCCACAATCCGTGATATTACAATCCACAATCCATGATATTACAATCCACAAGCCATGATATTACAATCCACAATCCATGATATTACAATCCACAATCCGTGATATTACAATCCACAATCCATGATATTACAATCCACAAGCCATGATATTACAATCCACAAGCCGTGATATGATTACACCTGTCAGAACATATAATCATTCTGATCAACCCAAACTGTGTATTAGGAAGTACAGAATGTAACATATCCCACCTGTCTCCCACCTGTCACAGCAAATAATCATTGCAGTGCATGATGGTAAGCAATGTATAACTTGTGTATTAGGAAGTCACAGAAAGAAATTGTTCTGATTGCAGGATGCTACCCTAGCTTGTATTAGGAACTACAGTGTGTGAGATCTGCCTGTCATAGAGTATAACTACAGTGTGTGAGATCTGCCTGTCATAGAGTATAACTACAGTGTGTGAGATCTGCCTGTCCTATAGTATAACTACAGACCATCTAATGTTTGCATTGATGTACCATCGACACATACCAACCATACAGGTATCATGACATGGCATAAAACAGCTTCCATGACATGGCTTAGCTTCCATGACATGGCTTAAAACAGCTTCCATGACATGGCATAAAACAGCTTCCATGACATGGCATAACACAGCTTCCATGACATGGCATAAAACAGCTTCCATGACATGGCATAAAACAGCTTCCATGACATGGCATAAAACAGCTTCCATGACATGGCATAAAACAGCTTCCATGACATGGCATAACACAGCTTCCATGACATGGCATAACACAGCTTCCATAACATGGCATAAAACAGCTTCCATGACATGGCATAAAACAGCTTCCATGACATGGCATAAAACAGCTTCCATGACATGGCATAAAACAGCTTCCATGACATGGCATAAAACAGCTTCCATGACATGGCATAACACAGCTTCCATGACATGGCATAACACAACTTCCATGACATGGCATAACACAGCTTCCATGATATGGCTTAAATGGACAATTAGCCGATATTTAAATTCTCAAATTGTTATCACATGCTGCTCAAAACTTTTCAACACAAGTTCAAACTTCTCAACACCTCAAATTTCTAAATATGTATACCTATAATTACCTGAAACCTATTGTGAATTATTTTGTCAAACAGCGTTACAACAATTACTACATGCTTACTTACGTTACCAAATAAAATAAATATGTTATGTTATATTTCGGGTTTTAAACCTGCATCAGCACCATTTTGGGCTATATCGCCGGCGGGCAGTTTACCCTAACAACACCTTTCCTGGGCAGGCTCCAGCGGTTAAACAGTACTTGGGTGCACCAACCTCCGTAAGAAACTGCCAACTTTTTCATATAAATGAGACATCGCCTGAGCGGAGCTCGAACCCATGACCATCAGTGATGATAGGTTACAGTGGTATACAAGTCAGCGACCGTAACCACTCGACCACGGAGGCGGACAACCAAATAAAATAAAACGATTTTCATTGTCTACACTTCCAACAGACGGATCTGTAGTCCAGTGGTTAATACGCTGGACTGCGAACACAGGGATTGCAGGTTCAATCCCCGTCCCGACACTAATAAAATTAACAGTCTTTCAGATGGGACTTTACATCGAGGTCTCGTGTCTGTGCACGTAAAAGAACCAGAGGAGACTCTGGAATGGGTCTCTGTCTGTATCATTGCACTATCCTCCAAAAATCTAAATTGAATAATCTCTTCAGGAGGTGTTGCTCATATGGGCAACCGGTAGCGACGATAAATAAACGTAAAACACACAAAGTCTACAAGTCCTGTAAACATACCTAAGACTCTGATATTCAGACACAAAAAACTCAAACATAACTTATTTTTTTGGTATAGCAGTTGGAACTGATCTATCGTGTATTCTGAACATAAAAACATTAATACAGTTTACTTTACAAAACACGCTATAACACTAGACTGTCTTTGCATTATGGGTAAAAGAAAGAAAGTCGGATTAGCAGACGGATTAATGTGTTTTTCATAATTGTATCTTTTTTAACTTTATTTATTTTACAATGATTGCGAAACAAGCTTTACCAATATTTGTATCTGAAAAGCAAATGGATTATATGGAAAGTAGAAAGCCTATTGAGATTATCTCCATCATTTTTTCAATGCTTTATCATGGTGGATCATGCTTTATCATGGTGGATCATGCTTTATCATGGTGGATCATGCTTTATCATGGTGGATCATGCTTTATCATGGTGGATCATGCTTTATCATGGTGGATCATGCTTTATCATGGTGGATCATGCTTTATCATGCAGGTGGAAGTCGTGATAGCGCAGTGGATGCACGTTCGCTTCAGGTGCAAAAGGTCCGGAGTTCGAGCCCCGCTGGAGCCGTTACGATTGTGCCCTTAGGCAAGGCATTTAATTTCCACGTTGCCTCTTCTCTCTCCCTCGTGGCGATGGATTCCATCAGGAATGAGGTCTTGAGAGTGATTGATATAAGTTATAAGAACTTGTTTCGCAATCGAGCTAAAATTAATTTGTATAAACAAAGGCTTTATCAATGTTTGTTATATATTTTTTCAATTGTTTATTCCTGTTTGTTCAGTGTTTCATCATGTTTTGTTAAATGTTGTTTCAACATTATTTCAATGTTTCATCATGTTTGTTCAATGTTGTTTCAACATTATTTCAATGTTTTAAAACGTATTGTTAAATGTTGTTTCAACATTATTTCAATGTTTTATCATGTTTTGTTAAATGTTGTTTCAACATTATTTCAATGTTTAATCATGTTTGTTCAATGTTGTTTCAACATTATTTCAATGTTTCATCATGTTTGTTCAATGTTGTTTCAACATTATTTCAATGTTTTAACAATGTGTTTTTAATGTTTTATCAATGTTTGTTCAAAAGTTTTATAATATTTTCTTCAATGTTTTCTCAATGTTTTAGCAGTGTTTTCAATGTTTTTCCTTCTTAGAACAGCTGCTGCTGACATTTTAAGCGGCATTATATTGTGTAATTTGCAACAACAAACAAATTTACAGAAATTCTATTAACAGTATCTCTGATATAGTGCCAGAATATTCATGTGTTAATTATGTCTTGTTAATAATGCAAATGAAATGAGTTTCCTGGTTTATCACCAAGGTTAAACACAACTTTCTTAGAATTTGCTAAATGGTCAGATGTGTTATTGATATAGTGGTCTGGGATTGGTTGAAAAAGTGTAGGGAAGCCCTTAAGAGTTATTGATACATGAACTGATTGGCTGAGTAGGTATTGTCAGCAATAGTGAAAATGACTTCTAATATATTAAAATACAATATATGACACAAGACGGATCTGTAGTCCAGTGGTAACACGCTGGACTGGTAATCCAAGGATCGCAGGTTCAATCCCCCGTCTGACCCTAATAAAATTAACAGTCTTTCAGATGGGACGTTATACAGAGGTCTCGTGTCACTGCTTTACACCGTGCACGTAAAAGAACCAGAGGAGACTCTGGAATGGGTCTCTGTCTGTATCATTGCACTATCCTCTAACATCTAAAATGACTAATATCTTCAGGAGGCGTCGCTCATATGGGCAACCGGTAGCAACGATAAATAAACGTAAAACACACACATTGATTGGCTGAGTAGGTAATTGTCACCAACAGTGAAAATGACTTCTAATATATTAAAATACAATATATGAGCTGCATTTTGGAATATTTGGTGACAAATAAACACCATATTATAAATACAGTCAGTGCAACATTCACCACCAATTACCTTCAGAGTAGGGGGTGGGTGCCTTTAGTGGGAAATTTTAAAAAAAGCAATCAGTTAACCCAACCCTATTGAAATTTGACATTTTCTTGTGGCTCAAAGGTGTTGAAAACTACTGTTTTTTGCGCCAAACTATTTTTGGGGAACATAATTATAATGACATTTTAGTTTATACAAATTTATTTTAGCTCAATTGCGAAACAAGTTATTTCAACTTATATAAATCACTCTCGAGACCTCATTCCTGATGGAATCCATCGCCATGAGGGAGAGAGAAGAGGCAACGTGGAATTTAAATGCCTTGCCTAAGGGCACAATCGTAACGGCTCCAGTGGGGCTCGAACTCCGGAACTTTCGCACCTGACCTATCACGACTTCCACACTTTATGCAAATTTCAATAGCGGTGTCTGACCAAATGCAACCAAATTTCTCAATCTTATGCTGACAATTGTGGGACAAATATTTACAATACAGCTCATACAAACTCCAGAGTTTCCCAAATATTCAATAAATGATTTTCATTGATACCTGACAAATATCATATCTGAATGCACAACAATTACATTATTCAATTTCAAAATTAAATTTTGCATTTTGCAATCAATCATAAGGCAAAAATAGTTATAGACTTTCCTGTATAAACGTGTTTATTTGATTAATAATTTAAAACTGTATTATTTATTCAATCAATAATGACTGCTCCCTTTGTGCCAATCTATGATTTGGGAGTGTTGCTCAAAAAGTATGAACATCTTAATTTACACTTCATTGAACAGGAAAATCTATATGGCAATTTTTAGTAGAAACTAGAATATAGCACTCGGAGTTAGCACTCACAAGAGCGACTGCTTGATATATCATGAACTTATATGTTATATTTCGGGTTTTACACCTGCATCAGCACCATTTTGGGCTATATCACCGGCGGGCAGTTTACCTAACAACACCTTTCCTGGGCAGGCTCCAGCGGTTAACCAGTACTTGGGTGCACCAACCTCCGTAAGAAACTGCCAACTTTTTCATATAAATGAGACACGGTCTGAGCGGGGCTCGAACCCGGATTCTCATTGATAACTGACAAATATCATATCTGAATGCACAACAATTACATTATTCAATTTCAAAATTAAATATTGCATTTGCAATCAATCAAAAGGCAAAAATAGTTATAGACTTTCCTGTATAAATGTGTTTATTTGATTAATAATTTAAAACTGTAGAGTGGTGGAACCTATGCTCGGCGTATTCCTATGCTTGGCGTAATTTTCCATTTACATCCCTATTTAAAATATTTAAATAGTTTTAACCTATTGTCGTTGACAGAGGTGAAGCATGGTTCAATAGCATTCCGTTGTGCGTACCGGTAGCCTAATGCAACTGTCACCTGACAACTTGTCGGGAAAATTTTTTACACCGAAATGTGCGGTTTATGAGCATTTCAGGTAGCTATCCGAATTGGGAAAAAAATGTACAAATAACCAGAAAAAAGTTTCTTATGAGTTGTAATATTGTTAGTTATTGATGTTACTAAGTCAAAATAATATATTCAACATTTACCCGTGCATAAATAAAAAATGTCATGTACGCCGTGCATAGGTGCCCTAAAGTATCTAGTTCCCCATGGAAACAGGTGCCGTTTCGATAGCTGTATTTAGGCGCATGGTTACTTTTATGAAAGTTGTGTTCAAGACTTAAGAAAATAATAATATACGGCAAGTGCATTTAACTTTTTTTATAGGACATGATATGTAGGATTTACGCCGAGCATAGGTTCCACCACTCTATATGTAGGATTTACGCCGAGCATAGGTTCCACCACTCTATATGTAGGATTTACACCGAGCATAGGTTCCACCACTCTATATGTAGGATTTACGCCGAGCATAGGTTCCACCATTCTATATGTAGGATTTACGCCGAGCATAGGTTCCACCACTCTATATGTAGGATTTACGCCGAGCATAGGTTCCACCACTCTATATGTGGGATTTACTCCGAGCATAGGTTCCACCACTCTATATGTAGGATTTACGCCGAGCATAGGTTCCACCACTCTATATGTAGGATTTACGCCGAGCATAGGTTCCACCACTCTATATGTAGGATTTACGCCGAGCATAGGTTCCACCACTCTATATGTAGGATTTACGCGAGCATAGGTTCCACCACTCTATATGTAGGATTTACGCCGAGCATAGGTTCCACCACTCTATATGAGGATTTACGCCGAGCATAGGTTCCACCACTCTATATGTAGGATTTACGCCGAGCATAGGTTCCACCACTCTATATGTGGGATTTACGCCGAGCATAGGTTCCACCACTCTATATGTGGGATTTACGCCGAGCATAGGTTCCACCACTCTATATGTGGGATTTACGCCGAGCATAGGTTCCACCACTCTATATGTGGGATTTACGCCGAGCATAGGTTCCACCACTCTATATGTGGGATTTACGCCGAGCATAGGTTCCACCACTCTATATGTGGGATTTACGCCGAGCATAGGTTCCACCACTCTATATGTGGGATTTACGCCGAGCATAGGTTCCACCACTCTATATGTGGGATTTACGCCGAGCATAGGTTCCACCACTCTATATGTGGGATTTACGCCGAGCATAGGTTCCACCACTCTATATGTGGGATTTACGCCGAGCATAGGTTCCACCACTCTATATGTGGGATTTACGCCGAGCATAGGTTCCACCACTCTATATGTAGGATTTACGCCGAGCATAGGTTCCATCACTCTATATGTAGGATTTACGCCGAGCATAGGTTCCACCACTCTATATGTGGATTTCGCCGAGCATAGGTTCATCACTCTATATGTAGGATTTACGCCGAGCATAGGTTCCATCACTCTATATGTAGGATTTACGCCGAGCATAGGTTCCACCACTCTATATGTAGGATTTACGCCGAGCATAGGTTCCACCACTCTATATGTAGGATTTACGCCGAGCATAGGTTCCACCACTCTATATGTGGGATTTACGCCGAGCATAGGTTCCACCACTCTATATGTGGGATTTACGCCGAGCATAGGTTCCACCACTCTATATGTGGGATTTACGCCGAGCATAGGTTCCACCACTCTATATGTAGGATTTACGCCGAGCATAGGTTCCACCACTCTATATGTGGGATTTACGCCGAGCATACATCACTGTATTATTTATTCAATGAGTATTAACTGCTCCGTTTGTGCCAATATATGATTTGTTTAGTTTAATCATATTTAATCATATTTTATTGCTTATTTATATACAATACAATTACAAATATAAACATGGTAAATATATAAGCAAACTGATACAACTGCAATGCTATATAAGCAAACTGATACAACTGCAATGCTATGATTATACTTGAACACTGTAAGAATAAAATCTAGAAGCAAATGGGTTGGGCAACAAGTTTTACCAACATTAGCTAGTGCCCTCCACAAATCTATGATTTGGGAGTGTTGCTCAAAAAGTACGAACATCTTAATTTACAAACACATTGAACAGGAAAATCTATATGGCAATTTTTAGTAGAAACTAGAATATAGCACTTGGAGTTAGCACTCACAAGAGCAACTGCTTGATACCTCATGAACTTTATTTGACCTTGAAAGGTCAACCTCAAGGTCACAGATGGCTTATTTGAAAGGTCAGATGCATAGGTGTTCCATTGTATGTCTATCTGGCTTCGTTCTTGAGTTACAAGCATGTAGAGTGGTGGAACCTATGCTCGGCGTAAATCCTACATATCATGGCCTATAAAAATAGTTAAATAAACTTGTCGTATATTATTATTTTCTTAAGTCGTAAACACAACTTTCAACAAATTGTTGTTGAAAATTTTAGCTTTATTATGTGACCATGCGCCTCAATACAGCTATCGCAATGGCACCCGTTTCCATGGGGAACTAGATACTTTAGGGCACCTATGCACGGCGTACATGAATTTGTTTATGTATGCACGTGTAAATGTTGAATATATTATTTTGACTTAGTAACATCAATAACTAACAATATTACAACTCATAAGAAACTTTTTTTCTGGTTATTTGTACATTTTTTCCCAATTCAGATAGCTACCTGAAATGCTCATGAACTGCATCATTTCGGTGGAAACAATTCTCCCAAGTAAGTTGTCTGTTTATATTCGACTACTGAACCAGTCAGGTGACAGTTGCATTAGGCTACCAGTACGCACAACGGAATGCTATTGAACCATACTTCACCCCTGTCAGCGAAAATAGGTTAAAACTATTTAAATATTTTAAATACGGATGTAAATGGAAAAAAATACGCCGAGCATAGGAATAGGCCGAGCATAGGTTCCACCACTCTATGGTTTACTATTGAAGTCAATGGGTGTGGACAATTCGCTGACTGTCCTGACAACAGGCCTTGACCGATTCTCTCAAAATCAAATCACTATATGTATCCACAAAGTGTCATCAAAATCCATCAATAAACAGGCGCAGCCAAAATCAACAACCCCATCTAAAAACTAGGGGTTAAAAGTATGTCCCCACCAACCCACATAACATCATTTTGAGTGGGGCTTGAACCCGTGACCATCAGTGATGATAGGTTACAGTGGTATACAAGTCAGCGACCCCCTTAACCCATTCAACACCAAGTAACTGACATGGACTGGTGCATGATATTTTTAGACCAATAAATTAATAAGAAAATTACATTTGGACCAGTTCATTTATCAAAATGGGTAATTTTATCTAAAAATAGTAATATTACTGGCAAAAAGTGCAGATCCAGATGAGATGGCTTATCACGAGCTGGCTCATCTGGATCTACACTTTTTGTAAGCCTATTTAGAGGTCTGTGATGTTGAAAGGGTTAAGCACTCGACCACTGAGGTGGACCTAATCTGATCGTGTTACGTTGATTATAACTGGTTTAGTTAACACCAATAAATAACACTATTTTCTCCATCTTTTCTGCATCTATTATTATGTGCATATGTATGCCAGGTATTCTTGTGAAGACTAAGCTGTGTTGGCTAAGCCGTGTGTTGGCTAAGCCATGTTGGCAGGCTTCCCTGGGATTTTTGCTACTTTGATATAACTGATATAAGAACGTAATCAACAATAAGATATATATCTTAAAGCTGGCATATAATTATATAGTAAATTGATCAACAGAAAGGGACTTATTTTAAAGCTGGTATATAATTTATTTGAATATTGCAGGAATTGTGTATTTAGATGAACAATAGTAAATAAAATATACGACTTGAGTCAGATTTATTGCAGGTATGAACAATACTTATCCAGTCAATGGCCGGTTACATGAAATACACTATTCACGATATATCTCACCCGTAATACCCAGGGATCTCAGGTTCGATCCCCCGTCTGACCCTAATAAAATTAACAGTCTTTCAGATGGGACGTTAAACCGAGGTCTCGTGTCGGTGCTTTACATTGTGCACGTAAAAGAATCAGAGGAGACTCTGGAATGTGTCTCTCTCTGTATCATGCACTATCCTCCAACATCTAAAAATGACTAGAGGAGGGAGGCGTCACTCATGAGGACAACCAGTAGCGACGATAAATAAATATTATCCCATGCTATGCCCAATAAATTCAAATCAAGTTACCCAGAAACCGAACGAAATACCAGAAGAAATCATCCATGTTGCCATGCAGAAAAATTAATGCATCAGGATGTTTGTGCATTCATTCATTGAGTACTACAACTGTTCTTGCAATGTTTCTAATGCACGTATAGTTCAGCTGCGAGTACTCAACTGACATTTAACCCTGTTATTTTTGCATTTATATTATACTGTTTGTACATACAGTCAAACCTGTGAACAAAGACCGGCCTTGGGAAATAGGCAAAGTGGTCTTTGTTCAGAGGTGGTCTTTATTCGGAGGGTCATCAATCATGATCTTCATATACAATCACTGGCTCTCTTTTCTTACTAATGTTAAACTGTACTGTGTAGAAAGAAATAGCAGGTATATGTATCATTTTATCATTTTTAATAAATAATGTACAATGTATTGTAGTCTTTAAAATTTATACAGTTGATATTAGCACATAATGAAGTATCTTATGATTATCTTATCTAGTGAAAAGTCACTGATTTTCGTTTGTTTAGAACAACTGTCTGTTTTCATTGTGTGACTTATGCGTCTTCTGGTTTGACTTGGCATTAGTCCGAATTTTCTCAATCTGAAAATATGCAACTACAGAGGAAATGAATAATAGTCCATCACGACCTGTATAGAACCAACGACGGTACACGGCAATTTAAAGTAGCACATGTTTTTGCAGACGGCGAGAAAATTCACTAGAAATATTTTAGCATATCAGTTTTTTACGATATCATTTTGTAATTTGATTTTTACAGCCGTGGTTTTCCATATGTGCGTGTTACGTTAGAGTTACGTCCCTTCGTATACACTCGATATGGGCTTTATATTTGTTTCAAAGATTTAATCGAATAAATGTTTGGCAAATCTGGATAATTCTAATAGGTAGATTCATTATAATATATTTACCAGTCATGCTTGCACATAGCGCAACTGTAATGCGGTCTTTGGAGCGCTTTCCACCAGCACAGTCTTCCCCTTATTTCATTATTTACAAATTGTTAGTTAACAAAAGTGTGATTACTCAATTAAGAGCCGATGTCGATAATTATGCATAATCTTTTTAAGATTAGAGCTGGTAACAAACAAATATGTAATCAAGTGACCTAATCAAACATGCCGATAATCCAGTGGGGACATACCACTTGGCTAATTGTCTACAAATTGATGCACTAACGACCATATATTTTGCACACCTTTGATTGGTGACCGATGATGACACGTGGTCGTTGTTCTGGGTTAATTTTGGCTTAGTTTGGAATGCTTTTGACTGGCCGCTGGTCGTGGTCGGCAGGTGGTCGTTATTCACGGCCTTTTAAAGAACGATTATGGATGGGGGGAATTGAACTGGCCGTTGTTGACAGGTGGTCGCTATTAAGAGGTGGTCGTTAGCACAGGTTTGACTGTACATATTAATAATGATTTGTAAATATGTTATGCTCTTCAGAAATGGAGGAAATAAAAGTATCTATCTATCTATCTACATAATATATAAAGCTGTGGCTTGTATATATTATTATTGTTGCATTCGGTTTTATAGTGCACCAAAGCAGCTCAGTCTATATCAAGTAGTTTGGGGCAACATTCAATTTATGTCGAAAAATATATGAGGAATGGAACCAAAACTTTTGCATTTGCTGTAGTCACAGAGATGCAGCAGCACACAAAATATTTATATCCTTAGACAAGTCTCTCTTAACAATCATGTAGAACCACAAACCGCATTCTATAAATGTATTCATAAAAGTGTACCTTTTTATTTGGGCTCGGACATGATCCTCTCCGTTTACTTTGTTTCTGTACGAGCATTAGCCTTTTTTCATCCTCTGGATTGTCCGGTACAAACTCCCGGACCTGTTCGTCATCCGGTATCACCTGAAGGGTCGGTATTATTGTACCAACAGACCTGCGCCGTGGCCGAAGCTTGTTCAATGTAGATCCAAGTAAATCCATACCTGAAGCTTTTCTTTGTAACTCAAACTATGTGTTCTATTATTTACTTGCTATCTTTAACGGAACTATATGTTCCAAAGAAACTACAAACTTTTATCAGAAATTTTTATTCTCTGCAAGATTTATTATATTTATTATTTACATTTATTTTCTTGATTTTTTGCATACACATTAAATTCCACTACGTTTTTGTTTAATAATTAAAATGTCCACTTATAATTTATTGATTACTAAATAATACATCTCAACTTCCTATATGCCTGCAATGGTAATATTTCCTTTTGTTATTTAACCAGATTTTAAACAAAACAAACACACAAGTTTTCCCCCATTTATCAGCTATAACCACCTTGTGATAATTCCACTAGTGCTATTCACTATCTATATACTACCTATTACATAATGAACAAATAACCTGGCACAAGAACTCTATTTACCAATATATTCTTTATTCCTCATTCCTACTTTTTTATGTTCTATTATTCTATTTATAGAACAAAACCATTCACTATTTTGCATCATTAATAAATAAACACCAGCCATCAGTTACAGACTGCTCTATCATTTAAAGTTGAACACAACAGTCTACTGTTATTAAAACAAAAGGTGTAGTCTCCAATAAAGGTACCACTCTTCTTCACAATAGTTTACAAATAAACTAATAATAGTAGCATCTTGCATGGTAAGTTTGCACCTGACATGGTAAGTTTGCACCTCATATGGTAAGCTTGCACCTGACATGGTAAGCTTACACATCATATGGTAAGTTTGCACCTGACATGGTAAGTTTACACCTAACACCGTAAGTCTGCACCTGACATGGTAAGTCTGCACCTCATATGGTAAGTTTGCACCTGACATGGTAAGTTTACACCTAACATCGTAAGTCTGCACCTGACATGGTAAGTCTGCACCTCATATGGTAAGTCTGCACCTCTTATTGTAAGTCTGCACCTCATATGGTAGGTCTGCACCTCATATGGTAAGTTTGCACCTCATATGGTAAGTCTGCAACACATATGGTAAGTCTGCACCTCCAATATTTCTGGAGTTCAATTCATAAGGATCAGTCCATATTCTCTTTTTGATGAGACCCCATCAATACAGTCAAACCTGTCTTAAGCAGCCAGTCAAGGGAATTGACACCAGGTGGCCGCTAATACAAGATGTAATATAGAGTGATTTTCATTGGGGGGGAGTTCAAACTGGCCGTTGACAACAGGTGACCGCACTTTCCAGATGACAGTTAGTGCAGTTTTGACGGTAGTTTGAATTAATTTTTCCATACCTAACTATCCCTATAATTTAAACAGAAAGTGACATTTGATTTATCTTCTGACATTATTGGTGTTTTTTAAATTTAGACTGCCCCCACAGGCTTAGTTAGCACTGCATCACATCCACAATCCTGACACTGGTTACAAACAGGAAGTGGGTGGGGCTTCCAACTGTATCACAATCATGACACTGGTTACAAACAGGGAAGTGGGTGGGGCTTCTAACTGGAACACAATCCTGGCACTGGTTACAAACAGGGAAGTGGGTGGGGCTTATAACTGTAACACAATCCTGACACTGGTTACCAACAGGGAAGTGGGTGGGGCTTCCAACTGTAACACAATCCTGACACTGGTTACAAACAGGGAAGTGGGTGGAGCTTCCAACTGTATCACAATCCTGGCACTGGTTACAAACAGGAAGTGGGTGGGGCTAACTGTAACACAATCCTGACACTGGTTACCAACAGGGAAGTGGGTGGGGCTTCTAACTGTAACACAATCCTGACACTGGTTACCAACAGGGAAGTGGGTGGGGCTTCCAACTGTAACACAATCCTGACACTGGCTACAAACAGGGAAGTGGGTGGGGCTTAATGCTATATCACAATCCTGACACTTGCTACACACAGGGGAGCGGGTGGAGCTTAATGCTGTATCACAATCATGACACGGGTTACAAATAGGGAAGTGGGTGGGGCTTCTAACTGTAACACAATCCTGACACTGGTTACAAATAGGGAAGTGGGTGGGGCTTCTAACTGTAACACAATCCTGACACTGGTCACAAATAGGGAAGTGGGTGGGGCTTCTAACTGTAACACAATCCTGACACTGGTTACACATAGGGAAGTGGGTGGGGCTTCTAATTGTAACACAATCCTGACACTGGTTACAAACAGGGAAGTGGGTGGAGCTTCCAACTGTATCACAATCCTGGCACTGGTTACAAACAGGAAGTGGGTGGGGCTAACTGTAACACAATCCTGACACTGGTTACCAACAGGGAAGTGGGTGGGGCTTCTAACTGTAACACAATCCTGACACTGGTTACAAATAGGGAAGTGGGTGGGGCTTCTAACTGTAACACAATCCTGACACTGGTTACACATATGGAAGTGGGTGGGGCTTCTAACTGTAACACAATCCTGACACTGGTTACAAACGGGGAAGTGGGTGGGGCTTCCAACTGTAACACAATCCTGACACTGGTTACGAACAGGGAAGTGGGTGGGGCTTCCAACTGTAACACAATCCTGAAACTGGTTACAAACAGGGAAGTGGGTGGGGCTTCTAACTGTAACATAATCCTGACACTGGTTACAAACAGGGGAGTGGACGGGACATACCGACGTATCCTGACACTCAGGTTACAAACAGGGGAGTGGGTGGGGCTTAATGCTGTATCACAATCCTGGCACTGGTTACAAACAGGGAAGTGGGTGGGGCTTAATGCTGTATCACAATCCTGATACTGGTTACAAACAGGGAAGTGGGTGGAGCTTAATGCTGTATCACAATCCTGATACTGGTTACAAACAGGGAAGTGGGTGGGGCTTAATGCTGTATCACAATCCTGATACAGGTTACAAACAGGGGAGTGGGTGGGGCTTAATGCTGTATCACAATCCTGATACTGGTTACAAACAGGGAAGTGGGTGGGGCTTAATGCTGTATCACAATCATGATACTGGTTACAAACAGGGAAGTGGGTGGGGCTTCTAACTGTAACATAATCCAGACACTGGTTACAAACAGGGGAGTGGACGGGACATACCGACGTATCCTGACACTCAGGTTACAAACAGGGAAGTGGGTGGTGCTTAATGCTGTATCACAATCCTGACACTTGCTACAAACAGTGGAGTGGGTGGTGCTTAATGCTGTATCACAATCCTGACACTTGCTGGTGGTGCTTACAGAATAGTTGCTGTTACAAAAAAACATGTCTGAAACCTGAATGTTCCAGGAATACGCTCCTGCTCATTTGCTAAATCATTTTCCAGGAATACGCTCCTGCTAATTTGCTAAATCATTACGGGTTAATGCAATAACGCATCCTGCAATTATAAGCCATAATTAGCATACAGGATCTGTCTTTGCTTTGAACACTTTGATTGAAGTTGGAAACCAGATATTGGCCTACATTTGTATAATCTTAAGAAAACCATTGATGCTATCAATGCAAAAGCACCAAAGGAGCCACAAAATATGTAGGACATGCACGGGTAAATAGATGAAGCCGATGTAGGAACAATAAGGTACTTGACATACCATGGGTTTTGACATACAGCTGTATATATTAAGGGTGCAACGATATACCGTGGGACGGTTTATCGCGGTACTAGGGCCACGGTTCGATACGCGATACGCTGCATGCCCGTTACGGTACGGTACGGCAATTTTTCCCGACTCCAACGGAAGGGAGACTACTCTTACAAACATGGCTGAATTACAATCACCACCGGCAACTTTCAAATAAAAAATATGGGCGCATTTTGGATTCAAATTTAATATATTTGACGGCGTAAAAACAACGGTGAAAGAAACAACCACTTGCCGCCATTGTTTCACGGACGTGTCATATAAAACGGGTAACACGACCAACATGACTACGCACATGAAGCGTCATCATCCAAACATCGACGTATCCGAATGTGGCCGGAAAAATAAAGATCAGGATCAATCCAAAAAGAGCACAACCCCCGTTCCATCTGGGCAGCTAAGACTTGAGAAGCATTCAGTCAAAAACTCCCTACTGGATCAGTGCGGTCAAAAGAAATTGCAAAGGCAATAGGCCAGTTTATTGCCTTAGATATGCGGCCCTATAGTGTAGTGGAAACAAATGGGCCAGCGGTCTGCTTTGTTACCACAGAATGTGGATACTTCGATTTTTCTAAAGAAAAATATGAAACTTTAAACCCAGGAAATGTTTCTGTTGGAACAGTTTAATAGGCTGAGCGTAGGCTAGGCATTGTTTATATTGTTTATATAACTGCTTGTTTTACAGTTAATCATTTGCTTTAATTAGTAAATATACTTGAAAAGTTTAACTATTTTCTATATTTTCCCCTTTGGTTCCATAAAACCATATCGCGATACGTATTGTATCGTGACCCAAGAATCGTGATATGTATCGTATCGTGAGGTGGGCGTATCGTTGCACCCTTAGTATATATTGACATTATACTAGAACATAAATTTAGAATATCTTTAACCAAATGCCGGACCTCATCCTATGACCTAGCAATAGAACGAGGGCGTTACACAAACGTACCACGGAATGAACGTATCTGTATACATTGTAATTATAGAATGATTGAAAGCGAGTATCATTTTCTTCTTATTTGTCCTAAATTTAGAGATTTAAGAAAAAAATATCTGAAACGCTACTATTATACTTGGCCTACCGAACAAAAGTTTATTACCTTACTTACACAGACTAATAGGAAAATTGTTCAAAACCTGTCCAAATTTATATATTACGCAAATTTAATAAAAAATAAAAATGTTTAGACACCACAACCATCTATGCTCTTCTGAAAATGTATCCATGTCTTTCCATTGTACTTTGTTTATATATGTATTCTTTGCTTATAAGTATGTTGTCATATTTAATGCAATACATATATTGAATTGAATATTAATTTTGGAATTACTTTTCAAGAAGAAGATCTCCTTAGTTTCTTCTTTCCAATTGACTAGCCAATACTTCTAGTGTATGTTTGCAATCAGTGGTTTACAAACCTTTACCAAACTCAATAGCCTAGACAAATGTTACAAACTATAAACATATGGCAATGTCATGACATGTTTGAGAGACATAATATTTTTTAAATTCAGTTAAGGTTGCAATATCATTATCAGTGTAAACTGTTGTGATCACTAATTTCCATACTTTCCAAATAATAAGAGACAATTGATATTGAATTGTCGGTATTTTTATTGGTTTAGCATTTATAGTCTATAAATATGTCCAAACTCACATTTATCAGGATAGTGTGTCTGCTAGAGCCTTAATATGACTATTTACCTTAATATGTCCAAACCCACATTTATCAGTACAGTGTGTCTGCTAGAACCTGTCCTATTTACCTTGATATGTCCAAACCCACATTTATCAGTACAATGTGTCTGCTAGAACCTGTCCTATTTACCTTGATATGTCCAAACCCACATTTATCAGGATAGTGTGTCTGCTAGAGCCTTAATATGACTATTTACCTTAATATGTCCAAACCCACATTTATCAGTACAGTGTGTCTGCTAGAACCTGTCCTATTTACCTTGATATGTCCAAACCCACATTTATCAGTACAATGTGTCTGCTAGAGCCTGTCCTATTTACCTTGATATGTCCAAACCCACATTTATCAGTACAGTGTGTCTGCTAGAACCTGTCCTATTTACCTTGATATGTCCAAACCCACATTTATCAGTACAGTGTGTCTGCTAAAACCTGTCTTATTTACCTTGATATGTCCAAACCCACATTTATCAGTACAGTGTGTCTGCTAGAACCTGTCCTATTTACCTTGATATGTCCAAACCAACATTTATCAGTACAGTGTGTCTGCTAGAGCCTTGGCTATTTATTGAGATATGTCCAAACCCACATTTATATGTACTGCGAATAATCATTATGTCGATGCTTTTGGTGAATTTTCAAACTACTGACTCCAGTTTGGTGATATGTGTCTTTTATTCGTTGTTTAATGTTATGTACCTTCATTTCCTACTCCCCTAATAATATCTGAGATTCTTCAACACATTTATGATTGATTATGCCAAGCAGGTTTTGTTTGGAAAGCATTCTGTATCATTTATAAACCATATGAATGTGCAACCAGTTGTGATAGCTTAGTGGTAGTGAGCTCCTAGCTTATATACTAGTATACAATTGTGTACCCCTGAAATTCCACATTGGCTCCTCTATCTCCCCCATGGCGATGGATTGCATCAGGAATTAGTTCTCGAGAGCGATTAATATAATATTCTAAAAACTTGTTTCGCAATAGAGCTAAAATAAAGTTGTATAAACTAAGACTAAGCTACATATATGCCCATAGCTACTAATCAAATTTGGTAAAATTTGCAGCATTGGTTCATGAGAAGAAGTACAATAGCACCATTCTATGGCGGTGGATTTCAGGAACAGGTCTTGAGAGCGATTTCTCTACAGTTATAAACACTTGAACCCTTTCCTTCATTGAGATTTAGGTTAATATACTATTATATCTCCAAACAAACGACAGCCATTTAGCTATCATGCAGTGGATAAGTAGTCGCCATATCTATCCCACCTCCATAGATATTACTGGGACTACATAGAGATTTAGGTTAATATAATATTATATCTCCATACAAACAACAGCCATATAGCTATCATGCAGTGGATAAGTAGTCGCCATATCTATCCCACCTCCATAGATATTACTGGAACTACATGAGATTCCGGCCTTTATTATGAACATTGGTTTGGCTACTACATTGTCAATGTACATGTGTATGTCATATTGGTAATGGCGTCAAGAGGTGCTTATATGAGGGAAAGGGTTAACATAAATTTGCACAAGCTACAATATAATCAGCACAACAGATTAATGCAGGTTGCCGGGGATCAATATGGATTGCAAAATGATCACACTAGGGTTCATGGCCATCGGAATGTTGAGAGAAAAAAACATCCCCTCTACAAGAACCATCAGTCTAATGGAAAAAGAATATGCCAACAAATCCGTATAAAACAAAAACATGCAAAATGCTCATTAAACACAGCATTGAAAGCACTTATGTAGTCTGCCTAATGGCAATATCATCTTCCAATACTAGAAGTAAAATACTGTGATTTTGCATTAATTTCTTCAATTTACAGAAATATTTGCCAGTCTGAACTGAATTTTATTGAAGTAGCAACGCAAGCTGCCATTACACAACTTCACGCAACAGTTGCAGAATAAACGTTATTTATTTACATTATATTTACAGTGATTGTGAACCAAGCTTGAACAGTTGATGATAATCTCTCTCATTGAAGCGGATGAAAGCGTGTAACTATATCTTCATTTGTGTCGGCAGAAAGCGGAGCACCCGGAGAAAATCCACCTGTCCAATATAGCGACCACAGTAGAATCTACATACACATACATGTACTTGCCAGTCCAAGGATACATTGGTGAGAAGCGAGCTAGAACCAACAGACTGAAAACTGCGTACCACCTTGACCCCTTGACCCCGATTGCAGTGCACGATAGATGCTCAATCTCCTGTCCTAAACAATGATATTATGTATATTTCGGGTTTTACGCCTGCATCAGCACCATTTCGGGCTATATCGCCGGTGGGCAGTTTACCTAACAACACCTTTCCTGGACAGGCTCCAACAGTTAACCAGTACTTGGGTGCACCAACCTCCGTAAGAAACTGCCAACTTTTTCATATAAATGAGACACGACCTGAGCGGGGCTCGAACCCGTGACCATCAACAGGGGAGTTAACTACACTTTGGCTGGACATATGCATAGGCACCATTAGAATAGGGGAGTCCAGAGGATTATGAATGATCAGGACCGCCACAGTTGCATTCGGAAGATGAGGCATGTTTTGACAAGAAATTCAGTATATATTTTGCCGTTCTGAATATCGTTTATTATCAAAAAGTAATGAAATCTAATGAAAATGTCTACTTTTGAACATTTTATATTCTTTTGAAAAGATTTTTGTTTGACCTCTTTAACCTAATTTGCATAATTTATGGGATTAACTATTTGCATGCTGGGTAAAATAAATGCCATAAATAGCTCAAATAATTGTAGTAGACAGCAATTCATTAATGTGTTTATCTTATTTGTAACTGAAAATTCTGGAAATATGTCATGGGATTTCATTAGAATTGTGTCGTTACGATGTCGTTACAATGTCGTTACGTTGTCATTACGATGTCTTTACGTTGTAGTTACGATGTCGTTACAACACAATCCTAATGAAATTGCACCACATATTTGACTGCTATTTCCTCTGCTAGCATGCAAACAGCTGCATGACTTGTACTCTCAGACTGAGAATAATTGCATTAACTTTGCAATAAATATTTTTGAGCTGTGACAGCTAGTAGTAGATTGACCTTGAGTGCTGTTTGATGTCTGCTCACAGGATTCTTCAAGAGTTTATGTCCATTCCCCAGCAGGGTGAAGTACCAGTATTAGATAAATAATAGCTTAGGAAGTCTGCTTGATATGATATGCGGAATCTACACCAATTGACACTGTCTGTGATTTTGAGTTGCTAAGCATGCTTGTTTCTTCAAGATTTATATATTCCTAAAACTCTTCCTTGGGGTCCTCCTCCACAACCCACTCCGAACCCCTCCTCCTCCACAACTTGTTTTGGTCAAAATATGAAACAGAACTTGTTCATTGTACAAAAAACGGAACAATACGTTTCCGATTACCGAACATACTTTTTAAAAAATATATGCATTATTTCAACTGTAATATACTCCTGTAAACCAAACAGCAACTTGTTTTGATCAAACATGAAACAGACTATTCTTTTAAACAATCTAATTTATTCAGAGTAATGTATTATACAGATAAATTTAATCGGTACTTTACTATCTGCAAAACTATTTTGGCTGTCCGATTTGCACAGTGGTTAGTGTGCTCGCTTCTCACCAATGTGACCCGGGTTCGATCCTCGGACCAGGAAGTATGTGAGATGGTACGATGGTCGCCAGATTGGACAGGTGGGATTTCTCCGGGTACTCCGGTTTCCTCCCACATGAATGACCACATATACGCTTTCATCCGAGCCAACGAGAGTGATTAATATAAGTTGTTAAAATTTGTCTCAGTCGCCTTCTAATTAGAAGCATTGCAGAGTTGATTTGTTAATTTATGAGCAAGCTACCACTATGAAAACCGAAAACCCCTCCAAACCGAACTTTACCTCTAGTCCGGTGGCCGTTCGGTTTAGACGGATTTCACTGTTGTCTCATGATCTGTGCAAAGCTGCTAATTATTTCCTTCTGCT
This sequence comes from Archivesica marissinica, assembly GCA_014843695.1. NCBI lineage: Eukaryota > Metazoa > Mollusca > Bivalvia > Venerida > Vesicomyidae > Archivesica > Archivesica marissinica. The sequence goes on along the minus strand of CM026394.1, from coordinate 58,051,317 downwards.
CCATAGGACAATTACCCCACGGACAACAATTATAGAAACCTAGTTATACAACACTATCCTACACTGATGATTCACAAGACAATCCATTTCCTACTTAACCCTTTCAACCCCACAGGCCTCTAAATAGGCTTATGAAAAGTGTAGATCCAGATGAGCCGGCTCGTAATGAGCCGTCTCATCAGCATCTGCACTTTTTTGCCAGTAATAATTATTACTATTTTTAGATAAAATTACCCATTTTGATAAATGAACTGATCCAAATGTAATTTTGTTATTAATTTATTGGTCTAAAAATATCATGGACTAGTCCATGTCAGCTACTTGGGGTTGAAAGGGTTAAAAACCAATTATTACAAAGCTGCCTATAAACATCCTATGGTTAAGGATTCTTCCAGGTTCATTAGGACTTGTATGCGCAAGTTCAACCATGTGCCACTCTGTGTTTGCTTCCTTTTGGTACATTTCCAAGATAACTTGTATATATAACACAGACACTGCTGATTATTTTGGGGAGGTGTTTTAAATTAATTAGCATGTTCTATATTCTATAGCAAATGTTTTAAGGTTATTAATCAAGTTCAATATTTCGGACCAACATCAGACAATAAACAAGAGGGCCATAAAGGCTCTGGATCGCTCATCTGAGTTGAAAAGCGTGGAGAACTTCAATAAAAACATTAGATAAAGAGACTTCGGCAAGTTTGCACATTTATTTTAGTACAAGGTATATCAAATTCATTTTAATATTATTTTGACAGGTCTGCATTTGAAAGATTACAGTTGCAACCCTATTTGGTCAAATGTCATGTCAAATGGTACAGGAAAAAATATCACAAAGAAGCGTTTTCTGAAGGACGCTACATACATGTAAGCTGTAAAGATACAAACAGCTATACTAAGATGTATCCACATGTCAATTAGTTTGGGGTATCTGTATATCTTCAAGTAGTGAAAATATCAGTCTGAAAAGAATCTTTGGAAAGACCTAGCAACAGTTGGTTACTTTACCCCCCTATGTAAACTTTACCACCCTATGTAAACTTTACCACCCTATGTAAAACATATTATTAAAAATAAGAAAGGGTCAACAGTAATGTATAATAGCCTCAATCGCAGTACTGTTAAGCCAAGTAGTCAAACTAAATGGCAACAGAAGCTTAGTATAACATTTAATATACAGCAATGGAAACAAGGTTTCAGTATAACAAAGGATTCTAAAATACAGTGGTTTCAAACAAGAATATTACACAGAATTCTAGGAACTAACGAGCTATTATATCAAATAAACGACAGTTCACTGTGCACTTTTTGTAAAATTGGAAATGAAACAATAGAACATTTATTCTGGGGTTGCAATATAACTAGGAAACTGATCTGTTAACCAGAAGTACAGATTTGTTCTGTCCATTAAATGAAATTATAATGATTTTTTGATCAAATTCATGTGCAAATGCCGAGGCAAAAAATTTGATCATAATCTTTTGGAAAATGTATATATATAAATGTAAAATGTTACATTGCCCTCTTGCTTTAGGAGCAAAATGATTCATGTTATATCATTGCAATTTAAAGCAGCATTACATCGTATGAAATAAAAGATATTTGAAAAATTCAATTTTTACGTATGGGTAGCAATGCTGCTACACATTCTAACATTATACTTTGTATGCTTATTTTCATTTGGTAAACAGTGTTTTTTTGGCGATAAAACAAACTCAAAACCGAAAGTAGGACTTTCCGAGTCGATCGGTCACGCACTTGTTTACAACCGGAAAGCATCGTCCGCACTTGTTTGCATTCAGAATGCATCATCCACATTTGTCCCACGTTGTCTATTTTAATTAAATTACTTGATATGTTGATTCATACCTCTGTTAGCTAAGTCTTTAGGGATATTTCTACATCCACGAGAGGGGTTCGACATTAGAGGAAGATAGATAGATAGTCTTTCATGTTCAAAATATATACGTTGTTTTCTACATCCTCTGTTGTTTCACGCATGCGAAACGGCAATTCTTTGTCAAACACTGGAGAATTTCAAAAGAACATGGGAATCAATGAACGCATTTATGCCAGAGCTGTTGTATTAGATATAACACATTTTCCGTTGTCCTATCTATACAATGTTGGTCAAATTTATATATACCACATAAAAATTATATCGAATTAAAAAAATAATTAGTATGAATTTTCATGAATGATGTATAAAGGAGGTGGCTTTTATTTTAGCATTACAAAAGAGATACTGACAGAAGTAGATAAGACAGGCAGGTGGGGTATGCATGTGTGCATTATTTCTTTGTTAGATAAGACAGGCAGGTGGGGTATGCATGTGTGTATTATTTCTTATTTCGTTATATTTGTGTCTGTTTTTTCTATACGTAAAATATTTTGTGCCCCATCGAACCCCATTTAAAATATAAATGTAACTATGCACCATTATAAATCAGAACGATTCCTTACATTGTTGATAAGTATATATAAAGCATGCAAGGCTACTAGGGGATGTACTCTGACCCCTACTAGTCACTGGACGGAGCAAATAAATGGGGTTCCCCCTTTTTGAGGCCCTAAAAAACCCTAAAAAAAGAGTTGGTTACTTAAATTATGTGGCATCTGTTTGTACAACTGATATGGCAAAGAAAACTTCATACATACATCTACGTAAGCACACATTTTCCAGTAGTGGAGTAATAATTGAAGATATATTATTTTGAGAAGCGTATCATCCTATCTAAGTTGTAAGAAATCAAGGGGGCTATGATGGCTGCGTATCGCTCACCTCACTCATTCTTTACACCGGTGTCACCATTTTAGCAACTTTGAAAGAGCATTGTACATCGATCATTCCTACCAAATTTTGCCAAAATCTGACTGGTGGTTCATGTGAAGATGTTTGAAGAATTTGTGTTATTTTTAAACTACACCGGTCCCATGGACTATAACTGTGAAATTTGGCTACCATTGGCAAAGAAACTTATAATAAAAGGGATTTTGAAAGCCGATCTTTTGACCTTTTGTGAATGACAAAATCTGATTATAATACCAATTGCATTAGAGTGATCGCATTGTCACTACCTCTGATTTGATAAAGGATATGACCATATTCGCTCAAAAGTAAAATTGACCCCTATTGATCTTCCAGGCCACGCCCATTTTTGATCCCGGGTCACCATTTGAACAACGCTGAAAGAGCATTGTACATCAATCATTTCTACCAAGATTCATCGAAATCCATAAATTGTTGCTTAATAGAGATAACTGTTAACATGGGTGGCACTGTACATGCAAAATATCAAGGCTCTGGGCATTATGGTTTCTAGAAGAATATTCTAGCAGAGAACCAGCATTGTAACAATACACAATGCATGTCTGTAAGTACAGAACAGTTCTAGCCGAGAACCAGAATTGTAACAACACACAATGCATGTCTGTAAGTACAGAACAGTTCTAGCCGAGAACCAGAATTGTAACAACACACAATGCATGTCTGTAAGTACAGAACAGTTCTAGCAGAGAACCAGCATTGTAACAATACACAATGCATGTCTGTAAGCACAGAACAGTTCTAGCTGAGAACCAGCATTGTAACAATACACAATGCATGTCTGTAAGTACAGAACAGTTCTAGCAGAGAACCAGCATTGTAACAATACACAATGCATGTCTGTAAGTACAGAACAGTTCTAGCAGAGAACCAGCATTGTAACAACACACAATGCATGTCTGTAAGTACAGAACAGTTCTAGCAGAGAACCAGCATTGTAACAATACACAATGCATGTCTGTAAGTACAGAACAGTTCTAGCAGAGAACCAGCATTGTAACAACACACAATGCATGTCTGTAAGTACAGAACAGTTCTAGCAGAGAACCAGCATTGTAACAATACACAATGCATGTCTGTAAGTACAGAACAGTTCTAGCAGAGAACCAGCATTGTAACAACACACAATGCATGTCTGTAAGTACAGAACAGTTCTAGCAGAGAACCAGCATTGTAACAATACACAATGCATGTCTGTAAGTAAAGAACAGTTCTAGCCGAGAACCAGCATTGTAACAACACACAATGCATGTCTGTAAGTACAGAACAGTTCTAGCAGAGAACCAGCATTGTTACAATACACAATGCATGTCTGTAAGTACAGAACAGTTCTAGCAGAGAACCAGCATTGTTACAATACACAATGCATGTCTGTAAGTACAGAACAGTTCTAGCAGAGAACCAGCATTGTAACAATACACAATGCATGTCTGTAAGTACAGAACAGTTCTAGCAGAGAACCAGCATTGTAACAACACACAATGCATGTCTGTAAGTACAGAACAGTTCTAGCAGAGAACCAGCATTGTAACAATACACAATGCATGTCTGTAAGTAAAGAACAGTTCTAGCCGAGAACCAGCATTGTAACAACACACAATGCATGTCTGTAAGTACAGAACAGTTCTAGCAGAGAACCAGCATTGTTACAATACACAATGCATGTCTGTAAGTACAGAACAGTTCTAGCAGAGAACCAGCATTGTTACAATACACAATGCATGTCTGTAAGTACAGAACAGTTCTAGCAGAGAACCAGCATTGTAACAATACACAATGCATGTCTGTAAGTACAGAACAGTTCTAGCCGAGAACCAGCATTGTTACAAGACACAATGCATGTCTGTAAGTACAGAACAGTTCTAGCCGAGAACCAGCATTGTAACAACACACAATGCACAAAGCACAAAACAGTACAAATAGTAAACACTTGAATCGCACCTTCGTTCACTCTACTCAGGATAATGAATGTAGTGTCCTGGTAAATTGCCTCACGGAATTGGGAGAATATTTATTTATACCTTATTGCTTTAGAAAACTCTTGATTCACTATTTCAGCTGTCTACAATGTGTCCTTAAAATACACCTGTAAATCATTTTGTTCTATTTTGTTTAAGGCAGAAAATCGGATCCATGGACGACCCTGCCCCCTTAAACTGTTTGTCTATCCCATATAACCGTATTTTACTGCCTATAAAATGTGCAGTTTCCGTTATATATGTTCAATCAATTACAGTCAAATCTGTCTTAAGCAGCCAACCAATGGAATCACAGAGAGTGGCTGCTTAGCACAGGTGGCTGCTTAATAGAGATCAAATATCTAATAAAACAACATACTGGGAGAATCAATGAAGCATATTGGTCTGTGTAATTCAATGATATATGCTGGTCTGTGTAATTCAATGATATATGCTGGTCTGTGTAATTCAATGATATATGCTGGTCTGTGTAATTCAATGATATATGTTGGTCTGTGTAATTCAATGATATATGCTGGTCTGTGTAATTCAATGATATATGTTGGTCTGTGTAATTCAGTGATATATGCTGGTCTGTGTAATTCAATGATATATGCTGGTCTGTGTAATTCAATGATATATGTTGGTCTGTGTAATTCAGTGATATATGCTGGTCTGTGTAATTCAATGATATATGGTCTGTGTAATTCAATGATATATGTTGGTCTGTGTAATTCAATGATATATGCTGGTCTGTATAATTCAATGATATATGCTGGTCTGTGTAATTCAATGATATATGGTCTGTGTAATTCAATATGGTCTGTGTAATTCAATGATATATGCTGGTATGTATAATTCAATGATATATGCTGGTATGTATAATTCAATGATATATGCTGGTCTGTGTAATTCAATGATATATGCTGGTCTGTGTAATTCAATGATATATGCTGGTCTGTGTAATTCAATGATATATGCTGGTCTGTGTAATTCAATGATATATGCTGGTCTGTGTAATTCAATGATATATGCTGGTCTGTGTAATTCAATGATATATGCTGGTCTGTGTAATTCACTGAAGCATTTTGGTCTGTGTAATTCAATGATATATGCTGGTCTGTGTAATTCAATGATATATGCTGGTCTGTGTAATTCACTGATATATGCTGGTCTGTGCAATTCAATGATATATGCTGGTCTGTGTAATTCACTGAAGCATTCTGGTCTGTGTAATTCACTGAATCATTCTGGTCTGTGTAATTCAATGATATATGCTGGTCTGTGTAATTCACTGAATCATTCTGGTCTGTGTAATTCAATGATATATGCTGGTCTGTGTAATTCACTGAAGCATTCTGGTCTGTGTAATTCAATGATATATGCTGGTCTGTGTAATTCACTGAAGCATTCTGGTCTGTGTAATTCAATGATATATGCGGGTCTGTGTAATTCACTGAAGCATTCTGGTCTGTGTAATTCAATGATATATGCTGGTCTGTGTAATTCACTGAAGCATTCTGGTCTGTGTAATTCAATGATATATGCTGGTCTGTGTAATTCACTGAAGCATTCTGGTCTGTGTAATTCACTAAAGCATTCTGGTCTGTATAATTCAATGAAGTATTCTGGTAATAATTCATTCTACCATGACTCGGCATTTTGTCTGTCTGGTATGTATAATTCAATGAACATCTGGTATGTATAATTCAATGAAATACCTGGTGTGTATAATTCAATGAAACAGCTGGTATGTATAATTCAATGAAACATCTGGTATGTATAATTCAATGAAACACCTGGTATGTATAATTCAATGAAACATCTGGTATGTATAATTCAATGAAACATCTGGTATGTATAATTCAATGAAACACCTGGTATGTATAATTCAATGAAACACCTGGTATGTATAATTCAATGAAACACCTGGTATGTATAATTCAATGAAACACCTGGTATGTATAATTCAATGAAACATCTGGTATGTATAATTCAATGAAACATCTGGTATGTATAATTCAATGAAACATCTGGTATGTATAATTCAATGAAACACCTGGTATGTATAATTCAATGAAACACCTGGTATGTATAATTCAATGAAACACCTGGTATGTATAATTCAATGAAACACCTGGTATGTATAATTCAATGAAACATCTGGTATGTATAATTCAATGAAACATCTGGTATGTATAATTCAATGAAACACCTGGTGTGTATAATTCAATGAAACACCTGGTATGTATAATTCAATGAAACACCTGGTATGTATAATTCAATGAAACATCTGGTATGTATAATTCAATGAAACATCTGGTATGTATACTAACAATCAACATTCCAGTCCTTCAACAACTTACATATACGCCATATCGATTGATTAATATAAGTTGTTAAAGCTTGTTTCACAATCGTAGTAAAATAAATAAAGTTTATATTTATAAAACCTTTTTCTGAAGTTTGTTAATTTGAGAAACATTTATGCTAGTATGATTGCAAAATAGTTCAAAACTTCACACCAATCCCTCTAAAGACATCATACTGATGCTTCATGCCGAGTTTGGTGAAAATCCAACCAGGTTTTGGAGATTAAACGCGGACAAGATAAACCGGACAGATCGTATATCGATCGACATATAGGAACTGATACCAAACAAGAAACTAACCCCACTGACTTCTAAGAGATATAGGAACCGATACCAAACAGGAATCTAACCTCACTGACTTCTGAGACATATTGGAACCGATACCAAACAGGAAACTAACCTCACTGACTTCTGAGACATATTGGAACCGATACCAAACAGGAAACTAACCTCACTGACTTCTGAGACATATAGGAACCGATACCAAACAGGAAACTAACCTCACTGACTTCTGAGACATATTGGAACCGATACCAAACAGGAAACTAACCTCACTGACTTCTGAGACATATTGGAACCGATACCAAACAGGAAACTAACCTCACTGACTTCTGAGACATATAGGAACCGATACCAAACAGGAAACTAACCTCACTGACTTCTGAGACATATTGGAACCGATACCAAACAGGAAACTAACCTCACTGACTTCTGAGACATATAGGAACCGATACCAAACAGGAAACTAACCTCACTGACTTCTGAGACATATAGGAACCGATACCAAACAAGAAACTAACCTCACTGACTTCTAAGACATATCGGAACTGATACCAAACAAGAAACTAACCTCACTGACTTCTGAGACATATAGGAACCGATACCAAACAGGAAACTAACCTCACTGACTTCTGAGACATATAGGACACACAAAGTGCTGATCAATATTTAATTGCTAAGACATCAGTAACAACATGGCAGGCCTAATTGATATCAGGAGACTTGAGAAGAGACCCAGCGTAGTAAAACATGTCAACAAATGTCTTTAAAGCCTCTTTAAGTCATTATTTAGATTGCACACGGAGCATTTCTAAGGAGATTCTAAGTAATCATGATTACATGTAGTTCCATTCCTCCAAAGTGAATGAAATATTGCCATGCACGGGATGGCTGCAATAAAGTAGTATGTGTATACCAGAAGAGAATTTTAAAAGAAGAGGTGGGGGGTCATGAATGGAATTGTGGGTACGAGGGTTAATGACACATTATCTCATGAGAGTGAACATTTGTATAGTTATTTGAAAGTTCAATAAAATGACTGGTAAAGCTATGCTGTTGACAACTTCAATATATCAATACTTGGCCTTTAACCCTTTCAACACCACAGACCTCTAAATAGGCTTATAAAAAGTGTAGATCCAGATGAGCCGGCTCGTGACGAGCCGTCTCATCGGGATCTGCACTTTTTGCCAGTGATATGACTATTTTTAGACATAATTACCCATTTTGATAAATGAACTTGTCCAAATGTGATTTTCTGATTCATTTATTGGTTTATGAATATCATGGACCAGTCCATGTGAGTTACTTGGTGTTGAATGGGTTAACTTCCGAGTGTGACCTTGACCTTTGAGGTAGGGCCCAGAGTATTGGACTCTACACGTCTTCATATGAGGAACATTTGTGCCACATTATTTCACTAGTTCCTACTGCATAGCAGAGCGGGTACAATATATTATAACAATATTTGACCTTTAACCTCTAAGTGTGACCTTGACCTTTGAGGTAAAAAGTTATTTGAAAATCCCGCCATGCATGACAAAGTCACAGCCCAGACACGGATGTACTCACGATTGGGAACTTCAGTGGCTACCCCATTGTTCTCTCTTTTGTTCTATTAGCCACGCAAGAGCATTTCTAACTAAATATCGGCCAACAATCCTCTTGACCACTATACTATAGAATGATCTATTGTTCTAGCCAACCAAGAGCATTTCTAACTAAATATCGGCCAACAACCCTTGACCACTATACTAAAGAATGATCTATTGTTCTAGCCAACCAAGAGCATTTCTAACTAAATATCGGCCAACAACCCTTGACCACTATACTAAAGAATGATCTATTGTTCTAGCCAACCAAGAGCATTTCTAACTAAATATCGGCCAACAACCCTTGACCACTATACTAAAGAATGATCTATTGTTCTAGCCAACCAAGAGCATTTCTAACTAAATATCGGCCAACAACCCTTGACCACTATACTAAAGAATGATCTATTGTTCTAGCCAACCAAGAGCATTTCTAACTAAATATCGGCCAACAACCCTTGACCACTATACTAAAGAATGATCTATTGTTCTAGCCAACCAAGAGCATTTCTAACTAAATATCGGCCAACAACCCTTGACCACTATACTAAAGAATGATCTATTGTTCTAGCCAACCAAGAGCATTTCTAACTAAATATCGGCCAACAACCCTTGACCACTAGACAATACAATGATCTATTGTTCTAGCCAACCAAGAGCATTTCTAACTAAATATCAGCCAACAACCCTTGACCACTAGACAATACAATGATCTATTGTTCTAGCCAACCAAGAGCATTTCTAACTAAATAGCAGCCAACAACCCTTGACCACTAGACAATACAATGATCTATTGTTCTAGCCAACCAAGAGCATTTCTAACTAAATAGCAGCCAACAACCCTTGACCACTAGACAATACAATGATCTATTGTTCTAGCCAAGCAAGAGCATTTCTAACTAAATATCGGCCAACAACACTTGACCACTAGACAATACAATGATCTATTGTTCTAGCCAACCAAGAGCATTTCTAACTAAATAGCAGCCAACAACCCTTGACCACTAGACAATACAATGATCTATTGTTCTAGCCAACCAAGAGCATTTCTAACTAAATAGCAGCCAACAACCCTTGACCACTAGACAATACAATGATCTATTGTTCTAGCCAAGCAAGAGCATTTCTAACTAAATATCGGCCAACAACTCTTGACCACTAGACAATACAATGATCTATTGTTCTAGCCAAGCAAGAGCATTTCTAACTAAATGTCAGCCAACATCCCTTGACCACTAGACAATACAATGATCTATTGTTCTAGCCAACCAAGAGCATTTCTAACTAAATAGCAGCCAACAACCCTTGACCACTAGACAACAGAATGATCTATTGTTCTAGCCATGCAAGATCATCTCTAACTAAATAGCAGCCAACAACCCTTGACCACTATACAATACAATGATCTATTGTTCTAGCCAAGCAAGAGCATTTCTAACTAAATATCAGCCAACAACACTTGACCACTAGACAATACAATGATCTATTGTTCTAGCCAACCAAGAGCATTTCTAACTAAATAGCAGCCAACAACCCTTGACCACTAGACAATAGAATGATCTATTGTTCTAGCCACGCAAGAGAATTTCTAACTAAATAGCAGCCAACATCCCTTGACCACTAGACAATAGAATGATCTAGTAGTCGGTGATGTAGTGCGCTTTAAGGATATTTTCTTACACTAAAACACTAATAATGTGCATAATGTAAGCCATTTCTACAGCCCGAGGTGGACACTACTCAATCCATTGAGGATTGGAATGAATAAATATAGAATGCAGAAGAAAACGTCACAGCTATCAATGCTGAAATTATGACGACTGACAGTTATTATTATTATTATATTTCGGGTTTTACGCCTGCATCAGCACCATTTTGGGCTATATCGCTGGCGGGCAGTTTACCTAACAACACCTTTCCTGGGCAGGCTCCAGCGTTTAACCAGTACTTGGGTGCACCAACCTCCGTAAGAAACTGCCAACTTTTTCATATAAATGAGACACGGTCTGAGCGGGGCTCGAACCCGTGACCATCAGTGATTATTAGGTTACAGAGGTATACAAGTCAGCGACCTTAACCACTCGACCACGGAGGCGGACTGACAACTGACAAACATGGTTCACTCACTGTATAGAAACTTGGACCCTCTTCATATGAATGTAAACTTGTAATTGGTAACAAACTCACTGCAGCTTTATTTGAAGAAATACCACATACTGAAGCATCTATTTTCAAACATCTTACATTTTCCCCATACCATAAGTAAAGTGGCACATGAATCAACCTGAACCCCTTGTGAAAGTGTTACATTTAACCTCTGTAAAACATGTAAGACTTTCATATAGAAGCTGTCATTTAGTTTTTCCTTTATTCAATTATTTTTATGTTCTGAGTGGCATCAATACCTAAGGTTATACTATACTATACCAGCAGCAGGAAGGATTTATGGTGGCGGAGGAAGACTGGCAAGGGGAGACAACCTAATAGAACCATCAACTTTCCGCAAACCAGCTGGATAACTTCCGGACAGTGGTGTACCGAAACTGATTTGAAATGAACCACCCATATTATTATACTAACTACTAGGTACTATACTAACTACTAGGCATTATACTAACTACTAGGTACTATACTAACTACTAGGTATTATACTAACTACTAGGTACTATACTAACTACTAGGTACTATACTAACTACTAGGTATTATACTAACTACTAGGCATTATACTAACTACTAGGTAGTATACTAACTACTAGGTATTATACTAACTACTAGGTATTATACTAACTACTAGGCATTATACTAACTACTAGGTACTATACTAACTACTAGGTATTATACTAACTACTAGGCATTATACTAACTACTAGGTACTATACTAACTACTAGGCATTATACTAACTACTAGGCATTATACTAACTACTAGGTATTATACTAACTACTAGGTATTATACTAACTACTAGGCATTATACTAACTACTAGGTATTATACTAACTACTAGGTATTATACTAACTACTAGGTATTATACTAACTACTAGGCATTATACTAACTACTAGGTATTATACTAACTACTAGGTATTATACTAACTACTAGGCATTATACTAACTACTAGGCATTATACTAACTACTAGGCATTATACTAACTTCTAGGTATTATACTAACTACTAGGCATTATACTAACTACTAGGCATTATACTAACTACTAGGCATTATACTAACTACTAGGCATTATACTAACTACTAGGTACTATACTAACTACTAGGCATTATACTAACTACTAGGTACTATACTAACTACTAGGTATTATACTAACTACTAGGTATTATACTAACTACTAGGTATTATACTAACTACTAGGCATTATACTAACTACTAGGTACTATACTAACTACTAGGCATTATACTAACTACTAGGTAGGCATTATACTAACTACTAGGCATTATACTAACTACTAGGTGTTATACTAACTACTA